>JBCEWE010000431.1:572112-657112 GCA_039877035.1 Silurus lanzhouensis | reverse complement strand
AACTACCTGCTCGATTCTTCATTCCTCACCACATCCATAAACCTCCTCCTTGGCCTTCCTCTTTTCCTCCTTCCTGGTGGCTTCATCCTCAGCATTCTCCTACCAAAATAACTCATGTCCCTCCTCTAAACAAATCTACAGATAAAACTCTAGAAGACTGTTTGCGCTCTATATAGCGTTGAGCGTACGCTTCGTATTCTTCATCATCTTGTCGTACAGTGAAATCGGTTCCAATTGAGTCAATCTTATGGGGGTCCCCAATTGTTGTGTAATTCTTAAGTCTCATTTTACTTGTCATGGGGAGGTCCCTAATGCCCTAGGATCCCCCCTCAATTTAAGCACCGCTTTCACCATGTAGCCGATATGTATATATTGAGTTTGCATGTTCTCATAGCTACCTGTAGCTACCTGTATTTATCCGAAATCTACAGTTATTGCCCAAGGTGACAGTTTTGTCTCGTTAAATTTGCAAGTTTGTTGCACAGAAACGAAAGGAACATGCAGGTGTTTCTCAAAAATAAAAAAATATATATTTTTTTATCGATAAAAATAGTAAAAATCGGGTGTATGCGCAATGAAACAAATATCCAGAGTGCAGGTATTAACATATTTATTACACAGTAAAGAGTACGACAATACCAGAATCATACTGCAAAGATTCACAGACTGACAGACCATTGATTATAGCCCCCGAAAATCATAATTAATAAAAAAAAAAAAAAAAAAGACAGACCCCACCCCCCCCACCAAAAAAAACAAAAACAAGAACCCACAGTTGTGACATAGTAGACTCTGAAGCTCAACAACATACTGAACAGTGTCAGTCTACCATTAACCTGTGGTTCACGTTTTTATTCAGTATTGCACAATAACCTTCATTTATTTCAGCTTTTCTTTACCGTACAAAGTGAAGAAAAAGTTTTGCCCCCCCTTTCCCATTCCCCCCCCCCCTCCCTTTTTCACCCACCCCCGACTTATCGGTCCGACTCGACGTCTATTCGGTTTACAAAGGAAAAAAAAAGTACATACATCTCCCTTTTATAGGATTGTCCCCCCAAAAAAATGTGTGCATGCGCAAAAAAAACAAACTATAACCTTCTTTGAGTCTCGATGTGAGACAACATCGACAGGTGGCCTAGAGCTTCTTAGAGCAAAAAAAAAAAAAAAAAGGGAGGATGAAAGGTGTAAGGGTGGAGGAATGGGAGAGAGTTATGAGGTTTGCTCCCGATCCCTCGCTCCACCGAGTCGAAAAAATTAAAATTTTGTAAAAAATGTGTGAGACGAAAAAAAAAAAAAAAAAAGTACATTTTTTTTTCCTTTTTTAACTCGTTAAAATTCTCTCTTTTTTTTATGAGGTCTGCATTGTTACCGAGTAGTGATATGGTTTCGCAGCTGTATGAGCTTTTTACTTTGGATTTTATTCATTTATTTATTTGTATTTTTTTTATTCCTGTTCTCAAGTTGCCCATTTGGTTTTGACTCGACCAGTGACTGCTCAGCGACTGGTGCTTGTAACATGCTGTCAGAGGTAGAGTGAGGGTTTTTTTTTCTTCTTCTTCTTTTTTTATGGAGAAAAAAAAAAAAAAGTACAGACCAAAAGAGATGTTTCAGGGTCCGCCCTGATTACACCGTCCATATTAGCGACTGGATGTAAAAACAAAAAAATTCTAGGTCAGAATAAGAGAGAAACAAAGGTGGATGTTTAGCACCAAGGGTTCGGGGGAAAAAAAAAAAAAAGATAGCACCCCACTATGGATCCTCCGTGAACTGCATGGCTCGACTGGACCCTGTCGGCTGATGGTACGCGTCAGAGATGCGTGTAAGTGCTGCTAGTCGAGTCCGAACGCATTGAATTCTGGGTGAAACCTCTCTCGCTATTGTTCATTCACGTGTGGATTATTGCTCGCCGGGTCACACGTGACGTCGCTTTTCTCCCGTCCAGGCTGAGCAGCGCTGGTCTCGGCTTTTTTGACAGAAAAAATAAACGTTTTTTTCCCCCCCTGACGAACTCTTGGGTAAAATCGATGGTGCGTTGGATGTTTTTTTTGTTTTTTTTACGTTTGAAATCAGAGTTTTGGTCCTTTGTGTCGGTCTTTGGCTGTCTTCCATTGTTAATTCTTTTTTTTTTGTTAGTTTTCTTGTTTTTGTAATACTGTGTAACCTGGTGCTTTGCAGTCTTAAAGCTGTCTGTTTACCCCTTTTGCATTTGGAAAAGTTTCGATTCGTAGAATACATTTTTTTTTTTCTTTATACGTTTTTTTTTTAAAAAACGAAACAAAAAGAACATATACTCCAACATTCAGTAATGTGCATGCACTATTCAAAGCAAAAAAAATTTTTTTTTGCTTTTCCGAGACAAAGGAATGAACAAAAGCAGGACTTTTTTGTGTATTTCTTTCCCCTTTAAAAAAAAAAAATAAAAAATCACAGACACGTAAAAAAAAAAAAAAGCACTGCGGAGTCGGTGAGGTGAGACTGGGTTTTCTAGCGGGAAAAAAAAAAGCATGCTGAAAGGAAACGTCGCAATGACAGTGCAAATACGATTATGTTCGCAACATTAATGTTAGCATTCCGGGGAACATGCTAGTTCTCATAAAAAAAAAAAAAAAGAAAAAAAAGATCGGCGTTAGATTGAAGCAGCAGCTCTGAGAGATAGCTTTTGTCTCCTTCGATTAGAGGACGACGGGATTTTTTTGTGTGTGTGTCTCAAACATCTACTAAGGAACTACCACAAACACTTACAAACAGGAAAGCAGCTCGCGATATGCTGGTTCTTGCACCAGCTAAAAGAATGGGCCTACTTTTTTTGTCCTTTTTTTTATGCATCACAATTCTTGTCCAATACACGTACAATAAATAAGCATCAGAGAGACGGAATGGGCGGAAAATGTTCGAAAGAAAGAAAATAAAATACATCGAGGGTGCGGGAGCCGAGGAACATTTCAAGCCCTCGTGCTTTTGGGTTGCCTGATGATGTTTTTTCACTTCCTTTTCAGGAGCCGATGCTCATCGAGGTCCTCTGCTGTCTACATTCCTCTGCGAAAAAAAAAAACCGAAAAAAAACCCCCCCAGACTTTTATTTTCTCGGCCCACTGACCTGGAGAGCGTTAAAAGTCTTGCAGACGCGTGAGGAAAAAAAGGCGAACATCTGCGTTCCTTCACAATCTGCTGCACGAGTTCACGAGCTCCACCTCTAACTCCACCTCCACCGTGTCCTGCCCTGATGCCTTTTTTTTTTTCCTGCTTCCCCTCAGGTTCTTTTAGTTTTCTTTCTTTCTCGGTCTGTCTTATAATCGCATAATCGCGTTTTTTTGTGTGTCTACAAGAGCGATGAAGTAAATCCCTTGGTTTTGGTAAAGTGTCTTTCGTTTCGTTGAGGTCGACTAGTTTCGTATCCCGGCTGGCGGAGAGGAAAAAGAAAAGCGCTGGAGCAAAAAAAAAAAAACGGCGAAACGGACAACAGGCGTATTTACAGGAAACACGTAAAAATGATCTGTAGTAGCAAGGGGGCGCGTTGTTAAAGGACGGTGGGGATTTGTTTTGTTTTTAAAAAACAAACAAAAAAAGAATATCTTTGTGTTCTCTGCCATAGCAGGTCAATATGACCCGATACGGAGCGATCGCTCTGCCGGTCCATTGCTAGTCCGCTTTTTTCTCGGTTAGCATGTCCGAATTAGCATGTCAAAGCAAGCGAGGCGAGGCGAGGCGAGGCGGTCCCCCCGGCGGTTTGACGGATTTGGCTCTAGCGCGGCGCAGGCTCTAACGCCGACGGCGTGCCAGGCGTGTCCGAGCGTGGCGTGGCGGCGGCCGAGGGGGTATCGTCGGGGCTGCCAGCGCTGCTGCTGGGAGTGCCCGAGGAGCTGGCCGTGCTAGGCGTCTCGCCCTGCTGCTGTGCCTGCAGCGTCTGGCCGCACACGTGGTGGTGCTTCTCCCAGTCTTTGTGCTGGCAGAAGGAGCCGCAGTAGCGCGCCGTGTTGCACCCGCTGCACGTCTCACTTGCCTTGCGTCCGCAGTTCCAGCAGCTCTAGAGGGAGGGGATGGAGGAGTGGAGGCAAAGTTAGACGTTTCAAACACAAAATGTATTGGGACACCTTATTTTTTGTGGTTCGTCTCCAAACTGTTACCACGGACACACTTCAACTAGCAGAGCCAAACCTGACAAAGCCTGCTCCATGAAGATCTGCTTCACATGGGTTGGTGTGGAAGATCTCTGACCAGATGTGCACACTGACTGCACCTCAGGCTTCCTCACCTCATCTTCACCTACATCAGTAGCTGACTTTGCTGAAGTGGCTGAATGAAACTCCACAAAATCGAGTGGGGACTGTTTTAATAATTAACTTTCACCTATTCAAATTAGGGATCCTTTTACATTATGTGGCAAAGGGACTTTCAAATGAAGCTTCCCGATTGGCTGAAACAATCTTTTCGAACCAATATTTGAACTCTCAGGATGTAAAGAAGCCTAAGAATTAATGCTTAAAAGTCTGAACCTTAAATAACATTTGCCACAGGTTACACCCCAAAAAACTTTCGTAGATTCACATCAGAACCTTTCGGGTTACAACCAGGCCCTTTTTTTTTTTTTTGTTGTCCAATTAGGACAAAGTTCTAAATGTGAAGCAGAAACGGGAAGCGGGAGTTATAAACAGCTACAGTTCTCCGGGGAGACGCGCACATAAACAGGGCTCTCGCAATTAAACTCAGATGTGTGCTCCGTTTTTTTCTGTCGTTTTTTTTTTTTTCCCCATGAACTGATTAAAAGAGCTGAATCCCTACTGTGACCCAGAGACGGCGTCCCGCTTAACAGCCTCCCGTCGCATCAGGAACAACGTACGCTATATTGCCAAAAGTTTGCGGACGCCTGTTCGTGAGTACGGTACGTGTTTTTTGAGCATCACATTCCACATTTAGTCCCAATTTGCCTCTTCCACTCTTCTGAGAAGATGTTCCACTCGATTTTGAAGTGTGCTTGTGGACATTTTGTGTGAGTAAATTAAGTTATTGATTGGAGGGTGATCTTATACTCCAAACCATGTAAAGCAGATCTTCATGGAGTTCCATCATGCTCCTTAAACTCCTTGTTTAAGTTTGTGGTAACAATTTGAGGAAGAACCATGTATAGGTGAAAAAAGTCAGGTGTCCCAATACTTTTTGTTTCATTTAGTGTGTATATACGGTTTATTTCGAAAGTATTGGGACACCCGACTTTCCAAAATGGCTCATATTTGGTTCTTTTCCAAACTGTTACCACACACTTGGAGGCAAAGGCGAACAGGTACAGGCACAAGCGGAAACATCTGTAAGTGTGGCTGCTTTTCCATACATGGAATCCTTTTACAAGTCAGGGGTCTTCGAAGTTTTTGAGGTCAAGGACCCCTTAGGTGTTACTATCAGGTGGATTATTGTATATTTACATGAACTTCAGCCTGATTTGAATAGAACCTTAATGTAATAATTATAATATTTTTGAAATGATAAATTTGATGTTTTTACCAATGTTTGAAGACCTATGATCTATGTGAGATGCGTAAAATAAAAGAATTCAGAACATAGCGATGAGCAAAACTATGTCTTTGTAGGGATATTCACCTCACTCGAGTCCTCCTGCTGGTTGATCACGGACAGCGCGTCCTCCGCAGCTTGCCTCTTCGCCTCGGCTACCGTGCGCTCCATCTTGGCGCGTTCGGTGCTGATCATCTCGTGAGCCTTGCGTTCCGCATCGGCCACGGCTTTCTGCAGTTCGGACATGGCTTGCCTCTTCACCTCGTTCACCGCCTCTTCTGAAACAGAGTGGAAGCCGTGGCTTAAAATAAAAACAAGGAGAAAAGTATCTATTGTTCTACCATCATGACCATTATGACCTACAGAACATGAAGGTGTAAACATCTTCTAAACTATAACTAGATGCATGGCTTTCATCTTTTTTTGTTCATAATTCCTCAGGAATGTGATCAATAGAACCAGGATGGTGGAGGAGGGAAAGATCGAGATTGTATTTTCTCTGACTCTATCAGTCATGCTCCACTGAGATACCAGTGATCTTCTGATCTCCAAACCTTCCTGATCCATCCTAATACCCTGATAAAGTTCTTATCAACTGGAAACACGCTGCTGTTGAGGATTGCTCCACATGGACAGCCTAAAGATATACAGTATATATACAGTATACACATATACACACTATATTGGCAAAAGTATTGGGACACCTGACCTTTCCTGCCATATGTGTTTCTTCTCCAAACTGTTACCACGAAGCTGGAGGAACACAATTGTGTCGGACGTCTTTGGATGCGTTATAATATAACTTTGCGTTCACTTGGACTTGGAAACCCAAACCTGTTCCAGCATGGAACAAAGCACAATGAAGATCTGCTTTACATGGTTTGGAGTATAAGTTATTGAGTGGCCTGCTTCAGAGCTCTGATCTCAACCCTCAGCCTCCTCACCTCACCTACATGTCCACAAGCACACTCCAAAATCTAGTGGAACATCTTCTCATAAAAGTGGAGGAAATCATAAGAGCAAAATGGGACTAAATGTGGAATGCGATGCTCAGAAAGCATGAACTTTTGTCAATATAGCGTACATTGAACATGCTGATCAACTGATAAACGTATTAATGTTGAAGCTTTAATATCCAGTGTTAAGGTCTTTTTTTCTTCACCACTATCACCTCTTGTTTTGTGGCTCATTGAAGGTTATACAAACCCATAAATGTCCCTTTTTCTAAAAACTAAGTGCACAATATATACAGTATATGATATATAATTCAATCCACAGAAATAAAGACAAGCATTTTGGAGTTGATTAGAAACCTGGACAGAGGTTTTCTACATCTTAAGTAATCAAGAGAAAAAAATCTAAACAGCTGTTTTAGCCTCTGAGACAAACCGTAATGGTCCGATTGTCCATACATTTATTTATAAAGTGGGAAAGAACATTCCTTACACAAACTGACCCTTTATTACTTTCAACACGTCTGCGTGACAGGACTGGGTTTCGAAAAATAATTTTTCAAAATTTATTTTACAACGTTTTCGCAGCCGCAGCCTGTCTAATTGCGTATGCAAATCAGCCAATTTATATTTAAATTATGCATTTCGGTTGTGCTCCCAAGGGCCCGTGCTGTACAGGATATGAAAAACCGCCAGGAAGTTGCATGGAATAGATATGAAGGGATATGAATATTCACTGCGTACTGTAAGAAGCTGCTCAACATCAACAACCACAACAAAAAAAAAACCCACAGATTCCTCGACACCATATCCATAATATCCATCTGATCTCTATGAATATGCAGAATTTTTACAAACGTTTGTAGACATCTGACATTATGTGCTTTTTGAACATCCCATTTAACATTAAGTCCCTGTTTCCTGTTATAATATCCTCCACTCTTCGAGATGTGGTTGTCTGAAGTGCCTACTGCTATGGTTCTACAGCAGGAGATCTTCCACTCCAGCCCATATCTTCATGGAGCTGGCTTTGTGCACAGGGGCATTGTCATGTTGGAACAGGTTTGGGTTTCCTTGTTCAAGCGATGTCAAGATTTAATGCTACTGCATACTAAGACATCGTGCTGGTTTCCATGGCTTTTGTCCTTTCATAACACCTGGTCCCTCAAAAGCCTTATAATGAGCCAATCAACCAGGAACCAGGATGATGGAACAGATCTACAATAAATAGGAAATTTCCTGACCAATGATTAGTTCTTACAAAGTTGGCATTATTGAAGAACATCACATACGTGAGACTGCGTGTTTCCGATTTTGTGGCAACATTTTGGGGAAGGAGCACAAATGAATGAATGTTACTAAGAAACTGTCCTTCATAATGTCTTATTGTGGAAAAACTCCTGACTGTTACAAAGCTCTAAAGAAAACTGAACCATGGCCATGATTAGGTTGCCAAGAAATGTTTTTATACGCATTGAAAAACCTAATTGATGCTTTTTTTGGGGAATTGAAGAGTGCTGTCTTACGGCTGCTTTTATTGAAGTGAAAAAAGATCAGCTGCTTCGACAGATGCCTTTAATCATAAGCATAAGCAGAGGCCAGGTTTCTATTACAGCATCCATCATCTGTCTGAGATCAGCCAGATCACCTACACCTTAAACAAAGCCTTTTAATCACGCACATCTATTTCTTTCTAACTGACGCTCGGACAAAACGGTACCTCTGAGAGAGGTAGAGCTGGCGGGCATCTCGTGTACCTCTTAATAGCGCCAGGAGTTAAGTGCTCTAAAGCTCCAGGGCACTAACGCTGTCCGATCGTTTGCTTTATGATCCGACGTTGTGGCTGGATTGTGTACAGGAAGTAAGTAAAGCACAGCTATTCGGAGTCTCCGCGAGGAGAACGTTCCGGAAATCTGGGTCTGGCTATTAAATTCTGTATGGACAAAAGTATTGGGATGGGATTTCCAGCCGTAGGAGGCTATGACTTTGGCATCTTGACATCAAAGGGCTGCTCACCTGCTTTCTTCCAGATCTCTTCAGGAACGTAGCCAGATACAGGTCTGTGGAGGACCTCTCGGTGAATCTCTGACACACAGAATTACATTCTGTTAGAATTTATACTAATCATCATCACCCTCATCCCACTTTTCCTGACCAACATGATCAACCTCCTCTCCATTGACGATGATGATCCTCACCCTAATCATTATCATTCTCCTCCTCCTCATCATCTTCATTATCAAAAATGTATTCATCATCTTCATCATTATCCTCATCCTCATCCTGCTCCTACTCCTCATCATCGTCGTCCTATTTATCATCATAATCTTCCTTTTCCTCCATATCATGATTATCATTATCGTCCTCCTCATCATGCTCATCGTTATCATCATCTTTGTCACCCTCACCCCTTCTTCGTTCATATCCTCAACCATGATCATTCTCATCACACTCCCCGTCTTCATCTTTATTCTCATCATCATCCTCGTTACCTTTTCAACATTCTCACAATCACCTCGTCAACTACAGAAAACCCACAGTCCTTCATTATACTTCTTCTGAAGCTCCTTGTGAGAAGTTCATGTTTTCTATAGAAGCTGCTACCTGCAGGATTGGTGTCCTGCCCTGCGGGGCTCTGCTGCCTCGACTGGCTGCTGCTGCTGCTACTGCTGCTGCTGCTGGAGCCCTTCTTCAGGTCTTCTGCATCGCTGTAACGCCGGATCCAGTAGTTGAGCTCCTCGCGGTCCGCCTCTTGACATCGCCTAAGCACGGTGAGCGAGCGCCGCGTCTTCTCTACCATGTCCATGATGCAGTTGAGCAGCTGCAGGAACACACACACACACACACACACACACACACACACACACACACACACACACACACACACACACACACACACAGACACACACAGCTAGGATCAGTAATGTGTGCAATAACATCCAATAAAAAAAGTTTCATTATGGAAAGAAAAAAAAAAAAGGTTTGCCTCGCAATTCCGATTTTATTTCTACAAATTCTGAAATAAAGTTAAAATTGTGAAAATCCTTTTCACATCTTGGCATCTTGGGATTGTTCCAGCCACAGTTGGATGAACATTATGGACCTTCAAAGAGGAGATGTCGACCCAAGAGGATCCTGAGGCATGCAGAGAATTTGGGCCAGCTCCAGCTGGATCCCACCTCCTCATGAGTTCGGACCTTCAAAGAGAAGATGCCGACCCTGCGAGGCTCCCGAGGCATCTAGTGATGCCCCAGCTCCGGATGATTTCATAAACAAATCTTCATGAAGATTTTCGGAACATTGGAATTTGGGGATAAACAACCTCTAAATCAAACTTTTACTCAAAATAACCTTCTAAATTTGCATTTTTTCCATCAAAACTTTGGTATGGAGGAGTTGGTGCTGAATCGATGATGATCTCAGATGTTGAGCTAATGAATTAGTTGCTCAGGAGCTTCTGGTTCCACAACTCCGACTTACTGTATACGACTGTAGAAAGGACACTACTCATAATCACACACTCATGAAATTTCACACCCTGGTTCTTGGTGTCAACCTAATGAGGACAGGTTCCCCATTTGAGTCTGGTTTCTTTCAAGGTTTCTTCCTCATACCATCTAAAAGAAGGGGTTTTTCCTTGCCCTGGTTGCCCCAGGCTTGCTCATTGGGATAAAAATGCACATCAATTTAAATATAAGTGAACGTTTCTCTATAATTCTTATATTCTGTAATAAGCTTCTTTGAGACTATTGTGAAAAGCACAAACGGAAATACACACACACACACACACACAGACACACACACACACACACACACACACACACACACACACACACACACACAATAAAAGGTTTGTAGTAGTAATAGAAAGTGTTATTACTTTTCTTACATGGTCAAGGTGCTTCCACTCCTCTGCCCATTCTCGGTCCGTGAGTCTGTGATCGATGACTTCTTCCTGCCGCGTGCCACCGTGCATCCCTGCCAGAGCAAAGAGCAAAGAGTGGAGAGATAGAGAGAGAGAGAGAGAGAGAGAGAGAGAGAGAGAGAGAGAGAGAGAGAGAGAGGGATTAGAGCACTCGTTCGTCATTCTCTGTGCTACGCTTCAGTCGGCTCCAGCTCTAGACACACCATCTCTCATGCGTGTTCTTCATCAGCACTGCATGTGCGGTTCAGTTCGGGTAGAACATACATCATCACGCGGTGTATTTTTAGAACATCTCAGACTATTTCAGCACCATGAACAGCTCACATTTACGTTAAGAAGAATCAGAAGAATGCGTACCGATGGGCCGAGGGCGCTCGCGGATCTCCCGGTGGTTGGTGTGACGGTACGAGTCTCTGTAATGGTGCCCGATAGCCATCTCGTCGAGCCGGTAGTGCCCCGGGGGCGGTGGAGCGGTGTGAGGAAGGCCATTGGGCTGGTACGAAAGCCCGTTAGAGGGGCTAAAACGCTGGCCAGGGCTGATGGTGCAGGGTCGCTTGCTCGGGTGCTCAGTGTGTGGAGGCTCCCTCTCGAAGCCGTTCTCTTTGGTTCTGGAAAGGGAGAAAAAAGAAACGGGAGTAAGCTGACATGAAAATAAATATCTGATGTCACCTAAAAACTCTCTCTTGTCACTCTGAGAAATGCATGAGTGCGTGTGTTTGTGTGTATCCCCGCCCTCGGCAACTCTGACATTCCCAGTCTCCTAATGAGCCGCTTTTATGGGCACCGAATGCTCATCCGTCACAGTCCATCTGCTCCGGAGGAACCGTTTTACCCCCCTGTACATTTCGCATCCTAGAAATTCTCCTGCTATTCTTCTACCTGTCTGGTATATTTTCAGGTTATATTTCAAGGTCTGCTTTCTTGGAATGATTTTTTGACATAATTCAGTATTGATTCTTGTTGCTGGGGCTCCACTAGGGGGCACTTTTTGAAGGCTTCTGAGAAGGTGCGTGTGGTGTAACATTAATTTTATTGAAGTCAAACCTTTACGGAACATCAGCGGTTCAGTTGCATGTTTGTAATTGTATCTTCAAGCTCGGATATAAGATATATAGTATCCAAACTTTTCAAGACTAGTTTTGTAACACGCCAACAGATGGCAGCACAAGGCGGCTCGCAGAGTCACAGGGAGAACCAAGTACTTCCGTGTAAACAGAGCACCTTTCCATACCGCCTTCCGTATGCTCACAAAATATTCTACTCTCTCTTAATGACACTTGGTTTGTCTTTCTACACCGTATGGGGAAGATCTGAACATCTAATTCCCATTTAGTCCTCATCTGCTCTTATAATAACCTCCACTCTTCTAGAAAGATGTTCCTTGAGATGTTGTGAGGAGGCGTGGGGTGCCGTCAGCGTTCACATTCATCCCAAAAAGGTTTATGGCTCTATAGAAAGAGATCTTGCACTCCAACCCACTCCTGGCTTTGTGCACAGGGGTTATGGTCATGATGGAAAAGGAAATTTCCTGCTCCCACATCCAAAGACGTCCCATACAATTGTGTGCCTCTAATTTTGTGAACATTTTGTGAAAATACAAGCTCATATTCTGGTTTCTCAGAATAAATAATGAACTCTGCTTTGTAGTATGTGATTAAGAACATTATAGATTCCTGTTCGAATTCCGGCGTTACGTTCTCTTCCTGCTCCCCTCAAGGCGGTGCGTGCCGAGCTAAGCAAAAACAGAAACGCTTAGCCAGCGGGATTGGAGCTCGGCCTCATCTGTATGTGTTCTCCGCCGCTCCCTTAGGCTCTAATCGCAGGGTGTTAGATCTTCCACGAACGTGGAGATATTATAAGATAAAACTGATAAGGACCTCAGGGAACTGGATTTTCCTTAAGGTTGTGGACACCTGACCTTAAGATTCAGAGGTAAATCTTTTTTGAACATCCTGTTTAATATTTAGTCCATCTGCTCCTGCTCCATTCTTCTGGGAAGATCTTCCACTAGATTCTATGATGGCTCAATCAGCCAATTAGTAAAGTCAGGAGGCCTGGGGTGCAGTCAGCGTTCACAGTCATCTCAATAGGGTTAAAGTTAGAGCTTTATAGCAGGCCATTCAAGATCTTCCACTCCAACTGGTATCTTCGTGGAACAGGTATTTGGATCTCATAGTTCAAGTGAAGGGAAACTGTACATTATCCATACTCTGTATATATTTATCTAGAGGAGGTATGAATTCCTCGCAAGCCGTGGTATGTTCTTCATCCACGCCCTTTAACAACCAGCTGTTGGGTTCTGGGTTTAGTTTGGATCCAGAGCTCCTGGAGTTTGCAGCCAGGCTGTAATTAAGTAAGGAATAAACACAGCAGGACGTGCTGTTCTGAGGAGCTGCGATTACCGTATTATCACTTCTCGCACATAGAATTCAGAAACTATGGATCCAAATGAAAATTTGAGGTTCGCTCCTGGTGTCATAGAGCGACGCTGAATAGATACACACGCCTCCATACACACATAAACTTCCATTTTCTCCAGCTTCTTCTTCAAGAACGCTAAGTTCTGCCTCATTGAAAACGGGAAAAAACACACCCAATGGGCCGCGACTCAGTGCTCTGCAAGCGGTTCAGCCTGGAAAGCACTAGCCATAGTTATATTGTTTAATTATTGGATTTTATAGCAATTTCCTTCTTCATAAAAAAAAACAATAAAAAAATAAAAATAAACAACAAAAAAAATATATTGAATTTTTTTAAAATATTGCTTATCATGCATTTTATGCATGTATAAATCACTTACTAAAATAATATCTAGAACAAATTTGAATACAAAATTAATTACAACATTAATCGTTCGGTTCTGGAGTATTTGAAATAATGTTTCTAAAAGGTAAATAAAATGACTCAAAAGGTACACTGATCCCAGACTATACTAGAAAATACCAGATACCACTAGACTATACTAGATATACTAGATAATATATAAATATTAGTATCGCTTAAGGTGGGAAAACATGATCATTTAACTCATTTACTCAAAAACTGCAGAAGAAAACTCTTCTCGTTTTAGATGAGTAATCCTGTCTTCTCCGGGACTCACCTGTCCGGTGTTCTCCTCTTGCCGTTCTCGTTGACGTCCATCAGCAGCTCGGACGAGTCGACGGGAGACGTGATGCTGGTGTCGAGTAGCAGCTGCTCGTGCTGGGCCAGGTACTGCGCCGGGTTCTGCTTGGCCAGGCGTGCGCAGTGCAAAAGCTCTCGCTGCAGTAACGGCAGGTTGGCCTGTAGGGGGAGATAGCGGTTAGGAGAGAAAGGCTGCAATTGTCAAACAAAGACTGAAAACATCACAATGCACTTGGCTGTGTTCCAGGGGTTTTTTTTTTTTGTTTTTTTTTTACAAGCATTGTTTACCCATTACAGTGATTGTGGGGAAGCTCTTTGGAGGCACGCACGCACACACACACACACACACACACACGCACACAAACACAAAAAAACAGCGCTCTGCTTTGGTACTTTGTGACCCAAACGGTGCATTAGTGCTTTCAGTCTGCCCACCGCCTGGCACAAGGGCATGCGAAATCGCCGTCGACATGGAAAGTGTCTTCATCAAAGCAACAGCGTCTCTCATTTCCTTCCTGCCTCTTTCAGCGCTGACTGCTAAGAGGTTAGCTGGCTTTGTCCACATGACCCTTTTTGGAT
Source organism: Silurus lanzhouensis (assembly GCA_039877035.1). Classification (NCBI taxonomy): domain Eukaryota; kingdom Metazoa; phylum Chordata; class Actinopteri; order Siluriformes; family Siluridae; genus Silurus; species Silurus lanzhouensis. The sequence continues at coordinate 643,027 of JBCEWE010000431.1, read as the reverse complement.
GGTTTTCCATTTCAAAGTGAGGCGGAAGAACGTTTTTTAAGGGCGGGAGGAGCGTTTCGTCAGGAAAATCATTATTTCTACTTGCTGTCTTTTTTCTTTCTCTTTTCTACCGCAAATAGCAGCGTTCAGAGAAAATCCATGCAGAACATCTGACCATGTAAGATATACTATAACCTGCTCTCTTTTCAACCTTATTAAGCACTTTTAGGATGGATTGGAACACACCCCAGGCCTCATCACCTACACCAGTAAAGAGTAAAGAGAAGGTTTCAATGGTTTAGACATTGTTTGGAGTGGAAGATCTCCTGCTCTAGAGCTCCTGCTCTAAACCCTCAAAAACCTTTGGGATTAATTTGAACACACCCCAGGCCTCCTCACCTCACCTACACCAGTAAAGCTAAATGTTTACATAAGTTGGTGTGGAAGATCTCCTGCTCTAAAGCTCTAAACCCTATTAAACACCTTTGGGATGGATTGGAACACACCCCCCAGCCATCTCGCCTACACTAGTAAAGTGTAAACAGAAGGTTCTCATGGTTTAGGCATGATTTGGAGTAGATGATCTCCTGCTATAGAGCTTTAAACAATATTGAAGATTTTTGGGATGATCTGGAACACACTCCATGCCTCCTCACCTTCTCAACTCTATTAATACCAACTGGCATCTCCACAAGCATACTCTTTGGAATCTAGTGAAATTTCTACTTAAGAACAGCAAATGGACGAGACTAAACCTAAACCCTGATGCACAGTGACATTGCAAGCAAGCTCCGGATGACATCATCACCCCAAGTACCCCGGTGCATGTTGCTCTCGTTCCCGTAAGCACTTCTCCTCGTGGAAGGGAGGGTTGTTAGATGACATTAGCCTAATGAAAAAAAAACCAAAAAAACAACCCCAACACCACCCCCCAAACAAAATGCCTCTAATGCACATTGTTGCAGCTGAGCTTCTGTGCACTTATAAAAGCCCCTGTTCCCACAGCCATATGGTATTTGTCATTAAAGGATCCTTTGAGGGAAAGCACTAAAATTAGATGAGCGAAAGAAAGACAGAGGACAGCGAGACAGGAGAGAACGAGTAACAAACACAAGTTGCATCTTTTTCAATAAAAGAAAACCCCCCCAACCCCCTCCCCCCGCCCTGAACGGATGATTCAGTAACCATATGGTGCAACATGGAGAGACGGAGCACCGAGCGAGGAAGAAGCCGGAGAGGGGGAAGTGGCCCTGGATGTTTCTCCGCATCCATCAGCGACCCCTAATGGGACCAATTTCTGCAGCGCCAAGCCGCCTGGGGGCTCCCGGAATCTCGTACGCTGTGCAACGAGCCACACTGAGCGATCAGGAGACCTCGTTCCCTCATGCTCTCGGTAGTAAACTACACCGACTCTATCTATTTTAATGGCTTATCTCTGTTAAAGGCATGTGTGTGTGTGTGTGTGTGTGTGTGTGTGTGTGTGTGTGTGTGTGTTTGGGACAGCAGGGGGATGAAGGTTGCATAAAAAGGGAGGGGTTCAGGTATGCCGCATAACAGCTGCCATTTTCGGAGCGAATAAATAACAAATGAATTCTTATGAAAATGGAGAAAAAACTCCACCCTGGAACAGGATTCTATTAAAATATTTGGATCGTGCGTCACGCTTCCTGGGGTAGTTTTTTGCGAGGTCTTTTTTTGGTGCTCTTGTGAGAGGGGTTCTTCCACAAAAAAATAAACAAAACTTGGAGCAATTCATCGGTTTTGCAGATACCACCGATGCTGGAACCATTGGCAAAAATCCATGCAGATAGTTTTTCCGGGTTGCATTAGAGAGCGGCCTCTAGAGGCAAATCACTGATGCCATGCGCTGTTTATTTTTTTTTCTCGTGAGTGTTTCATGACCTGAAAGCAGGAAACGGAGCTGCTGTTTCTTCAGAGGATGATGGCAGCTAATGTTACGCCGCTAATGGTTTCAAATGTGTACGTGACTTCGGGATCTACAGCGTGAGAAAAATCATACTCTGAAAAAAAAAAAAAAAACGCGACGGAGTTTCTACATAATATGCAGCATCACTGCGACTGCTGCACGAAATGTGGATTTGGTATTCTCAAATTGAAGCACGACAGAATGCGAATTTGTGCGCTGGAGATAAAACTATGTGGTTTTCCTACAATATAAGGAACAAAAAGATGAAAACATAATACTGAGTATGGCTAATCAATAGCTAGCAGCACGCTCCGGATTGGCAAAAAACACCAAACAGTGATGGCTGAGTAAAAAGGACAGCGCTGGTTGCTTGACATTTTTTTTATAACACAAATTGTTTACTGCAATGCTACTCAGTTCGAGATCTAATGTAACTCGATAATACTTCATTTCAAATTTAAAATAAGCTAGCATGATCAGGCATGAAATAGCTAAAATCGTGCATTAGTGGTACATGAACTAGCTAACATCAAGCATGAACTAGCTGGAATGGTGCATGAATTAGCTAACATCATATATGATCTAGCAAACATGGTGCATGAACTAACAGTATGCTTGAACTCGCTAAGATGGTGCATGATCTAGCTAACAATGTGCATGACCTAGCTAACATGGAGCATGAACTAGCTGGAATGGTTTGGCTAAAACTAGTCTGATCAAAAGGAAACCATGTGTCTATATGTAAATGGGAAATTAGGAGGTAGGCAGATACACAGTTAAGGAAGGGAGAGAGAGAGAGAGAAAGGAAGAAAGGGATATAAAAAAAAAGAAAGAAAGGAAGATTCGAGAAGAGTCTGGATGAAATGTGCACATCTGGACTCTAAATGCTTTCCAGATCGCTGGCTTGTGCCGTACCTTCAAAAACGGGATGACAAAAGGTCGGAGAGGGAAGTTGGTTGCTTCTTGCAGCTTGGAGTGGAATTCTTCTATAGTTAACGTGGAGTTCTGGGGAAAAGACAAGAGAGAAAAAAAAGAGAGAGACAGAAAGTGAGCCCATGTGGAAAATATGATGTGATTGTGCTGCTTATTGGAGGCAGAGAGCATGGAGTGATACAGCCGGCTGTACAGGGAGGAATCATGGCAGCTGTGTGTAGTGTAGACCAAATCCTGACTGTAAGCGTGAGGACGGACGTGGAGCACATTGTAAAATATCCTGGTGTCGAACGTGACACTACGCTACCGCTCGGCGTACGGTGACTGGCGTGTGTGCGTTAATTAGAGGTGGAAAAGCTGCCGTTGGATCTGTTTAATTAAGATTTTGGTCCTGCATGTTCTCTGATCTCCGCCGACTTTGCACACATCAGCCCTTCCAGCTGCTTGGTGTCGATAAAAACGCAGAGAGAAAGCGAGTAATTTCGCTCGCGTTCCCGACGCTCTGTCTCGTTCGAACAGACTGACAGGACGCTGACACTATTTTCAATTTTCAAGATGTTGCTTCCAAGAAAGGAGCGAGAAAAAAAAAAAAGAGAGACAGACAGAGGGACTGCGTCGAAGGGAAAAAAAATGCAGCTTTCTACCTCATTTCCCAGACCTGAATTTTGTTACATTAGGCTTACATCTGTTCGCCCAGATTGCAGCGGCCTGTTTTGACAGCCAGAGAGCCTCCTGAGCTTTTCTCCGGCGTTGCCGGCGCTAATTAAGTGTGTCACTCTTTTCAATAAGGCAGAGAGGGGAGTGTATTAAAGCGAGCGATGCAAGCCAAGGGGACACAAGAATCCCTCTGCGTGTAGACACTGTGAAAAATAAACAAACGCGTGCCAGGAATAAAAAAAAGCGCGTCTTCTTCTCTGAGCTTTCCGAGTGGCTAATTAAAGCGGCCCTCCTCTGCTACAGGCCTGGTTATTTTATCACCGTTTCCACTCTACGCGGAAATGACTTTCATGCACGAAGCGGCGCGGTCCGTAATTCCTGCGATTTCGGTTCTGTTACACGACGCAGCTGCGCTTGTCTCGATCTGATACGCGACGTTAACGCAACGCGGTAATGAAGACGAATGAAACGCTGATCATCTGCTGCTGTTGCTGGGAATCCTTGACTTTGGTTGTTGTATATAAACATAGAACACAGACAAGTCTGGATAGTAGTTTTCACTTATATGCACTCAATTATGCAGAATAATCAGTTTAATTATGATTATAGTAAAGTAATGAACTGGATATTGAGTAATTATTATTAGTAATAATTATGATTGCAATTCTGATACATTTACACAGAATTACTGGCATCTTATCAGCAACTTATTATCTCATTTGTTCAACTGAGCAGTTGACAGTAACCTTGGGATTTGAACTCATGACCTTCAGGTCAGAGTGCCAGCATTCTTTATATATATATATATATATTAGTATGTCTATCTATATATTTTTCTATCTATCTGTCTGTCTGTCTGTCTGTGTGTGTGGTGTGTGTGTGTGTGTGTGTGTGTGTGTGTGTGTGTGTGTGTGTGTGTGTGTATTTGTACTAATTTGCCACTTACTCCTTCTTACTGTCTGGTTTTGTAGAAAAGTGAAGAAAACGGTAGAGAAGCAGAAGAAACCACTGTAAAACCTTCCTCAGGGTTTCTCTCAGTGGCACTGCCGATGACCTCTAACCGATACTTGTAACCTTTAATAACCCCACGTCCGTGCTCTCCGTCGTTATTCCTCTTTTAATACTTTTATAATGTACTTTTTTCCTCACATTTTTTAATTGAATGTTTACGACTGTGCAAGTACATTTGTACATTTATTGCGTGTAGTATAAACACTAAACGGAAATGTTTGTGTGCATGTGTGTGTGTGTGTGTGTGTGTGTGCATGTGTGTGTGTGTGTGAGGAGACTCACCACGAGACCCAGTACGAGTGTGCGTACGCGGTCCCCGATTTCAGGCGAGATGTCGTTGCCGAACTGCTGCAGCGTGGTAAGGAAGCGCTTCAGCTTGCTAAGCTGCCGAGCGCCGCACGCCGGTGGGAGCTGCTGATTGGCCAGCGAAGAGGAGGAAGAGGACGAAGGACCGTTGCTGAAGCCGTTCGGGGACGAGGGAGCGCCGTTCAGTGCGGTGGGAGAGTGACTGGTGCCGTTCGTTACTGATGGAAATCATACACGAGAGAAATGCACACGGGAAATCGTTACTAGATTAGTTTATATTTAAATGTATTGTCAAAATCTACATCAGTGAAAGTAAACACCCGGCATGACTTGCTAGTTTTAAAATGTAATGCTATAGCATTCAAACACATTCTATGTATACACACACAAAAATACTGGGACACCCGACTTTTCCAGCCATACTGTACATGGTATAGAGGTTAGTTTTGTAACATGCCAACAGATAGCTGCACAGAGAAAACACAGAGGGCAAGTTACAGTGTTGCAAAAGTCAGTGTGCCAAAAGCCGTCCTCCTGTGTACACAGAGAGCTGTTCAACTGGTGCTTTTCTGAACAAATGCTTTACCACGTTTGCTATTCTGACCACATGCGCACCTTGTCATCGTGTTCCTCACATGCAGCTCAAAGGTCGCCGTTTTAACACCATTGCGGAGATTCTGTGTGAATTGCAGAAGGTTCTCGACACGCTTCGGAAAGAACACTTCCAGAAGTATGTAAGGGGACTATTTTGAAGGTGACAGTGTGTACACATGGATAAATAAAGTACTGAGCTCTTCTCTCTCTCTCTCTCTCTCTCTCTCTCTCTCTCTCTATATATATATATATATATATATATATATATATATATATATATATATATATATATATATATCTGCAACCTAATTAGCTCGGGTGGTCTTTCAGTGCACAACCCCACGTGTGTCCACGTCGGGCGTCTGAAACGGTCACGGAGGCGAACGCATGCGGCCTAGCGATGATGGGAACCATACGGACTCCGGCGTCAACGTCCCGCTAATGAGATTAGGCTGTGGCCTCTTTCCAGCAGCACAGAAATGAGATACTTCAGCTGCATCTGCTAACAATTACAACGGGATGGTGTGTGTGTGTGTGTGTGTGTGTGTGTGTGTGTGTGTGTGTGTGTGTGTGTGTGTGTGTGTGTGTGCTTGTGTGTGTGTGTGAGGGGGGGTTGATTCAAAGCGCTTTGTTAAACCTTCAGCTTGCGTGTCTATTTTTCTTGCTTCCTTTTTTTCCCCTCCCGCATAAGTGCTAATTGCAGAGTCCGAGCGATCCTCATTTTAGAGAGATCCGGCGTTGAAGAGGAAGCGAGGAGCGTTTTAGAGGCGCTGATGCCTCAGATCACAGCGATTACATCGTCCCTGTCCTTGTCCCTGTCTCTGTCTCGACAGCTGTTTTGTGCCTGTTTCCTGGGTGTATCTTGCTGTACGTATATAAGATACTGTGTGTGTGTGTGTGTGTGAGTGTGTGATACTCACGTGTCGTGGGAGTGAACGAGCTGGTTCTGGGGGCTCCTTGTGTGCCGGGTGGTGGAGGCATGGTGGGCGGAGTTAACCTGGGCTGTGCTTTCACATCGGCGGGCGAGTCGGGCATGGTGGAGGGCTTCTCAGTGCGATCTGCAGGGAGACACAAAGAGATGCGTGAGGAAATGAAAGTGAGTGGGGCAGATCTGGTGATGATATACACCTGAGCTCCTCTAACTAACACGCATGGTACTCAGGCAGATGCTTGGTGTCCTTCACCGTTCTCTTCTTGCTTGGGCGGGCAAGTGAGCATAAAGTGTAGAGGTCAAACGATACCGATAGCTAGGTTGGATCGTACTTGCCGATAACCGATTAATTGACGGATTCGTTTTTTTAAAATAGATACTGATAAAAACTATTTTAACATTACACTCCATGTAAAATAGTACTATAACAATATTACAAATAGTAATAGAACTATATTAAAAAAATCGTGAAAATGTGCTAAATAAAATAAACATGAATAAAATAATTATATGAATACATATTGAGGTAAATAAAGGACATGCTTTCAAACTAAAACAAAAATTAACACTCTGAAGAAATAAAAACAGTTCCATCCAAAATGAATAAAAAATCAAATAAAACAAATAAAACAGCTACTAGCGTCAGTGATTTACCTCTAGAGGCCGCTCTTGTACTGTATTACGTATCGCGGAAAAACTATCGGTATGGATTTTATAGATAGCTGATAGTTTGCGCAATCGACTATCGGTGGCGATTGATCTGTATTAGTAAATATCTGAAAAACAAATCTATTTTTTTCATGCAACGTAGGCCAAAGAGCACGGAAAGTTTTCAGATGTTCAATCGATCAGCCTCAGTGAGCAACATCTGGAGAAGGTGCAACTGCTTTCCTTCATTGGATAATATTTTAACTTCTGATCAGAAGCTCATGAGTTCAAATCCCAGCACCACCAAGCTGCCACTACTGGGCCCCTGAGCAAGGCCCTTAACCCTCAACTACTTGGAGATCTGCTTGTAAGTAACCAAATAATGTCAAATGAAATCTAAACATGACTCTATAGCCTGGGCTGGAAAGAAATCAGCCCCAGCCTCATTTATTTAATGAAACTGCAAATAAGACGATACAGAAGCCAAAAAATTCAATCGTAAACTATATTTGTATGTCATTTCATCAGAAGTCAAAGACACGATAGCAACACCCTGTGCCACATATGGTGATCACGACCTATGCTTAATAACGGCTATAGGCGGCTCATCACTATATAAAAGCAAACAGTGTTATCGCACGGCCATATCAGACGTTGTGTAAGAAGGAAGTACGAGGCGTGACAGCAAACAGACAGAGGGGCAGAGAGCAAAGAGAGGCCTCCTCGTCTATTATCTGAAACGGGACAAACGTAAGACAGCTGGAAACGGGGTGGTCACGACATGTTCCAGATGCTCGGCTCTTCCCGAAGATCCCACAGGACAGTGTGTGGGAACACAGGGGTGTATGGATGGTCCAAAAGGATCTCATACCAGCAATAAAACAGTCAGAAATGGTTCGGATTTTTATCGATATCGGTTGCAGTTCCTATTTGTGAACACCGAGGGCGATAGAGACTCAACAGGACACAACTCAACTGGAAACAGGCGAACGGCAACATCGGAATGAGGTCCGGAAAAAAAACGTGATTCCGACTCATTCGTTATAAAGTGAACGAGGACTTTATAAAGAAGCCGTATATAATTTTTTCTGTTTGATTTAAAATTTTAAGGCACACGCTAGACCTAGCGAAAGAAGCCGATTAGCGTCGCTTCATTGATCATATTTTGTATTATTTCTCACGATTGAAATAAAAGTGTAATAAAAAAACAGATGTATAATAATAACAATCGGGCTGATTAAAACCCATTTACATACGGTGACACATACGGTGAGTGAGTCACATGGTATAGACTTCAAATCAATTTCTTTGTTCGTTTGTGTATTTGTATCTCCACACACATTTTTCCTGTTGTTTTCATTAGAAACTCTCTCTCTCTCTCTCTCTCTCTCTCTCGCTCTGTGTTATTATAATCACTTCTTTTCTTACCTCCTTCACCAAGGAAACATACTATAGAAGTGTGGAAACGATTTCTAAAATTGCACTAAATGCAAATTTATCTAAAGACATTTTCCCCACAATGTTCTCGTGACCCTGTAGCAACTCTTCCATTGGACCACAATCTGGTTCATGGGGAACTTTGATCTATTGGGTTTTCTTCAAATAGCGAACATGTTCAGCTGAATAAAGCTGTGATAAAGTTGTTAAGAGCGGTATATAAAAAAACTGAATTGAACTAAATGTTGAAATGTATTCAATTTGATTCGATTTGATTTAATTCAAATGTACTTCAATGGCAGCTTTGTTCCTGGGATAAAAAGTGTAGTGCGCTATATGTAGTGCACTATGTAGGGTGCACAGCAATATCTATTCATTCATTTTGAGTTCAGCCTCATTATTTTAATTCAATTTGATATTTCTATAGCAATTTTAACAGTCAAATTTGCCACAAAGCAGCTTTACAGAAGTAAATTAATCGAGGATGTACATTTCAAACAATATAACATTGTATTAAAGTGTCAATCAAATCCAGACTTTCCATTTTGTCACATTCTTCAATAACTTATAATATTTATTCTAATAACTAATAACTTATAAGTTATATTATAGTTATAATAGTAAGTTTTTATCCTTAATCCTATAACGATCCCTTCTTAGCTTTGACCTGCAGCGTGTTCGGTTACATCAGCAGAACTTGTCGGGTTTTTTTCAGACCTTGTCGGAACCGTGCAACAAACTGGGTAGCAGTGGGACTCGGACAACTTTGCTGTGTGATCAACCCGAAGCCTTCAAGCCAGAAGAGAAATCCTAATCAGGCAACTTCTAAGCACCACACATCTGGACCGTAGACTTTCCAGACGGGTCCAAATTACACATGACATCATAAATTCCAGCAAGAACTGGCCTAGATAATAAATTCCAGTTGTAGATTATAAAAAAATACTAAATTTCTTTTTTTTTTCATAAAGAAAACTCGCCCTTGATGCCGTGAAGTGAACAAACGAGTCATACAGACAAATTTAATAGCGTCTTCCTTATGAAGTCCTTATGAAGACCCATAAAGTTAATGAAAAGCAGAGCCTATTATTATTATTATTAATATTATTTGCATGTGTAAAGGCTAAGGCCATTAGCATTCTCTTTTTACAAAGAACCATTCTTTTTCAGGACCTTTGCCAAAGCAGAAGAGATAGAGAAGGTGGGAATTTCCACTCCACATGGCTACCATTTCCTACACACACGTGTGTGTTGGTACATTTAATCGAACCCATACCTCGTTTCTTTCTTTTTTTTTTAACCCCCCCCCCCCCTCCCCCAACTCTTTCGATGTGGTTTCAGCAGTAAAAACAAGTACTGCAAATCTTCTTGCCCATCTTTCTTTCGCTCATTCGCACTCCGCTCACAGAAAACAGACGTGAAATCGAGACTGCTTTCCACTCGGGTAAATATTTACTGAATACAGCAAGTAATGGAAAAATTTGAACCCAATTCTATAAAAATATGTAAAAAAAACAAAACAATGACAACTGAGTGTTTTAGGGTCTCCAAACTTTCCTACAACATCCACCAGCTTAGTTTTTATCCCCAAACACATTTCCCCCTTTTTTTTTTCTCTATTAGATGCTCTCTCTCTCTCTTTTTATCACCATCGCTTGGTCTTTTCTTACCTCCTACACAAAAAGAACAGTGGAAACACTAAAAGTGCGGCATATGTAAATTCGAATAAAGACATTTTTTTCCGGAACGTCCTTGTGACCCCGTAGCAACTCTTTCACTGGATTACGACCTGGTTTATGGGGACCTTTGAACTACTGGGTTCATGGTGTGTTAAATGTGTTCAACTAAAAAAAGATTTCATAATAAAAAAGACAGTCCTGTCATCTGTCCATTGTGCGGTTATTAATTTGATTGGATATCTAAAAAGAATCTGCAGACTGGGCTGAAACAAAACGCTTTTGATAACCACTGGTGGTGGTTCCTCAAATATCCTCAAATATTCTATGCTGGACCAGGCACAGATCAAATGAGGGATATGTATTGAAATCCTAAATGTAGCCAAACAATTGTGTTGTAGATGTTAAAACATGACTAGCGCCCCCGGTGTGATGTCTACAACGATTCTGCCATAGAAGCCTCCGATTAATAAAAGCAACATGTCTGAAGCACGTGGTATCAATAACACCGGCAGCCTGTTTGAATATGGTCTCATCGAACGATTTATAAAGATGAAGATGGTTATCGGAGTCTGTTTACATTTTCAAAGCTCGAACGGACGATTTCGCTTCCGCAAGTCTGACCGGAGATTTATGTTACGAGTCAGCGTTGAAGCCCGAAGCGTCCGAGACTCGTCTTTGCTCTCTGTCTGACAGAGATGGATGATAAAGTAATGGGTTTGGGCTTTAATCTACAGACATTCGACCAACACACACACGCACACACACACACACACACACACTAAATAAACCCAGACATTAAGAAAAAGAAAAAAATTTATACTAATAAAGACCTTAATCTTAACATATGTGGGCAACAATATATAAAAAAAATTAAGTAGAAATATATATAAATATAAAAATAAATATAGAAAAATATTACAAAATGTATATAATACATATAACATTACATAAACATAAATATTATATACAAAATGTATAAATATATCATAAAAAAAAATAATATTTTAAAAATAATATAACATTAAGGAATTTATCATATACAAAATGTATAAAAAATAATATACAAATAAATGAAATATTGAAGAAAAGTAAAAAAAAAGTAATGTATTATATTTAAAATATAGCTATATAATCTAAAAAATATATAATAGAATTTCAAAACATATACAAAATATATAAAAAATAATATAAAGATAAAGATAAAAAATATACAAATATTTTCTTCAAAAATTATAATAGAAATATACGAAATATTTACAAATATTATAATAATACATCAAATATATAATATAAATATAATATAGAAAATGGTATATATAAAAGAACATTTGTCTTTTAACACATTCAACTTGAATACATGCTCACAATCAGGGTTGCCAGGAACACAATTTTAACTCTTATTGGGCTAATTGGGGTGAAAAAATAAAAAAATAAAAAAATAAATACATTTTTGGCTAGTTACCAAGCAGTCCACAGATGCCATGATGTTTTTTTTAAGTTAATAATCAGAGAATATCCTAATCAAACTAGACCGGAATGCTATACGTTAGCGAAGTGTTAATGTGAGCACAAGTATATTTGTACAATACAAAAAAGATACGGAAAATTAGAAATGCACGTGCACCACAGTGACCCTGCTTTTCATGAAAACATGGCTTCTATTCCCCAAATCTTTATCATTTTGGCTTTTCTGTAAATTTTCATGACAAAGGAACAATTTCACCAAGACTTGGCATCCCTGATTACGATTCCTTTCTGAGATTGGAGAAAAAAGGATACAAATTTGCACGTCAGGACCAAAAAAAAAAAACCCCAGGCTACTGATAGGATGAGCAATAATATGAGAATTTGTGTAATTATATCAGACGTCTACGATTGATTTAAAATTAAACAACTCAGGTAATCAGTTCTGTTTGAGTTTTTTCAAGTCATGTCACCTTTCAGGGCGTAAAAAAACGAAACATGCCGAATGGATATTAGGTTTTCTGTTTGATGAACGTAGACGCGGCGAGGAAATTCGATGCGACTTCCAGCAAGGCTGTTAGAGCGCTTTCCATTTTCCTCTTGCCGAGGGTCTTTTATTGCTTCTCAAAACAGCGCTGGAGTAATACAGATCGCCATTAACCACCGCGGCGAGCTGAGCCACGGAAATCGCAAACAGCCGCATCCTCGCTCCATGCCCTGTCATTTGTCATGAACAGTGAGTGCCAGTAAATGGTGCGTTCGAGAGCTGCAGGTTTCTCAAAAAGTGTATTATAATTTTTTTTTTCTTTGTATCCCGAACACCAAAAACAAGACAAGCACGTATTCAGAGCGAACACTGATCTTGTGAAATCCTACTGAGATGTTTCTTTTTTTATTATTCTGCGTGTTGAAAAAGGTGTAAAAATAACGCAGGAATATTGCATCATTGAGAGTATTCGATTACAGTTCCAGGGGTTTTTCAAAAAAAATGCTCGATTCTAATTGGTCAAAAATAAACAAATAAATACATTTCTATTTCTATAATGGTGGCTCTGCAAAAAGGTCTGGAACCATCAGCATTTCTATAGTAACAACTCCATCTACATGAATCTTTTTTATTATTTAATTCTCCTTTTTTTCCTCTTTTTATTTCACTTATTTAATAAATTATGAATATTTATTTAATTTCTTTTATCTTGTTTTATTAAGCTTCTGTCACCAAAACAAATTCCTTGTAATTGCAAAAATACTTGGCAATAAAGATCTTTCTGATTCTGATAAACCCATGAAAAAAAACCTGCAATTATTATTAAGATAAATTAATTTATTTTATTAAATTTTTTTTAACAAATTTTACAGTGATTTTTTTTTTTTTGGTATTTTTTTTTTGGAATGAGTCTCCAGTGTCAAAGAATTGCAGCAAAATAAAGCAGCAAAATGGGGAAGAATGTTCCAGAACATCTGCTGCGTTTGCTATCAGTGTCTCGCAGTCATGCAAGTGTACTTGTGTGTGTGTGTGTGTGTGTGTGTGTGTGTGTGTGTGTGTGTGTGTGTGTGTGCGTGCTACCGAATGATTATTCTAACAGGCTTCGAGCTGCAAGATTGGATATGGCTTCGGATACGGCCTGGGTTTTGGAGAACTGGGAAAAAAAAAACAGGAAATAAAGTTGAAGGACTTTTTCTTAGCGACTTCTCAGCATGACGCAGCTTCGAGGAGATTCCTAGCAAAGACGAACGTGACAATCAGACCTAATATTATACATAACTCAACACATAGATACCTGTTACATGCCTCCTAAAGCAGTTTGATGGCAGCTAGAAATTTGCATTTAACTTTATAATTATGCTAGAGTTCTAGCATGCTAGGTAACATTTAATATTAGCTGGTCATAGTATGGGCAGTAACTAGCTAGAGACCCTCTGCTAGCTTCTGAAAGATAGAAGTATTTGTTAGTTTTAGCGACATTCCTGCTCTCTTGAATCTATAACTATTAGCTGTGTAGTACATGATAGCCTGCATTTTAGCTAGCTCTTGAATGCTAGTTAGCTGTATGGTTCCTGATCTCTCAGATGTTAGCTAGCTGTACAGTTCCTGATCTCTCAGATGTTAGCTAGCGGTACAGTTCCTGAACTCTCCGATATTAGCTATCTGTGTTCCTGATCTCTTAAAAATCAGCTAACAGTATGGTTCTTGATCACTTGAATGTTAGCTAGATGTATTTTTCTTGATCTCTCCGATGTTAGCGAGCATTTAATTTCTTAAAAGCTAGCTAGGTGTTCAGTTCTCGATCTCTCAAATGTTAGCTAGCCATACAGTTCCAGATCTTTTGAATGTTTGTTAGCTAATCGGTTCCTGTATGATCAGGGTAGTAACATGCTAGCTACCATTGTAAAAAGATCAGCATCGACACTGTGGGGGTTTTAGCTTTCACAGATGCTAGCTCGTTGATGAAGACCCCATCAGCGTGATTTGAGACAGATGCCTTTTTTCCTCTGACTCTTGGATTTTTCTGAATCCAAAACTGAAGTCATTTCCAGATTTTTTTTTTTTTTATTTTGACCTGAGTTTGAGAAAGCGAAATACAGAACTGGGCTACATTTTCAAAGCTCTGAATAGAAAATCATCATGCACCGCATAAAAAAAGACCCTGTGCCTTCAGTTTTATCATCCTTCACCAACCAGGCTGATCTGCTCCTTTTTATATAACCACTCGTTTTTTTTATTTTCTTCCTGCAGCATGAACATCCAAAGCTCAGCCCCAAGTTCTGCTTTTCTCTGGTCTGATATGGAATGCTTCACCGGTTGCATCTCTGTTACATCACTCAGTGCTCTGTGAGTGCCGAGTGCAGAATAAAAATGAATTCATTAATAAAATATGAAAGCGTCAAGCGTCGGTTCGAGAAACGCGGTTCTTCGATTTTTTTTGTGTTGCGAAACTAGATCGATCCTCAGCTCCGTCACTCGTTCAAGTCATGAAAGCGTTAGGACTGCATGAGAGCTTCAGCCGTGACAGTGCTGAGACTGAACATGCTCTGATGCCTGTCACCAGGAACTACACGGGTCACTCAGGGCTTCTCCACAGGAAGTTCCCCGGAGGAGCGTTTGTCAGAACAATCACGCTTCTCACTGATGCAAAAGGCACAACACGCGCCAGTCGTGGGGAAGCCGGTCGACTGCACACTAACGGTGACAAGATCGCTGCAGTTCAGCTCGAGGCGGGGAAACCGAAGAGTTGTCAGGTAGTGCGAGAGGAAAGCGAACGAAAAATAACAAATACACCAATAAAACAGATGCCAGGACAGATTTGTTCGAGTTCCAGCTATATGGTTCCGGATCTCTCAAATGTGAGCTAGCCAATAGAACCGAGGAACACTTGAGGAACGTCATCGGAATTCAAATTTTTGGACTTTTGGCATTGGTATGCGCGTGTTGCTCTCCACTCTTCTAAATACATTATGAACCTGTGCATGTCTGCTCACCGTGCAATCATCTCTGCCAGATGGAACACCAGCCTATCAAACCCCCTTTTGCTTGTCAGAGAAGATGTATGTACGACCTCCGCCATCCTGGAGCTCAATCCCAATGCTTATTGCTCTCGCTCAGCCTATAGCAAAGCCCCCAACCCCCTCACTCCACGCTCCCCGAGCCCCTCGCTTTTCCAGGCGCTCGTGTTTTCCGAGCTTCGCTTGGCCCGCGCCAGGTGGTGTGCCGTCGTTTCATTCCATCCCCGTCGGATGACGTGAGTGCTGAGGAGACCTTCGTAAGCCCGTGTTCACTCAAGAGTTACCGAGCCAACCTGGTGGCTTTAATATTTAAAGAGCCCTCCTGCTTTAATTCCCTCGCTGCTTTCTGCTGAGGTGTTCATCACAACCTTCATAAATCTCGCTTTAGAGGAGCTGGAGTGAAAAATGTCCGTGGTGCTGTCGTTAATGCTGCTGGTTTCCGTGTTAAAGCCCACAGCGCCGCTCAGAGCCGAGCTGTGAAGCATCGCAAGTATGCGGGGGTCTGTGCAGAGCTCAGGAGAGGTTTGTTTTCTGTGTGTTTTAGACGAGCCCCGTTACCGTACCCCAGAAACACCAGAACACACAACATAAATAAATGCATGAACAGAGCTGAACTGCTTGTTTATACCAACAACGTTCACCTCAATTCTCATCAGATGCAATGGAAACACTACAGTCTACAGCCAAACACTACATTCTACAGCCAGACACTATAGAGCAGTGGTGGTCCAGTGGTTAAAGTGCTGGGTTACTGATTGGAAGGTCGGGGGTTCAAGTCCCCCCGTTTGGCCAAGCTGCCACTCTTAGGCCCTTAAACAACATCCTACTGCCAAACACTACAGGCAAACACTACATCCTACAGCCAAACACTGCATCCTACACCCACACAGTACGCCCTACAGCCAAACACTACACCCAAACACTATATCCTACAGCCAAACACTACATCCGAAACCCACAATATACATCCTATACCCAAACACTACATCCTACAGCCAAACACTACACCCAAACACTATATCCTACACCCAAACACTACATCCTACACCTAAACACTGCATCCGAAACCCACAATGTACATCCTATACCCAAACAATACATCCTACAGCCAAACACTACATTCAACACCCACACAGTACATTCGACAGCCAAATACTACAAGCAAACACTACATTCTACAGCCAAACACTACATCCAACACCCACACAGTACATCCGACAGCCAAACACTACAGGCAAACACTACATCCTACACCCAAACACTACATCCTACAGCCGAACACTGCATCCTATACCTAAACACTACATCCTACAGCCAAACACTACACTTCAGCCAAACAGTACATCCTACAGCCAAACACTACACTACAGCCAAAATAGATAGATAGATAGATAGATAGATAGATAGATAGATAGATAGATGGATCTCTGATTACGTCCCTCAGATCCTCCACAGTGCTGCTCAGAAGACAGAAAAACACCGCGATCACTGTAACAGCTCTGTAACGCAGTGTAACCTGCAGATCTTGTTCCTCTTTATCGCTGAACCCCGACCCCAAATCAGCTGATGTACAAAAAATAATGACCCGAGTTTGAAAATAAAAGGAGCTGACCCATAAAAACAGATGCAGAACAAAAACCTCTCATTTTCTTCTTCTTCCTCCAAACCGATTTACAGCAACGTCTGTTTCAAACAGCTGCTGAAGTGAAGACCTTATTGGCTCTGAGTACAGAGTGCTGAGGCAGAAAAAAAACATTCTTCTGCTCGTATTCTGTGCGATTTTGCGCTTGTTGCTAGGCAAAAAAAGGCTTTTGTCAGATTTGTATGCAGAAGACCTTGCACGCGAAGATATCGTAAGTAAGAATATAAATGTCTCGCGCTGTATTATTCGTCCTCTCGAGCGTGTTTGGGGAAAAACGGCGTAATTACACCGCAAGCTGCGCGGCGGTGCTGCGGCGCCGCGATTTCTGACATGTTGTGAATAAACCGCGAATACTTATTTACTAACTTCTTATCTGAAGAGTCAGAATTAGAGCATTTGTCAATAAAAGGGCTTTTATACTGAGATTAGTGCTTTCAAACGCTAATCTGAAACTCATCCAACCCTCAAGTCAATGACTCACTCAGCCTCCTGGCACTGGCAGATGCCAGCTGACTGAAGATGGTGAGGAGAGAGAGAGAGAGAGAGAGAGAGAGGGAGAGAGAGAGAGAGAGAGAGAGAGAGAGAGAAACTCTGGTTGAAAAACTCTTGGATTCTTTCTGACCCTATAAACACCCATTAATAACGCAAAAGCCGTTTCTGCCTTAAAAAAGAAAAAGAAAAGAGACTTTCAAAAGTATTGGGACACCCGGTTTCTCCAGTATGTGGTTCTGCGTTAAATATTTTTGACTAGAAGTTAAAGCCATGCACAGAGAAAACGTGTGAAAGAAAGAGCGAGAAAAAACAAGAAAGAAAGATAGATAGATAGATAGATGGACAGACAGACAGACAGACAGACAGACAGACAGACAGACAGACAGACAGACAGACAGACGATAGAGCAAAGAAAGAAAGAGCAATGTAAAAAAGAATGAGCAAAAAAAAAAAAGTAAGTAAGTAAATAAATAAAGAGTAAAGAAAACGTATGAAAGAAAGAGCGAGGAAAAACACGAAAGCAAGACAGACAGACAGACAGACAGACAGACATACAGACAGACAGACAGACAGACACAGACAGACAGACAGACAGACAGACAGACAGATAGATAGATAGATAGATAGATAGATAGATAGATAGATAGATAGATAGATAGATAGATAGATAGATAGATAGACAGAATAACCAAGAAAGAAAACCTTTTTTTTTTAAATTTGTTTTTAGCTGCATTTAAGGTTGAACCAAGTTGTTAATTAAAACTTAAAAAGCCCTCTGTAGCTTTACTTTTAAACATCACCACAGTCTTCATTCATCCTTTGTTTTTTACAGAACAGGTTTTTTCTCGCTGTTAAACAACATTTTCCACTTACAGCTTCGAATTATGTGAAGATCAGGAAGACCTTCAACGTGTGAAAGATAAATGAAGTACTTTCTTGTAAACAGAGCTAGAAACCTTTTGAGAAGGAAGATCTCGCTGTGAAAACCTTTGGAATGCTGACTGCACCCCACATCTAAAACAAGCACACTCCAAAATCTAGTGGATCATCTTCCAAGAAGAGTGGAGATTATTATAACCTGGATTGAGATGTTCACCTATAAATCACATCACCTGGACGCCACCTAAGTGTCCTGCATGAGTGTTCAGCAAACAGATGGTGGTTTGGTATATCGCAGAGTTTGTGTTTAACACTTGCAGGCCTACGGTATCGTCTCTCATTACCCACAATCCCGTGGTCTGTGCGGGTCGTCTGGCAGCTGTAAACGCCGAATCGATTTTTGACAATAAACAGGCTCGTGTTTCACGTTTCTCACGTCAGGCAAATGCTGTTGTACGGTGTAACGTACAGCTCCGCTAACCGAAAACATGAGCTATGAGATAAAAGAAAACGAGTTCGAGTGATGGCTCCCTCATTCCCCTAACAAACAAAACCAAAAAAAGAAAAAAACAAGCAGGACCTGGCGGCAGGATGACGGTACGGTTCTCTCTCTCTCTCTCTCTCTCTCTCTCTCTCTCTCTCTCTCTCTCTCTCTCTCTCTCGGCGAGCACTTTTTATTTATAAAATATCACATGACAGGAGCCATGTGTTAGAAATTACCTCGAGTTAAGTCCTCTGCTTGGAAAAATATGTAGACAATTTATGAAATGCAGCCTGGGGTGGAGATTTACTAAGTAGAACCAGATTTGGGAAAGCAACTAATGCTGTTCTTTATCAGTGTGTGCAAAGGAAAACTCTCTCCCTCACCCTCCATCCCTCCCTCCCTCCTTCTTTCCTCCTGCCTTCTTCACGCGACCCTTAGAAACGATTTGAGTCACAACTGGAAGACGCAGGAGATGGTGGAGTATGTGACCTAACATCAGAGCACTTCCTCTGCGAGTGCTTTTGTGCATGTGTGTGTGTGTGTGTGTGTGTGTGTGAGAGAGAGAGAGAGAGAGAGAGAGAGAGAGAGAGAGAGAGTAGTGGCCTTGCTAATGGCTTTGAGTGGAAGAGACTGAGGCTTAGCTTCAGGCACGAGCTGCATGCTAAACACTCCGACTGCCAGCGCAGCTCTTAAAACACTAAAAGGCGGCTTTTTGGTGTGAACTTGGCGAAACGTCCATCACGTTCATGTGCTGTTAAACTTTACTCCGACGGTTGAACCCCCTAAACGGTAGTAAAGCATTAACCTGGATGTCTTCGACGAACAGACCCGAAAAGGAAACTAAACATTTTCAAGGAGGGTTTTTTTTCAGTCGAACTGACACCATTGGCGCACCAGATTCAACGAGGATTGAGATTTTTTGATTTTCAAATATCGCATTTACACTCATTTCTCGCTGTCCTAAAATGAAACCAGAGAAACCCATGGAAAACCCATGCATACACACTGGGGAATAAAAGTCTGTACACTATGAAGCGGCCATGTTGTTTTTCTGTAATCTATGCATGTTTTGACTGTTAGCTTCGGCTAAAATGAGTCTTATACTGTCTTAATGTGCAATTCCCTTGAATTGCACTGCATTTACTTCTACAAATGCAAATTCGACAATTGGAAGTGCTGTCAAACTGATATTCTGATTATGGTTTCCTGCCTGTAATTCAAATAACGGGTAATTATTCCTGTAGCAACATCTACTTCTCGGAGACGTCATCGATAAATGATTAGGTGCACCAAGCTGCCATTACTGGGCCCCTGACCAAGGTCCTTAAACCCATAGCTGCTCAGATGAATTAATGAGATCAAATATAAGTCGCTCTGGATTAGAGGTCGACCGTTTCATCAGTTTGGCAGATTAATCGGCACTGATAGTTAATTACTGTACAAAAAATCCATACCAATAGTTTTTCCGGTTTCCGGTCCGCTGCCGTAACGAGAGCGGCCTCTGGAGGTGAATCACTGTTTGTTTTTGCACGCGAGATGGTGCGCTGCACGTTGAGCATCGTATTAAATGTATTACTTACAATTTATTAGTCATTTTTATATTTATTCAATATTAGATTTATGTTTATGTAATTTAGCCCATGTTCATGATTCAGTACAGAATTTTATATGGAGTGTTTTTTTTATTTTATTCAGTATTTAAAAAAAACGGTTTATTAATCGATTATCGGCAAGTACGATCCGACCCAGCTATCGCTAAAATCAGTCGATCTCCACTCTCAATAACCGATGAGGTGAGTTATTTTGTTTAAAGACTGGATAAACAGTCAGGAAGATTTCTAGCCATATGTGGTTCTTCTACAAACTTTCCCCCAAAACCTGGAGGTAAACAATTGAATTGGATACGGAGGCATGAAAATTTCGCTTTACTTGAACTAGGAGGCCCAAACATGTTCCAACATGACAAATATGATCTATAAAAGTCTGCTTTACAAGGGTTGGAGTGGATGATCTCCTGCTATAGAGTGCCAACCCTAGTGAACAATCCTCACCTCCTCACCTCCATCATCACCTGATTTTACTAACACTGTTTTTATGATTTTGAAGAAATCTCTACAAAATCAGGTAGAACGTCTTCCCAGAAGACTGGAACATATTAAAGCAAATAAAGATTAAATTCTGGAATCAGATGTTCAACAAGATTGACATACCAGGTCCAGGTGAGTCTACGATCAGGCATAACATTATGACATTATAACATTATGCGCGGTAAATAACACGGCTTATCATGGCACCTGTTGGTGGGTGAAGTTATTTATAAGGCAGCAGGTGAACATTTTGTCATGGAAGTCGATGTGTTCCAAGCAGGAAAAATGGGTGAGCGTAAGGATTCGAGGGAGTTTGTGATTAGAATTGTGACGTCTAGACAACTGGGTCGGTGCATCTCCAAAACTGCAGCTCTTGTGGGATGTTCCCCGTCTGCAGTGGTCAGAAAAGTGCTCCAGGCTCAGTGAGACACGTGAGAAGCGAAGGCTGGTCCGTGTGGTCCGATTCACAGATGCTGAAGAAGTTCATTCTGTTGATGCTTGACGCGTCAGAACTGTAATATTGAGCAGGTGGTCATAATGCTATGCCTGATCCGTGTATATGTAGGAGATATTCATCAATACAGTAATATACGAATCCTATATTTCTTCATTTGCATCGCTCGGAACGACAAGCTGAATGTGCGGTGGCTCTGGCTAATGCAGGAGGCAGAAAGCGCAGGCGGAGCAGAGAACCAGAGAGCGAAAGAAAGAGGGAGAGAGAGAGAGAGAGAACGCCAGTCCCTGCCACAGATGGATGGCACTGAGATTGGCACGGCGCCAGCGGAGCGAACAGATTGCCCGTCGCGCGAGGCCTGGAGGAACGGTAGCTCCAGCGCAGATGGGTGTCCGAAATAGCCCGGTGTCAGTTCTGCTCAAGTGTCCCTGACCTGGCACGCGCTCTCATGCGCAGCTGCTTCCTCCAGACCCCTCCAGCAGGCACAGACACACACACACACACACAAACACACACACACACACACAAACACACACACACACACACACACACATAACAGACTTCATCGAAAACAAAGGAGATGTGAAAGCCTTCGGAAAGCTTGCGGAATGCGAACGACAATATATGCATTTATACAACAATCGGATCTGAATAAACAGCAACAGAAAAAAGAGAAAGGGATACAGAGAGAGAGAGAGAGAGAGAGAGAGAGAGAGAGAGAGAGAGAGAGTATGTAGCGGGTGGGTAGGTTGGCAGTGCCGCAGTGCCCATGGCACACAGGAGAGCAGCATGGCGGGCAACGCCAGCAGAGACTGTCTCACAACACCATCTGTGAAGACCAGAGAGCACACAGCATTCAACCCCCATACACACACAAGCTGCCAGCTGCACACTCTCTCTCTCTCTCTCTCTCTCTCTCTCTCTCTCTCTCTCTCTCTATTTCTGCCTGTTCCACTTTACTTCTTCATCCTGTTTCTCTTCCAGACCTCGTCCTCCATCTTGAACACACCTTTGCATCCTTCCTTTACGTGTCACGAACATCGCGTTCTTTTTATTACAAATAAAACTATTAATTAATAGATGGGTTTGTGTGTACATGTGTGTGTGTGTGTGTGTGTGTACATGTGTGTGTGTGTGTGTGTGTGTGTGTGTGTGTGTGTGTGTGTGTGTGTGTGTGTGTGTTCAGTATCCCAGAGCTATAACCCACGATGATACACATCACCAAACCCTCTAGTCCGTGTCGAGCACTCCACTTGTGGCACCCACCCACCCACACACACACACACACACACACACACACACACACACACACACCCCTCCTCCCTTGCTTGACGCAGACACGCATTAACGCAAACACGTACGGTTAACGAGCATAAAAAATAAGAGAAATGGCGAAAGAGAGAGATGCGGGATGACAATGATGATGATGAGACTCTTCTTCTTAAAAAGAAGGGATTAAAAAAAAGAAAGGAAAAATACAGTACTTCCCACACATCTGCTCCTGCTTATACACACTCAGCTTACACAGAATTATACAGTATATATATATATTTGGATCCAAAGGTCGTGAGTTCATATCCCACCCACACAAACCTGCCACTCATGGGCCCCTGACCAAGGTCCTTAACCTCATATCTGCATGAATGAGATCAGATGTAAATCGCTCTGGATTTGAGATCATTTTTTGATTCAGTACTGTTTTTTTATTTTTTATTAATTGTTTATAATATTGTCCAATATATTTATCTGTATCGGCCGACCTTCACTCTGCAAAACGACTTCTGCTAAATGGCACCTCATGTTCCACGTTCACGTATTACAACAGACGTCCAGACGTTCAAGTATTGGCAGCGTTCAAGTATTAGATACAGTAATGCTAGAAAAAAACTATATAGTAAACAAAGTGTGTTTGTGGGTTTGTACTTTACCTTGTGAGCCAATAGAAGACTAGAGGGCAGGACTTTGAGTTTTCTTAGAGAGTTCTGCGAGGATAAAAATGATCTCGTCTCGTCCGCTGACGTAAATGTGCTACTGGATTCATGTATAGTGGCTTCAGTGACAAGAAACTACTGCACAAGGCATTTCTGTGATATACAGCCAAAAGTATTTAGAAACTGGACTTGGGTTATACTATTACTGATATGGGTTGGAGTGGAAGATCTTGAGTGGCCTGCTATAGAAGCTCCATGAAGATATGGTGTACATGGGTTGGAGTGGAAGATCTCATATAGTGCTCTGACCTTAATTATACTGAACACCTTTGGGATGATTTTTTCTACCTAAATGAACTTTATGACTCCATAAAGTGAACTCTAAATGACTCCACAAAAAAAGATTCGTTCATTTCAACTGAGTCATTTTCATTTGAGTCACTAAAATGATCCGATCTTCCCATCACTCCTGTAGCCTCCTAACCTCACCTACGTGACTTTACTAACGCCCTTGTGCCTAAATAAGCACGAATCTTCTTTAAAGCGCTTCACCATCTTGCCGGTTAAAAGTGTATATTTTTACTGCAAGGATTCGTATAGTAAATGATTATCAAATCAGTCTATTCGCTAATAAACTAAAATAAAGCTGTAATAAAGGACTACAGCAGCATTTATCACAATATCGATATTCAACCAGCCTTGAATCAATCATGACGTCTTCTAACCAATCATGATCGAGCGTATTTCTCCAGCATACGCGGCGTGCGAGTATTTTTACGGCTCCTACAGAAATCGATCTTTCGGATCGGATTTATGAGCGATCTCTGACAGCCGTCGATATTTCAAGGCTGGTGTAAAGAAGGCGTGCGCTTCGTTCTCCAGCTTTAGAACCTGATGTGCATCCTTTCCTGCCTCCATTTCTTCCTCCAAAACAACTCTTGAGCACGTCCTCCCATCATACCCACCAATACACACACCCACACCCACACACCCACACACACACACACACACACACAAGTCTATCGTCATGTCAGGAGCAGCAGCCTCATTAAAAGAAGAAAAATCAATTTGGAGAGTCCTAACAAAGGCATTCATCTGCTGCTGCTGGGTTTTAAGTCTCCAGAGTGGCACTCTTCCCCTCCTCCCCCGTCATCCTGCATGTCTCCTCTCTTTCCTTCTTTCTCTCTGTCTCTCTCTCGATCTCGCTCTCGCTCTCTCTCCTCCCAAACTGCCATCGCCGCATGTGATTAACATATGTCTGGGCTTTCAGTCCCTGTCAGCTTGAAGGCATTTCTCCCAGCCGCCTTAAACAGCAGATGAGCTCCATGTGGAGAAACGTGTATGTGTGTGTAAGTGTTTGTGTGGTAGTCGAAGGGATGGGTGGATAGGAAAATATTTTTCTTTTCTTCCAATAAGTAGTATTCTCTCTCTTTCTTGACATTCTTTCTCCTTTCTTAATATTTCTCTTCTCTCCTTCTTTTTTAAGCATGTCGCTAATAGAGAAAAAAAAAACGGCACCAACACCGAGACTTGATCGTGAAGCAGAAACGATGCTCGAACGCTGTTGTTTTATCGCGAAACCCATCATGCAGCACTGAAATCCAGACGGCTAAAGCAGAACGTCCGCTTAGCATGACAAAAAGAAAACTGGCTTTATTTAGTCAGTAAGCTCATTGGTGCTGTTGCTGCTGCAAAAAAAACCCAACAAAAACCAGGCCTCGTTCACCATGATCTCACTCCTGTCCTCCTCGAGTCGGGTGGAGAAGTGCGCTTGCTTTCAGCCTGCTTTAAGCACTGACCGTATTAACAAGTTGAACAAGCGATACAAAGCCAAGAAGAGGGGAAAAAGGGCGGAGCCTCCGCCGCTCTTTTAGCCGCCTTTACCAGCCTGAATGGCTCGGCCTGTTTTTTTGTCTTGACAATCTCAATGGGTTGAAAATACACGCTCAATGAGCTCCTGATGAATGGACGTCGATCCCCGGGTTTCTCGTTCGCCCCCCGGCGGCTGCTTGACCCCTCTCGGCAGTGGGAGACGCCGTCCTTTGTGGTCTGCGACGAATTAAAGAGGCTTTTTTTTCTTTTTTTCGCCTGTTAGCGCTATATGACGTAGGAAAGAGACTGAGTGACAGGGTGAGACGGAGAACATGAGGAACAGGATTGCTTATAGGGGGTGTGAGAATCGATCTTTGAAATTGCTCTTCTCTTTTTTGGAAGATGCTCCACTAGATTTTGGAGTGCAGATGAGGTGAGGACGGGTCCACTGAAGATCCATCCCATATCTTCATATTGTGCGCGGATGCATCGTCATGCCGGAACAGGTTCGCGTCTCCTAGCTCATTCATTCAGAATGGCGTGCCTTCAAGATCGAGGTAGAAGTTTAAGAAGTTTAAAAGATGCTCAGGGGTTATGATGTTGGACTTCTGCTCAGAAGGTTCAGTTTAAATCCCAAGCCCTTGAGCAAGGCTCTCAGCCTCTCAACCGCTCCGTTGGATAAATTCAATAATTTGAATAGAAGCGTCATGTGGAAGAGGGTGGATAGCGTCAGATATTCTAGATGCTTCGTAACTTTTTTAGGAAACCATGAATACGTTTCTTGTATCCGAAATCCATAAAGAACCGGTTCCTTATTTGCTGTGCGAGTGAATAAGCAAAAGGAAAACAAGGACAGCGTGTGTGTGTGTGTGTGTGTGTGTGTGTGTGTGTCTCCAGCTTCCCCACAATCTGTCCAATCTGGTGACCCTGAGTCCCAGAGCAGCCTGGAGATAAGGGCTGCTACTCGTCTGTTTCTTTTTATACAGACTATTAGTCCCAGCACCATTTCTAGGCATAGGGTTAGCTATGCGGAAACCAAGGCCGCAGCCTGCTCGCTGGCGCCCCCTACCCGGGCACTGACCTCACTTCGCTCATCAATCAGGCAAATTTGCAATGATTATCAAAGTGTTGTGAATGATTTGGAGAATTGGAGGAAAAGAGAAATACTTGGAGAAATGTGCTGCAAATCATATGCATGGTGTGGGTGTGGGGCATTGAGGAAAGAGGGCGGAGCCACTGGAAAAGGGGGGTGACAATAGAAATCTCGCCCAGGGTGCCCAAGTCTAGACACAGCCCTGAGTCCGTCTTTTTTCCCATTTGCCCCCATGCTAACACCACGACAGAACCTATGCGACTCATGCAGGAGACACAATGGTGATCAAAGCATAAATACCCACAAGCTCGAGCTCTATCCGTCTCCGTCGTTATGTTTCGGTCTTATTTCTGCCTTCCGGTTTTTACGTCAAAAAACCGAGTGTGTCCCATTTTTTCTGCTGATTCATGAAAGCCAATTATCTCATTAGACGCGAATCAGGCGGCTCGTTTGAACCTGAGCCAAGTCGTTCTCGTAGTGGGCTGTGTGGCCAAACACACACTCGCTCTCCTTCTCTCGTTCTCTCTAAAGCGCAGCACGGCTCGTTCATCAAAGCGAGACGGCGAGAGACGGATCCCGGCGTTCTACCGATTCGCGCAACGAAAGAGCAAGAGCTTCGGAGAGATGCATGAGTCATCCTGCGACAGCTTCCTGTTCGCTAGGGGGCGCTAGGAGTACACACGTTGCTGAGTAAACGCATACACAATCTTTCACACACACACACACACACACACACACACACACACACACACACACACACACACACACACACACACACACAGTCACTTTGTCACCAGACAGGGACAGGCTCTTGTATTTTTCGATTAGCAAGCTGCAGCTTGTGCAGAGCTTCACTGCTCAGCACATTTTTATGGAGAAAAGCTCGTAGAAATGGAAAAAAAAATCAATATTATGCCAGGAGAAATGGAGAAATCTTTGGAGAAATGGAGAGATGTTTGGATGCATGAGAAAATGCTTGAAGAAAATGCTTGAAGGAGTGAAGAAATGCTTTGAGAAATGGAAAACTGCTTTGAGAAATGGAAAAATGCTTGAAGTAACGCTTGGAGAAACGCTTGGAAGAATGGAGAATTGCTTGAAGAAATGCAGCCAAATCGCAGAAAAGGACATAAAATTCGTTATTTCCTTTTTTATTTTGCTCAAATTATGGAGCAGGCAACGCTGTGTAGATAACAGACCAAAGTCTCATCAATCTGCTAATAACAAAAAAGGAAAAAAAAAAAAACCTCAGTGAAAACAAAACAGGAGGAATCTGTCAGTAGGGCCAGGGACAGAGAACGAGCACGAGTCCAACAGGAACCAGTCGTTCCTGGCCCGGCCCTGCTGCACACAATGGCCTGGAGAATGGAAGGAACCGCGGGCCAGGCAGAGATAGCGCCACTGTCAGGAACCTCGGGGTGGGCAGGATGTCTCTGCCCCCCAATATCCCCCTCCGTTCACACACTCTCTCCTCCCAGCCTGAGATGTTTTCATCCTCAGGTAATTAAAGTCGGAAGCCCCCGAGGGCTTGACCTCTGCTGTCCTGAACAGGCTTCGTTCTATCTGCCTTCCGCAAGATCTGCCCAGTGCATCAACATCAACCCAAAGTGCCCCACAATGCCCCACAGTGCCCCTCTGCACTCACAAACAATGCTAATGCTACAACAACACCTCATACAAAAGTCCTGCAAATGTCGTTTTATTATAAATTGAATCCACTCTTCTGGGAAGATGTTTCACCAGATTCTGAATTATATTTGTGGAGATCTTTGGAGATTCATTCAACCACAAGTTAGTAAAGCCAGGACCTGGTGTAGGTAAGAGGGTGAGGAGGCCTGGGGTGCACTCAGCATTCACATTCACCACAAAGGTCTTCAAAAGCTTTTAGAGCTCTACAGTAGGAGATCTTCCAGAACGTCCAACCCATGTAAAGCAGATCTTCATGGAGCTGGTTTTGCGCATCATGCTGGAACGGCTTTTTGGGTCTCCTAGTTGAAATGTTTGTTTGGAACAGTTTGAGAAGGAATCAAAATGTTGTTTATTACAAAATTCTGAGTGTAAACAGGAACGCTTGATCTCCTTTTTCTTCTTCTGTTAGATCATCTGTCTCCATACCACTCTGTCCTCTACATCTGCCTCTTCCAAACCAACCCCTTAACCTGCATGTCTTCCTTCACAAAATCCATAAACCTCATCCTTAGCATTCTTCTCCCGATATACCCCGTATCCCTCCTGTGCACATGACCAAACCTTCTCCACCTGGTCTCCAAAACGTCCTCCCTACACGGTTTCTCTGATCACCTCATAATCCTATCGAATCTTCAGCACTGCTACCTCCAGCTCCAGTCTTTATGTAAAAAATAGAAACGCTGGATATTTGTAATAAATGACCTCGTAACATATATATATATTTATATCGTGTTATTATCCATGCTGGTGTGGAGGAAAATGAAGCTCCTCTGACCTCGGTGACCGGCTACCCGGGCCGTCGCTGTTGCCATGACAACTCGGCACTGCAGGTTCGCGTCGAGACGGACGAGCCGAGCCGAGCCGAGCCAAGCGTGTTTTAATTGGCAAACATCATTAAATACATGAAATCAAGAAAAGCCTGGAAGTTCTGCCCCGCCCCCGAATCCTGAACGCCTCGTTTCTGAAAAATAAATGAAGAAAAAAAAATTTCAATTTTCCAGCATCATCTTCATCGTCTGCCATGAGCATTCCTGCACCGCCGAATCGGACTTCCAGACATCCAGAGTTATCAGCGTGACGGTATCTTTCGCTCCGTGGGAATCCGAATCCAGAGTGGCTCAACGACCGGAAAAAAAACCGCTGGGTTCGTAGTTAGTGTTTTCCGATTCAGTGTGACTTGATGCTAATGCGCTATTTAGAGCATGCTTGCTAATCCATTTTAAAGGAACAACGTCGGGAACCACCTGATGGGCAGAGCTTTTTATAATTATTTAAATTTCAGTGTAGTTTTGTCCTTTTTTTTTTTATTTTACAGTTGTGGTGGAACAGCTATGAATTTAGTCCCATTTACTTCCTTTTTGTCGCTTATGCTCCAGCAGCTGGAAACATCTGTTCCCTCACCAGCAGGACTTTGCTGAAGGTTGCAGAGAAACCAAAAAAGTCCTAAATACTTTTAATTGGTTACAAAGCCCTGACACTGGAAACTTGATTTTTGGAGTGTGCTTGTGGAGATTTGTGGCAATTCATTCAGTCAGTTAGTTACTGATGTAGGTGAGGAGATCTGAGGTGCAACCCGTGTTCACGTTCATCTCAAAGGTGTTAAGCTCTATAGCAGGTCACTCAAGATCTTCCACTTCAAACCATATCTTCATGGAGTTGGATTCGGACATCATCATTGTCTTTGGGTCTTCAAGTTCAAGTAAGGATTTCAATTGTGTGCCTCCAACTTTTAGAGAAGAACCACATACGTCTTGGGGAAGACCCACGATTGTGTGGTCATTTCTAATCGTCCTCAAATGTTGCTGCTTTTCCAGAAAAAAAATGAAATAAAAATCCATTACGGGGACAAAGAACGAAACGAACCCAAATTTCATGGGATCATGTAGACTTAGGTTTTGTCGTTCCTTGTCTGTGATGCTCTTCTCCTCCTATACTTCTGTGGTTCCTGGCACTCGGGATAGATGTCTATTAGATAACTCTCAGCCTCGTATGTCCGCAGAGCTGCTCTTTACTCGCTATGTTTTCCTTTCTCCTCCCCTGGTTTCCTCTGTGGTGTTCAGGTTACTTTCTGGATCCTGCAGATATTATCCTCTTTTTTTCCGTATCTATATTCAATGACGTTGGTGGACATTGGGATACCCCACCCAGATAAATCCTTCTTTTCCCACGTTACCCAAAGCCTGTATGCATCTTTTCCACCTCTTTACCCCTTGGGGTGATTTTTTAATTGCTGTTAAAATTTTCCGGTGACATCCGTTGAAAGTGGAAATGCACTGATGTTACACCCCGATCTTCCATGGTACGATCTGCGAAAACACTGACTAATGCTAATGATCTGGGTTTGTGTATCAGGGTTTTCTCGGTCCTGTTAGTACTCTATAATCCACTCCGGTGGCTTCTGTCGATCTGCTAATGTGTGATCGCGTGTTCCCAGGGGCCCTCATTCTTTTTCCTTTTCATGGCGCCGCTCCGAACGAGGATAAATAATTGAAGACGAGTGTATGCGGATTTGCCCGTCTCTAAAGCCACCTTTCATATGCTAATTACACCCAAACAGTTGTTTTGAATCAATCTCGGCTCAACCTTCCTCGTGGTTCGGGGTGTAGGGGTAGGTATGGGGTGGCGGGGGCGTCTTTTGGAGGATGTAATACGGTGCCAAGGCTAGATAAAGCTTTTATAGCTCTAATTGATCACAGACACAATTGCACATGCACACAAACACAAGTGCCTGCAGCTTCGAACACTCGGTCGGCTCGAAGGGGCTTTTTAAAGAGTCGCGCCCCGTCTGGGGAGTTAAAGCGATCTTAATACGTGTATCCGTAATCGGCTATCGGCGTAAAAGCAAAGCCCGAGGCTCCGGATTGCCAAATATTGACTTTCGGATCGCTGGTAAGGAATCGTTTCAAGAACTAGCACCTGTCAGACCTGATCAGACAAATGCAAACGACACGTGTTGTGTGTAGAGTTGGATGGAAGTGAATAATAACAATGCGAAAAAAAAAAAAGAAAAGATCGAACCGGTGCAGCTGGAGCGTCGTTACCTCCGCTTTCTGTCGGTGCAGCTGCGAATTATTATGTGGACAATTTCATTCTGCCAAAGAGGAAATAGCAGATTAAGATCATATCTTTCCACCGCTGCCAAACGTGTGCGCTTGTTGATCGGCCTCGGAGGAGAGGAACGGCTCAAAACAGACGCATCCTTTTAAGCGCCAAATGGCTCGGCTGCTGAGTCGGAGAGTCGATGCCTTCTCTTCCTCCCACTCTCTTCTTCATCATCTTCTTCTGCTAGAAGTAAAGAAAGTGCTGTGGGGGATAACTGACCAAACTCGCAAAAATCACTTGGGAGACAACTCATTTATTTGCCCGAATAAAGAAATAAATGCTACGTAGAAAGAAAAGTGAAAAGAAAGAACAAAAGAAAGGAAGAAAAAAACCCACGCGAATGAAAAAAAAGAAGTTGCGTTTTGTAAACGGTATGGAGAAATGGCAAACATATGTGGAGGTCAGGACTCGAAAAGGTAGTCAAGGCTAAGCTACTAGCGCGAGCAGACCTGGGAAACGCTCGTCCGATAAAAGAATACTTGTTACTGGAGTACGGCGCACGAAACCAGATGTTGATAAAAAGACATAAAGACGGATGGAAATGCGATTACTGGCGCGTGTAAAAACACCCTGCGACAACTTAAAACATTTCTGACCTTATAAGGCGAGACAGATTTATACGCCGGGGCCGTTTTATTGCTCCATGAGAACCCCCTCCACTCTTTTTTTTTCAGGGGTATGGTCTTAATCTCGGGCCACGGCCACAATGTGCACTTATTTAAGCGCTGGCGCTGGGCTGTATTTTGAAAGGAATAAATCAGAGAGGGATCGCGAGGGCATGAAATAACACTCGGCACCGCAAATCCATACCACAGGCATTCGGAGTTCATCCATACGCTACCTTCTCGGTCTCTGGGCTCCGAAAGCCGCTGGTCAGCAAGTTTTTTTTCTTTTTTTCTTTTTTTTTTCTTTTTACGAGCAAACCGTGCTCTGGAAACATTCGGCGTCTTGAAACCAGCTAATGGTCTTGAAAAAAATTAGTTTAAAGTGCTTCATGTGTCACACAAAGACGAATAGCACGGATTTGCGAGTAAATAAAATGCGATTTCTGTACAATAGTAAGTAGCGTTGTGATTAAACAGCAATTCAATGTTTAACGCCTTTACAGCAAAAGAGTCGCCATCGTGTGGATAAACTCCTCGGATCTTCTCCACCGAGCGCTGCATGACTCGTCGACGCCTGTCGCTCGTATAAAGGCTAAGTGATGCGCTTATCATCGTGCGGATCGATACGCCGCGGATCGCTGCTGTCTCCTCTCTCCGCCCAGACCTTTACCTGTTCTTGACCCTAATTAGCCACGGACGCTCTTACTTCCTGCTGCGTCCACGCTAGGACCCCTTTGCACATCAATGCAGATGTGTTTGCACAGGTGCAGCTGGAAATAGGACACGCAGGTTACAATCCCGTTTGTACGAATGCATTGGCATTTCTTTTTCGCCAATTCTCTACAACTTCTCCAAGTGATGTCTTTATTTACTTATATATATATAAATCTGCATATTTTAGCGACCTGCTCATGCCGGAAGTCTGGACGACTCTGCAGCGGCTCCTGGCACGACCGGTTCCTTCCTAGGAGTTTAAAAAAAGCTACAACCACACAGCAGTAAACAGGATCCGAGCCCGGCTTTGTTCTCAGCGTCTCGGTTTTGACAAAGTTCATGTCCGCACCTCTGAGACCAAGCGCTGGAGATCTTTATCACGGTTCACGATTGAGTGAGTAGGATCTCACCTACGTGATCTGGATTTTCTTGGATTCGTCTAAAAAGGGCCGAACGAATGGCGGAAAAAACAAAAAAAACCGAAGGTATCTGCTTTGGAGAGGGCCGGCGCATCCCTATCGTCGACGAGTCACGATGTGTGCCACTGCTGTTGTGTTAAAACAGTCTTTGTCACGCGGAGATAATGCAGAGTAATTCCTCCGAAATTCTCTATTCAATGCACGCGCTTTGGATCCGCCGGGGGTCCTGCTCCGTTCGTCGGCGGCCGTTTAACAAAATGAGCGTGCTAAAAAGGAGAGGTTCGTCCCCTCTTTTCTCGGAGCTTCTCTTCGCCGCGGCTGTTTTACGCCTCCGCCACTTTGCCGAATTGGCTCTGCTGAAAAAAATAATTGACACCGGGCATTCTTCTCGCAGGGCACCTGCTGATCGTTTGGCAACAACACAATTTTCCTGCACGCCGCACGACAGAGCGAGCTATCATTCCAATTTCCCTGGCAGTGCCGTGGAATGAAGAGGGAAATGAAAGGAGCGTGGATACACAGGAGCAGGACCAGTCGAGGGCAGGAAGGCGCTGGGTCCAAGTTACACCATCCGGTCCCTTTTCCTATTCCCATTTTCTCTCTCTCTCTCTCTCTCTCTCTCTCTCTCTCATTCCACCACCGTTCGATTTGCGTTATCGTGGGCTACTTCAAACACAGGGGTTCCTACTTCAAATAGGGATCGAGCGAGAAAAAAAATGGCGTAGAGTCTATCCATCTATCAACCTATCTATCCGTCCGTCCATATTTTTTTTACTACCTCGCTTTCCTGCGTTCCGAGCCAGCGATCGACTCCACGCGTCGATACGTGAAGTGAAACTACAAGGGTCTCACTGTCTTTGTGTATTGATCCACAGGCTCTTGAAACCTCTGGGGCTCGAAACAAATCTTAATTATACTCCTCTATGCCGGGCCACGAAGGCTGGACTTTTTATTTATCGGGGTAAAAAAAAAGAAAGAAAAATCCATGCGTCAGATTTAATAAGCAGGAGAAGATCGAATGTCGAGCGTTGAAGATAAAGATGAACGTCACGCCTGAGCTTCTGATGCTTGCGTTCGGAAAATTAACGCAATGCCGGTCTGGAAATACTTTTTACGGAAAGCCTTTAGGGTTACGTCAAAGTGCCACATTCTCCAGAATCTATTAATGTATGAAGGATAATTTATGCATATTAATGCATAATATATGTATATTAGCGAATATATATATATATATATATCAAATCACAGCTGGGGTCTATACCCCCCAAAATATTCATCTCTGCAAGTTCCCTATTTCTATCTGCCCTTTCTTACCCTCTTTATTCTCCAAATCCTGCATGCTGCACACACACACACACACACACACACACACACACACACATACACACACACACACACACACGTATAGGCATCCACACAATACCCTCGCCACGTCGAATTCGTTTCCACCGTTTGTTTTTTCCTCCACGCCTAATCTTTAAATGTAAATTCGGAAAAATACGGCGGGGGATAAAACGGAGGAGATAATGGGCTACATCTTCACTCTTGGCACCATCATCATCATCATCATCATCATCATCATCATAGGTGTTCCGCATCGCCGGAAAAAAGCACCCAGTCGATGCTGCTGGTGCGTGCGGGGTTTTGTATTCGAATAAAACGCACAGGTTATTGGAAATAAAAAAAAAGAGATGGAGTGGAGGGGGATGGGGTGAGGTTGGGTGGGGTGGGGTGGGTTCGGGTAGGAATGAGGAGGAGGGGGAGGATGGGGGGGGGGAATTGTCAGGATGGCACATTGTGTGCAAGTGTGAGGGGAAGGCAATGTGCATTAGGGCGATTACAATATCAGCTTGGTCCAGATGGAGCCAGGAAAATAAATAGAGAGAGAGAGAGAGAGAGAGAGAGAGAGAGAGAGAGAGAGAGAGAGAGAGAGAGAGAGCGAGGAGGAAGAAGACAGGGAGGTGTATTTTGTATGTGCGTGACTGGGTGAGAGAGTGTGTGTGAATGCGAGCGAAAAGGTGTGTGTGTGTGTGTGTGTGTGTGTGTGTGTGTGTGTGTGTGAGCTCATGTCGGGATAACAAAGGCAAGAGAAGGAGTCGTTAATTGGCGAGTGAGTATTGGATTAACAGAAGCAGGAGAAAGACAGTTTGTGTGTGTGTGCGCGCATGTGTGCGTGCGTGTGTGTGTGTGTGTGTGTGTGTGTGTGTGTGTGTGTGTGTGTGTGTGTGTGTGAGAGAGAAAGCAGGAAGTCCAGACACCTGTCAGCTGGAGCTAGGAGTGTTTGACCAACTGTGGTCGGCGCTACAGATGTGAATAAAGCGCTTATTCGTCAAACGCTTGGCAAAAAGAAAGAGAGATAGAAAGAAAGAACGAATGAACGAAAGAAAGAAACAGACAAACGTTTTTTTTCTTTTCCAGAGTCCTCATGCTGATACGCCCAGCTCTTAGTGATAAATCTGTATCCTCCATTCCGGGTTGAAACTCTGGTTCGAGGAGATGCCGAGGCCATTTAATAATTCATCTCCTGCCCTCCAACAAAAAAATGTAAATAAATAAAAAATAAATAAAAAAATCAACACACAAACGAGGATGAATCGTATCCCAGCATGCACTGCAGCGAATATATGAGTTTTTTGCTATATGAGCGTTTTCTCTGCACCACTTAACCGAAAACACAATGCAATTGTTTGTATTTTTTTCTAATATTGGACCAGAGCAAACGATGGGAAAGCTGGCGTTCCCTATCAAAGCACACACACACCCACACACACACACACAAAAACGCAGGCATTTGGTGTTTCTCTGACGAGCGAACGGGCTTGAGAGCGGCGTTTGGGCGACATCGCTAATTAAACAAGTCACATCCCGGTGCTTGGCTGTGGTCCAGAACGTCTGTAGGTTCTGCGTAATCGCTCGGCGGCCAGCTGTTCGCGTGCACACCTACTGTAGCAGGTGTGCGGAAATCGCACCGAGGATGCGCTGGACGTCGCTTTTATCGTCGCCTCGTGGCCTTTTTTCCGGAGAAAAATAACGAGCCGTTCTGTAATGGGTTCTGACTGCGGCGTGACCCTGCCGTCGTTACGCCAAAACTCGCGGCTGGAATCGTGCCTCTGAACAGGAACAGGTGTGACGGGAGTCCAGGCCTAAACCTGTGTTCTGTTCAACATAAAAACACTTCCTGCTCGTGTGTAGAGAGTTCAATCCTGCAAAACCTGCATGTATGTATATATATATATATAGGACATTAAGACAATAGATGGTGCCCAAACTAACCCGGATACATCTCAAACCTGGGTACTGTGAGGTGAAAAACGCTCCACGCTGCACCTTCACGCTTTCCCATGATCTATCACTTCCTATTGTTTTTTTGATTTCATAGGATTAAAGGTCAGGTTTTATTTACCAAGCGACACTTGTTTTTTTATTATTATTATTATCATGGACGTCTTTGTCCCACGAGACAAACCATACACATATAAGCATCCTGATCACTTCTGCTTCATGATTACTTGGGTATTTTTTTTATCTCTGGCGACACATCAAGATGTTTGAACTCCATAATACACAACTATGATGTCTGTAGAACTCAGTCCTTCCTGTACTACTTCGTCTTTCTGTCCCAGGCCAAGTGAAGTACGATTTCAACAACAGCAACATACAGGTTACAGGAAAAAAAAAAAAAATATATATATATATAAACGTGGAACAAAAAATTGGTGTTTGACCCTTAATGGCTTGTTTAATAGAGCAACAATCAACCTGGTATAAAAAAGAAAGAAGAAGAAGAAGAAAAAGAAGAGGGACAGGAATGCCATTCGTCTCACGTGATGCATTAGTCCAATTATTGATTAGTTGTGCGTGCGAGAATATCCAATCACAATTGATCGGATTGCATTTGGCACGGCAGACCCTGCGTACTGTCTGTTCTCTTGAACAGAAACGAGGCAAGGCTGGAATTATTTATATCCAAATATATATATATATATATATATATATATATATATATATATATATATATATATATATATACACACACACACACACACACACACACACACACACACACACACACATATATATATATATATATTATAATCACATATTATAATATTAATAATTTGATGTAAGGCACTGATTTATTGTACTAAGCAGATTGGACTGTAGGAGTCTAAATATTATTGATGTATTGCAACAAAAGAAGCCAAATGTAATCATTAAGAATGCAAAAAAAAAAAAAGAGAGAGAGAGAGAGAGAGAGAGAGAGAGAGAGAGAGAGAGAGAGAGAGAGAGAAGATAAATCCACGCGCACGCGCACGTCCGGCTAAATTGGTTAATGAACCGCAATTAAAACAAACAAACAAACAAATAAACAAAACCACACACACACAAAAGAAAACACGATAAACACAAATATGTCAAACTACTTACACTGAAAAGAGGCAGAAATTCCCACCATGCGTCACGCTGTTTTTTTTCACCAGGGCAAAATTAATCCCCCGGGTTTTTTTTTTGTTTTTTTTGTTTCTTTGTTTGTTTGTTTTTTGTTTTTTTGTAAAACGTTAGCCTTGAAACCCCGGAGCTCAGTGAGTCCTGAAGGTGTACGGTCCGAGACGAGAAGTTCGAGCTTCCGGTTGAAAACGTCAGAAAAAAATAACAAAATTATGACGCGCTCGAGCGCTTTCGGTCTGTCCTTCGGGAAGTCGCGAGCGCGACAAGATGCGCTGCGGATGACTGGGATGGAGGGATGGAGAGGGGGGAGGAGGCGCGCGCCTGGACCGGGGGGAAAGACAGAGAGATCTCGTCCGCTTCCAAAAACCCCGTGTCCTCGTCCTCGTCCTCGCGACGTGAGCGGTCGTGTGCGCGCTGAACGGGCACGCGGAGACGTACGCACGGCTCACGTTAGAAATGCAAATCCACCCACACACATAATAATAATAATAATAATAATAATAATAATAATAATAATAATATTAATAATAATGAAAAACCGGCCACAAAAAAAACCCCAACAAAAATATAAAGGCGTCTTCTTTCGCGTGCGAGTCGGAAAATCGCGCCGTCGGTCCGCGTAGCCGCGCGCGCTCTGAGCAGCTTCTCTGCACTTCTGCCTCTAGTCGGCGGAGCTCGCGAGGAGGAGGGGGGAGGGGCCCAGGTGCACGGTGGGCGGGGATTACGCGTGCCGTGGGGGCGGAGCCTGCAGGAGACCGAGCGCTTTTTTTCCCCCTTTTAATTGTTATTCTTTTTAAGGATGCCTCGGAATAGGCGTTTGAACACACACACACACACACACACACACACACACACACACACTCTAACTTTAACCCTAACCCACACACACACACACACACATCAAGCTACAGTGTGTGTTCGGAGGTATTGTAACTAACTAACTATCTATCTATCTATCTATCTATCTATCTATCTATCTATCTATCTATCTATCTATCTATCTATCTATCTATCTATCTATCGTCCATCTGCCTGTTTATTTGTCTTTCTATGTATTTACCATGAAACTCTGCCTCTCTCTCTCTCTCTCTCTCTCTCTCTCTCTCTCTCTCTCTCTGCAATAACTCAAGGCAAACACTTTTCCCCCGCCATCTGGATCTCATCTTGGCCTGTCGAGCCAGAGAAAGCAGAAGCTTCGTTTACAGCCTGATGATAACAGCCTCTTTCGCACAGATGCTATTGAAGTTAATGCATCGCAGGCTGCACTCGCAATCTCTCTCTTAACCCTCACGCAACCCATCAATTCTATATTCCAATTTAAGACATTTCCATTTATTTCCA
This sequence comes from Silurus lanzhouensis, assembly GCA_039877035.1. Classification (NCBI taxonomy): domain Eukaryota; kingdom Metazoa; phylum Chordata; class Actinopteri; order Siluriformes; family Siluridae; genus Silurus; species Silurus lanzhouensis. The sequence goes on along the minus strand of JBCEWE010000431.1, from coordinate 604,767 downwards.
CGTGGCTTTGCCGTCTCCAAATAAGGAAGGACTCCATACCCGTGTGCTCGCTGTGTTTATTTCCATTAGCGTTGGGAAATGACCACATTACCTACAGATGGAGATCCGACCTCAAAATCTGTGTCCAAAGAGTTGAATTATTTCAAAATCAATCCTACTTGCGATTAAATCAAAGTCTGGGAACATTTCTGCATGAACTGATCGAGATCTTCTGAAGACAGAAAGAGAAAAGCTAAGGTCAGAACATCGTCAAGAACACACACACACGCTCACACACACACACACACACACACACACACACACACACACACACACACACACACACACACACACGTTCACGCCCTCTCCTGCGTTATCACAACGAGTCACTCGGTCTGCCTTTTGTGTGTTCGAGAGAAAAGGCTCGCTGCGACAATCAGACGGCAACATCTTGACACCGGAGGTGCAAGCGCCGCGCTTTAGGAAACCTGCAAGGGAAAAGACACGGGTTCGAGTGGACGCTGATAACAGCAGAACATACCAGGAAACACACAGCGCTGTTTTGTGCCGCTGCGCTTCCTGGAAGTGGAAGCCGCCCAGGGTGATGGGCCACGAACGCACAGGATACCTCGCCTGCTCGCACACACACACACACACACACACACACACACACACACACACACACACACACAAAACACACAACACACACACAAAGAACATTGCAGGCTTCCTGCACTTCCTCAGCCACCACTAGGCCACCTGTGAGACACACACACACACACACACACACACACACACACACACACACACACACACACACACACACACACAGTAAGACCTGCGATGTTGAACTCGTGGAATAATAACAACAGATGAACAATGTGTTGACAATTTTTCATATGAATGCCTTGTTACAGTCACAACCTCCTTTTCTTCATGAAGAACATTGGATCTTCATTCTCAGACATTATAGCTTTGGGATGAGTTGGCGAGTGGTGGTCCTAATGGAGGGGCGAAGCACATATTTGTACAATTTTGGCAACTTGCTCTCATCATTGTAAGACGAACCATCGTATTTACTGCTCCATCCAGGGCCGAGTCTCAGTGAATCTTCAAACACCATCACATACACTCCCCAGCCACACACACACACACACACACACACACACACATTTAAGTCAAGTCAAGTTTATTTCTATTGCGCTTTTCACAACACGACATCGTCTCGAAGCAGCTTTACAGAAATCAACAGTGAAGGTGAATGGTGTGCATTTATTCCTGATGAGCAGCTGTGGCGACTGTGCCAAGGAAAAACTCCCTTAGATGTTATGAGGAAGAAACCTTGAGAGGAACCAGACTCAAAAGGGGAACCTCATCCTCATTTGGGTGACATCAAGAGTTTGATCATAAATCTTTCAACAATACAGAACACTGGAGAGTGAGAACTAACATGAGCACTGGAGTATAAGATTATAAGTGATGTTCTTTCTGCAGTCTTATACAGTCTATATGGTTATAAAACTTTTGTGATCATCACAGATCCAGCATCAGCTTCTCCATGCAAGAGCCTTTATACACTCCAGGAGGTCCAATGTCAAAACTCCACACATGTAGCGGGATCCAGTTGGCACTGGTACGGGATGTTTGCGAGTTCGGCATCTACTTCTTCAAAGGTCCATTTGGTTCACACTAGTCAAATGCACCTAATGGTACTGAAAGGTTGGAAGACAAACCAGAGCGCAAACATCTACACTCCTTCAACATGCCCGATAAAGCAAATCTCATGAACATCGCACATGACAGAGGCCCTTCGGAGAAAATGATACCGAGGACAGAAAACTTTAAGGAATACTGTTTCAGGCATGAGTCAGCATGAGTCCGATCAGACTAAAGTGGGAGATTTATACGCCTCCTAGCGCTCCGGTTTAGAGGTCGAAGCGCTATCCTAGCGTAGCCTATGTCGTGTTCACTCTCTGTGGTGTATTTTTTTATTATTTAACCGTGCACATGTTAAAACCATCTCACCGCCTCCATTCCCCCTCGATGCCTCAAAGTTGACAGACAAGGCACACGAAGTGTAACGTCGCCTTCCTTGTCAGCCCCACACACACACACACACACACACACACACACACACACACACACACACACACAGAGGCTGTCTTGTGAATTACGCTCACTGAAATCTAAGCATATAGATGAGAGACAGAATGAAATTGCCTTGTTGCCGCAACTGGAAGTGCACTCAGTTGAATGACTTTTCCAGAGTGCTGTCTGCAGCACAGACAAATTAAAAAGCCAGATACAGTATTAGACGCCAAACCCTGAGACACACACACACACACACACACACACACACACACACACACACACACACACACACACACACACACACACACAGTAGTTAAGTATTCTGTAAGAAACTCCAAGAGCTTACTGCTGTGAAATAAATATTGTCTTTTCTCCTTGGACTGTTTCCCATATAAAACTATCTACACTGTATAGGCAAAAGTATTGAGACACTTGAATTTTCCAACCAAATGTGGTTCTTCCCCACACAATTGTATAGAATGTCTTTGGATGCTCGAGAATGGCATTTTTCTTCAACCCAAACCTGCTCCAGAATAGTAATGCGATAAGGCAGACCCATAAAGTTATGCTTTACATGACATGGGTTGAAAGATCTTCTGCTGTAGAGCTATAAACTCTACTGAACACATTTGGGATGATCTCCTACATTAGCTTCAGAATTTACTGTCTGTAGGAATGAGCAGCAGTATCGAGAAAATCTAGAACATCTTCTCAGAAGTGTGGATTAGAAGTGGATTATTTTAAGAGCAAATGGGGACTGAATGTGGAATGGGATGTTCCATACTAATGGTTTCCACAAACTTTTGTCTGTAAATATATATATATATATATATATATTAGGGATGGAAAAATTCCTCAATTCGTACGTGATTGAAAAAAATTATGTGCATCGGATTCGAGTTGCCATTTGTTTCACGTTGCGTTGTTTTTAACACATTTGCATCGGTAAAAAATAATTTATTCATATATAATTATTAGTGGATGCTCTTTTCCTTTATTATTTAGAAAGTGACCAATACGTTGTGACCAATATTTGATATGTAGATCGATTTCTCCTCGCTAAACTGTTTCTCGAGCGCGTTCTCTCGGCACCGCTGCTGCTACGTGAATATGACGTATCACAACGCTACGAGGCGTGTCATGAGAGTCGCAGAGAATACAGATTAACATGGCAGAGGTAGAGCTGTGTCAATCTGCAGACAGAACTGGAAGAAAACTTCTTGTTTTATTTCATCTTTTCTTCTGTTTCTGAAAGGGCCATGGATATGCAGGAGATGCACATCCCTAATATATATATAAATACATACACTATACGATTCTATATGGTTGGGAACCGTTACCCCCACAAGATGGCATATCCTTCAGAAGTATTTGTTTATGCACCATTCACCCAAAAGTATACAGATACCTGACCATCACGTCCATCTGTGGTTCGTCCCCAAAATTTTCTTCAGTGAAACTTCAGCGGCCCTAACACTGTTCCATCATGACGAGGATACACATACAAAGCTCGGTGAAGACATGAAGAAGACATAAAGAGTGTAAGAACTCCATGATCCTGTGCAGAACTCTGATTTTAACCCTACCAGACACGTTTTGGATAGACTGCTTGTAGACTAGTAGATCTAGTAGACCTAGTAGAAAAAGTGTTTGGTAGGGTTACGATCAGAGTTCTGTACAGGATCTTCGAATTCTAACACACTTCATGTCTTATTTTTGTCTGTGGTTGTGAATCTCACTAATGCTTGTGTAGAAAGAAAGAAAAAGGAAGGAAGGTGGATTATAATTGTCGTAGAATTCTCTCTTCATGTATCACATTGATGTTAGGAAGCTAAGGTCAGAGCGCAGGGTCAGCCTCAATACACCACCCTCTGAAGCACAGAGGATTAGGGGCCTTGCTTAGGGGCCAAAAAGTGGCAATACCGGGGGTTGAACCCATAACCTTCCGTTCAGTAACCCAGAGCTAGCTGAATAAGCACAAATCCCCCCCTTCAAATCTTGTGGAAAGTTGAGTGGACCTCATTATAGGCGCAAACAGGGAATAAATCTGGAACGTCTGGAAAAGATGTCCTGTCTCATGAAAGGATGATCTGTTCCATAGATAAAGCTTCATTCACACAACGCCTTCGACACAAAAAGGCATCAAAGTGTGCAATAAAGTATGTTTACTGAGGCCTCAACAACTGGCTTGAATTTGTAGGAAATGGGAAACACGAGTCGGAAATGACTGTCAATGCTGATACGCTACGAATGGCGTAGTTAGCGATCGCGTTGTAAAAATGCTGGAAACGTTTCTTGAATGACATTCGAGCGATTCGAGTTGAAACAGCACATTTGCTGCACATATGCGATGGTAACAGGCTTCTTCGCACCCTGCGGTGGTGGTGTACACACTAGTAGAGCCGGCGCATAGCTCGTGTACGGAACACATCTGATTTTTTCCGAGCGCCTGCTGGTGCACTACTCCCACTCCTGACTTCCCGAGCAGATAGAGAGAGTGAGAGAGGGGGAGAAAACGAGTGAGACAGGCCAATTGCCGACCTGATTCACCATTCATTGAGCCTGAGCTCCGGACTTCCCAAATCCTTGGGCAGATGGAGTGGCCCCTCGGTTTAAACACCTGATATGAAGCCATCCGTCATGCTGTAATGCAGGGGAGGGGTTGGGTGTGGGGCAGCTGGGCACGATGCCTGAGTGCACCTGTGATAGACTGGCATTTTCCCCTGATAGCATTCCCAGCTCTCCACTGGACCATGGAACAGGTGGAGAGAAGTGAGAAAGATTGATAGAGGGAGAAAGAGAGAGAAAATAAATGCATACAGGGTTTCGAGGTGAGTGGAGAATTGAGGATATTCACATACTACGCGAGTCTCCTGAATACCAATGCTGCTGAACCCTCAACAGCTCACCGCTGCAGCAAAATGTGGCTTCTTTTTTCCTCAATAGTTCAAATAAGGTCTGCAGACGAAAGCTGTAATTCCACTATGGTAAAACCTGGCATCAGTATTCTGCAGGAAATCTTTCTCAGGTTCAGCTTTGCTCTTTTTTTTTTTTTTTCTGAAGAACTCTGAAGCTCTCTGTAGACCTCTGTAAGGGTCTTAGGAAATATATTATTTGGACAAAAAAATGACTGTTCTTCCCCAAACATACTACAATTACAGTGCCTTGCAAAAGTATTCAGCCAACTTGAACTTTGCGACCTTTTGCCACATTTCAGGCTTCAAACATAAAGATATGAAACTGTAATTTTTTGTGAAGAATCAACAACAAGTGGGACACAATCATGAAGTGGAACGAAATTTATTGGATATTTCAAACCTTTTTAACAAATAAAAAAACGAAAAATTGGGCGTGCAAAATTATTCAGCCCCTTTACTTTCAGTGCAGCAAACTCTCTCCAGAAGTTCAGTGAGGATCTCTGAATGATCCAATGTTGACCTAAATGACTAATGATGATAAATAGAATCCACCTGTGTGTAATCAAGTCTCCGTATAAATGCACCTGCACTGTGATAGTCTCAGAGGTCCGTTTAAAGCGCAGAGAGCATCATGAAGAAAAGGAACACACCAGGCAGGTCCGAGATACTGTTGTGGAGAAGTTTAAAGCCGGATTTGGATACAAAAAGATTTCCCAAGCTTTAAATATCCCAAGGAGCACTGTGCAAGCGATTAAATTGAAATGGAAGGAGTATCAGACCACTGCAAATCTACCAAGACCTGACCGTCCCTCTAAACTTTCAGCTCATACAAGGAGAAGACTGATCAGAGATGCAGCCAAGAGGCCCATGATCACTCTGGATGAACTGCAGAGATCTACAGCTGAGGTGGGAGACTCTGTCCATAGGACAACAATCAGTCGTATACTGCACAAATCTGGCCTTTATGGAAGAGTGGCAAGAAGAAAGCCATTTCTTAAAGATATCCATAAAAAGTGTCGTTTAAAGTTTGCCACAAGCCACCTGGGAGACACACCAAACATGTGGAAGAAGGTGCTCTGGTCAGATGAAACCAAAATCGAACTTTTTGGCAACAATGCAAAACGTTATGTTTGGCGTTAAAGCAACACAGCTCATTACCCTGAACACACCATCCCCACTGTCAAACATGGTGGTGGCAGCATCATGGTTTGGGCCTGCTTTTCTTCAGCAGGGACAGGGAAGATGGTTAAAATTGATGGGAAGATGGATGGAGCCAAATACAGGACCATTCTGAAAGAAAACCTGATGGAGTCTGCAAAAGACCCGAGACTGGGATGGAGATTTGTCTTCCAACAAGACAACGATCCAAAACATAAAGCAAAATCTACAATGGAATGGTTCACAAATAAACATATCCAGGTGTTAGAATGGCCAAGTCAAAGTCCAGACCTGAATCCAATCGAGAATCTGTGGAAAGAACTGAAAACTGCTGTTTACAAATGCTCTCCATCCAACCTCACTGAGCTCGAGCTGTTTTGCAAGGAGGAATGGGCAAAAATGTCAGTCTCTCGATGTGCAAAACTGATAGAGACATAACCCAAGCGACTTACAGCTGTAATCGCAGCAAAAGGTGGCGCTACAAAGTATTAACTTAAGGGGGCTGAATAATTTTGCACGCCCAATTTTTGTTAAAAAAGTTTGAAATATCCAATAAATTTCGTTCCACTTCATGATTGTGTCCCACTTGTTGTTGATTCTTCACAAAAAATTACAGTTTCATATCTTTATGTTTGAAGCCTGAAATGTGGCAAAAGGTCGCAAAGTTCAAGGGGGCCGAATACTTTCGCAAGGCACTGTATATGGAATGACTTTTAACAGGAATATTGCACATCTCGACTGCTGCTCTTGCCGTTTTTGCACAACATTGTGGGTTACTAGTCGGCCCAATTGTGTGTTTTGTGTATCTGTCCCACACTGTCTTTTGTTGTCTGTCTGCACTGTCTTTTGTTTGAACTCGGTTGCACACGTTGTACTTTATGTGGCGAGGACACTTACTTTAGTCCTTAACTCTGTGTTCTGTTATGTAGCTCTATGTTGTGTGATGTTGCTCTATGTTGTGTGATGTTGCTCTATGTTGTGTGATGTTGCTCTGTGTTGTTTTATGTAGCAGCAGGGTTCTGGAGAAATGTTTCATTTCACTGTGTACTCCGTCAGCAATATATAGTTTAAACGACAATAAAAAGCTACTTGCTTATTGCTTCCAAGCTCTGTAAGCATTATTTAAAAAGCAAACAGTCATCTGGGGTGTTATCTATTATGGAATGACCTGCCCAGTTACTTTACCTAAATCCTCTTGAACTGCTCTGGGATAAACTGGAACTAATGAACAACATCTTTTGGCAAGTTTTACAAAATTACTTGAGCTGAATGTTTGGAGAACTGTCCGGGTGCTGAAAGTGTGCGAAGCTGGTTTTTATGCTGAAAATGTTTAAATTAAACTAAAGTCTAATATTTATAGATATTAAATATTGTTATGAGTTGAATAGAAACAAAAGAAACATGCATAATATCCTACTGCATCTACAGCAGAATGAATTTATGTACACGTTCTAGGTAAATTAATTTGTTAACGGAATTCTGTTTGTTTGTGAAACCAGTTGCTATTCCAAGCATAACATTCATTCCATAGGGTTACACACTTACACACACTTACACACACAAAACCCAAGCACAAGGCAGAATGCAAACAGTGTCATTAGACAGAACTTCAGTCTCCGTGGACCGTTTCAAGTCGGAGACCAAATTTGTCACGGAAAACAATTAGCAGGGAATGATCCGTTCCATTGCTTTTAATGAGCTCAGTCAGGTTGGGCCACTAAAAGTGGCATCACACAAAGGTCACTGTGACAGTACGCCCGCTCGCCCCCTTCCCTCCATCCCATCAGGAGGGGCGATGAAGGAGTTCCACATAAAATCCCTGGTAATTGCTCATGAGATGATCGAAATACTGCAGTGTGGACGTCAAAGGATTCATAAAAAAAAAAAAAAAGCCATTTCAGCTAATAAAAATAAAATGATAGAAAAAACCCGATGAAGCCACGGTTCTTATTCAGAGAGTTTGTAAGAGGTTCATCAGTCAGTGACCTTGGCAAGGCCTCGTTGTGCGAACGATAGAGACAGTGGTTGCCATAACTATTGTAACCATGGCGACCGCTTGACTGCATAGAATCCCAGACTTTTGTTAGAACTGAATGGGATATTTTACTTCCAGTCAATATTCTGTTTTCCAGGCATCACAAAGACGTGCTTCTTCACCGCATGGAACATACGGAAACGGTGCCATGGATGTGCTCCTCATCAAAAAAAAAAAACTAATGAGCCTAAGGAGATTTGAATAATATTAAGATATGAGATCATTCATTAAAAACAATGTAAATTAGACCAGATATATTCTGTAGGGATTCTGTATTCTTCTAAATGACATTCCAACAGGGAACATAGTGGAGAAGAATGTGATGTAACAAAGAAATGCATTAGAATGAAAAGGCAATAGCCTCTAAATAAACTCTGTGCTTCTTAAAAAGACTAAAAACATAAAAAAAAAAAGACCTCAAATACATGCAGGCCATCAAAGTTTTATTCCAAGCAAATCAATTCGGCATGCTTTTCCCCCTGCCAAACTGCCGGGTCTGGCTAATTGCAGAGGCGTTCAAGCTCTCTTTTCTCTTGACACGCTCGCTAACATTAAAACCCAATTCAGCTTTTCAGAGACTAGGACAGCCTCAGCTCCCGTTATCTGCTCGTCTCTCTTTCTCTCTTTCTCTCTCTTTCTCTTCCTCCTGTCCCTGTCTCACCCATTAGCCGACTCCAGGCTTTAACTACACGGAAAAGTGCTCTTTATGTCACGGATCACTAGCTAACCTTTATGAAGGCAGGCTTTATAGGGCAAGTCTTATAATCAGTCAGCACAAGACCTTCATCATCTACTGTCACGACTGCTGTCGGGGGAAAATAATAAAAAGGCAGCCTTGTGCTTTCACATATTATTTCCATGCAAAAAACGCATGCTTTCGGGCACCGAACCGTCGCGGAACCGGTGTGAAAATCAAATCTATGCATTTCCCTTGAAATTATAAACTGTAAAGGATCCGTGCGAAATGAAGGCCATTGTATATAGAGAAATCATTATTATATATTATAGCACGGGTTCAGATGTATTCTGATTGGTCAAAAGGTTGTGTGTAAAACTTGCCTTCACTGTATATTAATTCGCTTATGCTAATACGAGGTGATTTCGAGACTCGTTCTGTTTACAAGAAAGTACTTTATTTATCTACATTTAAACCCCATTACCCTAAAAAAATGGTCTCCTCACACAGCAATACAGCGCCCCCAGCGTTCTAATGGAACGTGTCCTGTAAGTCTTCTTTTTTCGGCGAGATTTGAATCTTCATCTTAAGAAAGAGTTTGCAGAAGCCAAATCTGGTGAGTGGGACGGGTGTGGAACTGAAATCAAGTTGTTTTGGGAGAAATTCGATGACTGGGTGTGAACATGGTCAGAATAGCACCAGTTGCACAGCTCCTGATGTACACAGGACGATGTCTTTTGCAGACTGACTCATGAAAATCGGTGCTCCCTGAGACTGCGCGTGCAGCCTTGTGCTGCCATCTGTTGGCGTGTTACAAACCTATTCTCGAAATATTTCATCATATGCACTATATGGACAGCTGATTTTTTTCCAGCCATATGTGGTTCCTCCACAACGCTGGATGGACAGAATTAATAAGGCAGGTTTCCTTTACTTGAGCTACAAGACCCAAACCTGTTCCAGCAGGACAATGCCCCTGTGCACAAAGTCCACTCCATGAAGATATAATTTAGATAGGTTGGAATGGAGGAGCTTCAGTGGCCTGCTATGGAGCGCAATCCCATGAAACACCATTGGGTTGAATTAGAAAGACGCCTCGGGCCTCCTCATATGACCAACACCAGTACCTGACTTTACTAGAGCATCTTCCCAGAAGAGTGAAGGTTCTTAATGAAGCAAATGAGAACTACATATGGAATGGGATGTTCAAAAACATCATGTCTAATGGTCAGGTGTGTACAAGCCTCTGCAAATTATCAATGATTATTTATTATTTTAATCTTGTTGAACAGACAAAAAACCCCCCACAAAACAACTCCAATCAATACCTCCGAGCGTGCGTCAATCCATCAGCGCATTCAGAACGATCAATAACAACAAACCAAAACCGGTAGAAGCCATAAAGCATCGTCTGCGGTTGCCATGGGAGTTGATACGCCTGACTTAACACAGACAATGCCCCGTGATTGCTACTACGGAGAACGTGTCATTTTGAAAAAAAAGGGGGAAACCGGTGAGGAGGAATGGATGGAGAATGGAGGGATGAAGAGAGAAAAAATGCCTCTGCATGGTTTATTAGCCAGCATTCTACAGCATTCCATTCAGTATAGAAATAAATGAATCTAAATAAGTGTCAAAGCAGTGTTTATTTCACCTCAGGGAAAAACGCTTCGGAAAGGGCGGGTCTCATTTCAACGTTAACGCCGTAAGTAATTTTAACAAAGCGATAATAGCTGAAATCATAATTATTGGCACCCACTATCCACCATTTTAATAAAAAATAATAATAATATGCATTAATGCTTCGGCAACTCGTCAATTCAGAGTTCATTTGAACAAGTAATAGTATTTTAAACCTCCAAAAAAAAAAAAAGATCACATCATTAGCAGTATGATAATCTAATACATAAATATGTATTAAAATATGTACAGCGAATAAATAGAAAAGGCTACAGCAGTAAAAAATTTACGACTCGGATACGACTCGGATTATGGAAAATCGTCTAGATTCGATTTATACTCTGGAATACGGCCCAAGTATAGGTCTCAGCTGGTGTGGAAAGCAGGAAAAGAAAAGAATCAAGGATGTAAAAGAGATGACTAGAGCCATCAAACAGGAGTTTCGGGCCATTTTTCCGCCGCATGGCTGCCCATGAAAGGAAATGTCATCGCGAGGCATGAGAAGCCATTACGTGATTACACGAGAGAGGTGAAAAGTGCTTGACTGTAATAACGCACTCGGTGATTAAATGAGTGTGACTGCCAAGTGGCCATGCCACTTTCGGAACTGCCATTTTCTTTTTTTTTGCCTAAAGAGGTCGCACAATTATTGTCAAATCAACACGAAGAAGACGAGTGGCGGTGCGATGAGGGCGAAAAAATGAACATCATATCATCGAGTTCCATCAACTGGAAGTCTGAGTGACCACTATAGTAAATATATGGGTTAGATATTAATATCAACCACATTGTAGCATCCCATCTTGATTCAACAACAGTCTGTAAACATCTGGGAAATGATGAAACCAGTTGCTGGAGTTTTGGGTTTTGAGGAACAGTCCTGGGTCTTCTTTGGCATGTTTTTCATTTCTATGTTCTATTGTGAATAAAGTATAGGTTTACGTGATTTGCAAAATCATTGCATTCTGTTTTTATTTAGATTTTACACAACGTGTAATATTTTTTGGAGATCCGTTTCCACTCCTGGGCCCCTGAGCAAGGCCCTTAACCTCATAGCTACTCAGATGTATGAATGATTGTAAGTTGCTTTGGATAAGAACGTCTGCCAAAGGTCGTAAATGTAAATGTAAATATAAATATAAATAATAAATAAATGGTCACGAAAGGACTAAATTTCCTAAAAGGAAGCGCTAGGCTTATTAGGCTAATCCTCTCCGTGTTGTATGGCGAGTGACGTGGAGACGGCAGATAAGAATTGCATTTATAGACTTAGCTGGTGTGGAATGTGTGCGGCAGTAAGTCACCTCATTGTGCTGCTGCAGGATGTTATCTACAGGCGTATTAGGAGCAGACAAAGCAAGAAAGAGACTGTTTTAATGAATAGTACTCACAGTTGGACAATACCAACCACCTTCCCCCTCCTCCTCCTCAACCCGACAACCACCCACCCCCTCCCCAGTGAGATAATTTCCACTTAAAATCCCAATCACAGCCATGGAAACACTTCAACAACAATAACCCTATCAAGTGTTAACTCATCGCCTCCTAGGGAGTGGTTTTTTTATTTCATTTGTTTTATGGTATATTCAAATCTATATAACCGGCATTTTAAGCGAAAGATTGATGGTGGGAACAACGCTCGGTCGGGATGCGACGATTCTCATAGAGAATACTCAGTGAAGGCCAACCACAATTCTAAAATTGTAGAAATGTAAATAAAGACAGAATAACAAATCTAATAATCACATTTTATTCATTACAGAACGTAGAAACAAAAAACACGCTAAAGAAGACTGTTGAGCAGTTGGAATCCTACAGTATATCACGCAAGAATGAAACAATATTCCCCCTCGCACAACTCCAGCAACTCCAGTCTGTTCCCAGATGTTTACAGACTGTTGTTAAATGAAGTGCACTGAAAAGCATTCCAGAACATGTCAGATCTTGAGGTTTTTGAGGTAAACAGGCTAAAACAGGAGAAGAGAATGTCGAGGTCTTTTTTTGTTTCCTCCCATTCATCCATCCATCCATCCATCCGTCTGTCCATCCATCTATTTATCCATCCGTCCATCCATCCATCCATCCATCCATTTATCCATCCGTCCATCCATCCATCTGTCTATCTATCCATTCATCCATACATCCATACATCCATCCATCCATCCATCCATTCGTCTGTCCATCCATCCATTTATCCATCCGTCCATCCATCCATCTGTCTATCTATCCATTCATCCATACATCCATACATCCATCGTGTTCAAATTAATCTCTAAAACTAATACCTGAACTTTTCTTGAGTTATATTAGATCTTTCTTTCTTTCTTTCTTTCTTTCTTTCTTTCTTTCTTTCTTTCTTTCTTTCTTTCTCTTTCTTTCTTTCAAAAGTAAACAAAAATCAAAGAAATTTTGCCATGGACTGGTTTCCTAGATCATTGGTTTTAATTTCTATTTCCACTCAACACTTCATGGCATTTAGCATTCACACAACTGAACAGTTAAGGGTTTAAGGGCCTTAGTCAGGGGTCCAGTAGTGGCAGATTGGTGTGGTTGGGATTTGATCTCATGGCTTTTGGATCCAAAATCCAATACCTTAACCGCTCAGATACCATCTGCCCGCTCCAAACCTTCCTTCTAGTGACCATGAAAATGCATATTTGGGACCCTGAAGCTGCACCAAAAATATTTTCAATTCTAAATAAAGTGTTAATTATTGACATGTCGGCACTTTCATGGCTCTGGAAAGACATGTTGGGAAGCTGGATGGTAGACTGAAAGCAGTTTCATGGAAAACATTTTCCAAGATGCTACAGGGAAAAAAAAGTGACCAAAGATGAAACACATGCAGTATATTTGACTGTGTTAAAGAATTCTCCAGGCACGTTCTCCACCTGCCGAGCCGCGAGGTGTGGGAGCATGGCAAGACTTTTAAAGGTGTCGTGAGGCGAAGTCATCAGGGGCCTCCATTTGCAGTGAGCGCTCGATTTGTCATAATTATGTGGTTGTAGGGGGGGGAATTCTGGGAAAGGTCTAATCAATCTGATTTAATTAAGTGCAGTCAGTCATATGAAATGAGCAGAATGGAATTAATAAGCATATTTAAATCTGCATTTTAAACTCAACTAATTATGCCAATTCCAGGCACTTATCTACTTACTATTCTAGGAACCTTTGAACCAATTTAATTTTCTTTTTCTTCACTTTCCATTTTCTTCTAAAGTGAGTGACTTCCTGGTTTTCATCAGGACCACGCAAACAGGAGCCACCGATTTAATGCACGAGCTTCCAGGAACACCTGAATTCAATCGGCCAATCAGGTCGCAGCTCTACAATGGACCATATGGATCCATTTCACAAGAATCAGTTCATATTTACATCATGCTAACTTCCATAATCACTCTTTACTCCCACGGTGCACTGAAAAGCATCCCAGAAAATGTCACTTCTTTCTTTCTTTCTTTCTTTCTTTCTTTCTTTCTTTCTTTCTTTCTTTCTTTCTTGTGGGCAAAAAGTAGAAATCGCTCTCGTCTTTTCCAGCCCAGATCTGAATCTCATCTCTCTCTCTCTCTCTCTCTCTCTCTCTCTCTCTCTCTCTCTCTCTCTCTCTCTCTCTCTCTTGCTCCCTCTCTCTCTCTCTCTCTCTTTCTCAGGATCACTGAAACTGTCCAGTGGAGATCAGAACATAGGGCAGCATGTGAAAACAGACGTATATCACTTAGAACATATAGAACCTGGTTTCTCTGCTTCAGGGTGCAGAGGGTGAGAGCTCTGCTGATCCGGAGGATGAAGGCTGGAAAAGGTTGCTGAAGCGAGCGCTCTGATTCTGAAGCGGTGGGAGATGAGCTGCAGAAAGCATGACTAACGTGAAGAGACACGAGATCATTAGAAAGACTCAACCGGGCGCTCATGGAGAAGGGAAATGCTCAATGACTCCAGAAAGGAAGTGACTGCTACAGTATTGTACAGTGAGTGTCTAACATACACACACACACACACACACACACACACACACACACACACACACACACACACACACACACACACACACACACACACGGCCTGCTGTAAGGTCCAGTGATGTTGATGCAGGGGATGCAAACAGTTGATGCACTTTCTTTCTTTTGTTCTTTTCCATCCGTCTATCTGTGAAGCTCAAAACCTAAAATCAGTGTGTGTGTGTGTGTGTGTGTGTGTGTGTGTGTGTGTGTGTGTGTGTGTGTGTGTGTGTGGTGTGTGTGTGTGTGTGTGTGTGTGTGGCCTTGATTTGTAATAAATGGTCACGCCTGTCGCCTGGAGATATTGATGCAGGGGAAAACGTGAGAAGACGAGAGGTCATGATTAAAATTCCGCATGTCTCTCTGGCTGAGGAAGCTTCTGGAAACGTGTGGAATATTGTGCTGTGAGATGCCTGAAGTCGTTGTCAATATTACTCCTGTGAAACTCAAGGTGTTTTCTCAGCACACTTGTTCAGCCAACCCCCTCCCACACACACACACACACACACACACACACACACACACACACACACACACACACACACACACACACACACACACTGAATTATTGAGAAGCGGTAGCGTGCCAAGATTTCTATCAGCAGTGGTGTATGTTGCCAAGCAGCGGTGTATCGGTGCTTCCGCTAATGATCTGCGCCGAAGCCGAGCGCAAATGGAGCGAAATCTGATTAATCACATTTACATAACTGATCATAAATTTCACCTTTAAACAGAAACCAGCGAATATCCAATCACTTAAAGCGCTTCGCTCGTCCTACACAGCACCTCTGCATGCTGTCTCTCTGTCTCTGTCCCTGTCCCCATCCCCCGTCTCTCCAACCCTGTCCCCTCCCTGTTCCCCCTTTCCCTGTCCCCTCCCTGTCCCCTGTCTCTATCTATCCCCTGTCTTCTCCCTGTCCCCTCCCTCTATCTATCTATCTATCTATCTATCTATCTATCTATCTATCTATCTATCTATCTATCTATCTATCTATCTATCTATCTATCTATCTATCTATCGTTTTTCTGTCTGTCCTTCCATTTGTCTTTCTTACTACTGTCTGTCTGTCTTTCTTTCTTTCTTTCTTTCTTTCTTTCTTTCTTTCTTTCTTTCTTTCTTTCTTTCTTTCTCGAGAGTCAGAGGGGTTGGACTGGTGCTAGATAATAATAATAATAATAATTATAATAATAATAATAATAATAATAATAATAATAATAATAATAATAATATTTAATCTACCCCTGTCCCCTCCCTGTCCCCCTGTTTTCCTGTCCCCTGTCTCTATCTATCTATCTATCTATCTATCTATCTATCTATCTATCTATCTATCTATCTATCTATCTATCTATCTATCTATCTATCTATCATTTTTCTGTCTGTCCTTCCATCTGTCTTTCTTACTTCTGTCTGTCTGTCTGTCTGTCTGTCTGTCTGTCTTTCTTTCTTTCTTTCTTTCTTTCTTTCTTTCTTTCTTTCTTTCTTTCTTTCTTTCTTTCTCGAGACTCAGAGGGGTTGGACTGGTGCTAGATAATAATACTACCCCTCTCTCTCTCCTTTGTCCACAGTGACACTGCAGTTTGTCATCACTAAGTGCATCACTACACCCTCCTTATCAATCCGCCCTGAACAAGTCGATATGAAGGACAAATCCATCCGAATTCGCAGTCATGATTCAGTCAAGACCAAGCGAAGGTTCTTTCCTCTCGCTTTCAGCCATGTCACTCCGCCCTGATCCTCTGCACCGTCTGATTGTTACGTCTCGTCCCGTCAGAACAGACGCATTAATATTTAAATGCATTTTAGACCAGTAGAGTGTTTTGTGTATTCGAATCGAGTTTTTAACTCGTTTCTGCGCCTCTCGTTCCTCAGATTCCTGGAAAGAGATAAAAAAAAAATGTTTTTAATAGTTTAACGATGTTCATTATTACACTTCAGTCTTGGCGTTATTGGAATTTCCGACATCTATTATTGAAATGAAGACTTGCGCTCGAGGCAACGGTTGCGTCCTGCATATGTGTGTGTGTGTGTGTGTGTGTGTGTGTGTGTGTGTGTGTGTCATAAGATTGGCCTATAAATGTGCACATCTGCAGGCAAGACTCCACATCTGTTTCTCACATTTTCCCCTTACGTTGCTGAGCTCGAGCTACAGGGGCCGAGAAGGAGAACAAGTGAGACAAAGAAGGAGAGAGAGAAAGAGAAAAGGAAAAGAGAGGGAGGGAGAGAAAACCAAGAAAACAATCAGTCCATTGCAAAGGGACAGTGCTTGCTTTATTTCTCAGTATCCTTGGTTATTTATTAGAAAAAGATTTGATCCAAGTGATTCTTCCATCACTTTTGCTGAATTTTTTAAACAAGAACGTGTATCTTCTGGGTTTTCAAAAATTAACATCAAGACTCCATTGTTTCCTTTGCCTTTTAAAAAAAATTTTCTTCTTGATTCCCCTTGTTGCCTGACACCCCTACAGTTCGTCCTCTCGTTCTGTCTCTTCTCATTTAAGTTTTTGGTTCCTCTATTTATCGGTCAAGAAGTCAACATGTCCTCGTGTGGGCCGGCCCGTTTGGCCGAGGTGCATTTCCAGCTGCATTCATCCCCTTCTTGCTCGAGCAGATGTTTCGAAGCTTGTTCAAGCCCCGGACCAGGCCATTCTGACCCCCAGAACCTGGTAAGTGGTGGAACGATTTGCCCCGGTTTACATAAACAGTCCCTCAAAGAGCAATTCAGCAGGGATACACTCTCTCGCTCCGGAAGGGTCAGGCGTTCCGCACATATGTGCCACGGGAGCAGAAAACTTCAACGAAACTTCAACCCACAGCGAGTAATGCAATAACAACTGCGTCGATCAACACGTCTGCTGACACGGTCTGCTAGTCATAGAAGAACTTCTGAGGAACGTTACGGCGCATTTGATTTCAATCACGGCTGAATCTTGGCACCGCGTTCATCGTTCAGACCCGTATCGTATCGTGAAACAAATTCACACACGAAAGTCTTAAACCTGGACGGATTCAAGATTTCTTGGATTTCTTCATCGCATCACAATCGAACAGGGTTTTGAGATCCGATCGTCTCTTTCAGTCGTGCCTTCGAATTGATCAGATCTTTTATTCCTTCGACAAATTTCTGCAAATGGACTCAAGCTGCTTTGAGGCATGCAGGCGTAGCGCGGTTGTGAATGGCTTCCATATGGAGAACAGGATCATGCAGATTTCCCCTGCAGCCCCCCACCCCCACCACCACGCTCTGTCTTCACATCACTTATGGCACTCATAAGCAGCAAATGTTCTCCTCAAGCTACCTAACCATGATGAGAGAAATGTTAGAGGGTAGAAAAATAAGCAAAATGAATCTTCAGATACGTGCTAAATAGGGGGAGGTGGAGGGGCGTGCCGCTGTGCCATTGGCAGTCTGAGAAGTTTTGAACAATACGTCCTGAATTTCCGTCCTGATTTCTTTACATTTACATTCATGGCATTTGATAGACCTCCTTATCCTGACCAAATTCAGCTCTTTTTACAGGAAAGTATTTATTTATCTTCATTTACACACCAAAATCACCAAAATAGTCCCCTCGCACAGGAATACAGCGCCCCCAGTGTTCTATTGAAATGTGTCCTGAAAGTCTTCTTTTCGATCCATGTCAAGCACTTTTTGCGATTCGTGCCGGATCTCAAGTCCACAGGAACCAAATCTGGCGAGTAGTGTAGGTGCGGAACTGAGGTCGTGTGGATCGTTCTCCGACGATCATCATGGACAAGTTGTGAACGGTTTTTAGGGGTTAAACTGGTCGAAGGTGTTTCTGATCTTCCGGGGTTGTTTTTCCGCTCTTGAAGCCACTCACCTTAAATGACTCGTTGCAGTCTCGCTGTATGAAAAACGTCTCTGTGGCAGATTTGCCTGCTTTCACTCAGAATTTCATGTTTGCTCTTTGTTCTAACTCGCGGTCCGTGATGAAATCGCAGATGTGGTGATGGACAAAGGTCAGAACAGCACCAGTTACAGCATTAGTCTCAAAACTTTATCTCATTCATACATTTGAGCAGTTTAAGGACCTTGGTCAGGGGCCCAGGTGTGGCAGCTTGGTGTGGCTGAGATTTGAACTCACCACCTTCAGATTCAAATGCCTCAACTACTATACTAACACTTTCCCATCACGCACTGGTTTTGATATTGTGATAATTAGGGCATGATTAGAGCAGTAAGATATTGGGACACCTGACTTTTCCAGGCATATCTGGTTCTTCTCCAAAATGTTACCACAAACTTAAAGGCACAGAAATATATAGGACGTCTTTGGATGCTGCAACATGAAATGTTCTCATCACTTGAGCCAGAAGAGACCCAAACCTGTTCCGGTATGACATTACCCCTGTACACAAAGCCAGCTCCATGAAGATATGCTTTATTGTCGGAGTGGAAGATTTTGATTGGCCTGCTATAGAGCTCAACCCTACTAAAAACCTTTGGAATGAATTAGAACATTGAGTCCAAACCTGACCTCCTCAAATTCTCACCTAAATGGAAAACAGACCTATGCTAAAAAAAAACAGTTTGAGGACCATGCAGTAAATCTCCAGCTATTTCTGTTTTACTCATCTGCTATAGTCTTTGTCCAAAAAGCCTTATAAGGATTTGTCCGAGTTCCTCATTAAGTCACTTTTAGCTAACGATGGTGTAGTGCAGTTTGTCTGGCTTGTATTTTCATTTTTCATATGAACAGTAGATTTGCCTCTTTCTCCAAACCCTAATTAAAAATAGATGCATCCTGCTTCACCTGGTGCTCCTTCTTGCTCCTTTCTTCCACTTGTATTTTCTTCTTGCTGCGAGATATTCATCAAATATTAAAGTCCAGTAGTGTCTGAGATCGCTTCAATACAGTGAAATACAGTGAGATGGAGTCTACCTACAGATCCTCCTGAGAACTAAATCAGATCTCGAAATACTTTAATAGTTTGTAGACACCTGAACATAAGATTAGAATGTGAATGGGTTTTGGAAAAACAAATTAAATATTTAGTTTGCATTTAGTTTCCATAATCTCCACTCTTTTCGGACGATGTTCCACTAGATTTTGTGTAGATTTGTAGAGATTCATTCGGTTAGTAAAGTCAGGTACTGATGTAGAGGTGAGGAGGTCTAAAGTTTAATAGGATTGAGAACAACGCTTTATAGCAGGATCACTGGGGTCTTAGAGTCGAACCTGGAACAAGTCTGGGTCTCCTGGTTCAATTGAAGGCAAAATTACATGCTGTCTCATTTAAAGACGTTCTTTACAATTGTGTGCCTTCAACTCAATTCAATTCAATTCATTTTTATTTGTATAGCGCTTTTAACAATGAACATTGTCTCAAAGCAGATTTACACAGATAATGTGGTGATCAAATGTAAATATGTTCTTTATAAGTATGTTTGTCCCTGATGAGCAACTGTGGCAAGGAAAAACTCCCCGAGATGGCATAAGGAAGAAACCTTGAGAGGAACCAGACTCAAGAGGGAACCCATCCTCATCTGGGTTGCACCAAATGTACATTTGAAGCATATATACAAAGTTGCAGGGTGCAGTGATGATGATCAGAAGCAAACTGCACTCCCGAGTCAATGCAGCAGACCGCCGACACCAACTACAGTCCAATCCGTCCTCAAAGCACCCGTTCTACTCCGGAATTACATGGAACCACCCAAGGTGTTGAGGAGAGACCGTCCCAAGCTGCACAGAAGTGTGAAGATCCGCGGAGGGGAGAGGGGCAGGAACAGTGGTCACTGGAGCCTCAGGAGCATGTTTAACTCGACGAGAGAGAGAGAGAGAGAGAGAGAGAGAGAGAGAGAGAGAGAGAGAGAGAGAGAGAGAGAGGGTGACAGGAAGGGAAGGATATGGATTATTAAGTGTCCCTATTGGTGTATGAAAGTTGATGTCACTGTGCAGTTTGGACTCCGGCAAGACTCGCTATGGCAGCATAACTAAAAGGGAGAACCAGAAGGTAACACAGACATGAGGGATCTCTGGGATAAGAGACGACCCACCACACCACCGTCAACAAACCCGAGTGAACGTGTGAATGTGAGGCGACGACAGCATACAAATATACCAGTTCACCAAACACTCTATATCCATGTTTCCTCCAGATCTGCACCTTTACCTAAGAAAAATCTACTGATCAAAGACTTGACTAAATAAATAAGTTTTCAGCCTCGACTTGATCACTGAGACTGTGTCTGAGTCCCGAACACTGATTGGAAGGCTGTTCCATAACTGGGGGGCTTTATAAGAGAAAGATCTGCCCCCTGCTGTAGTCTTCATTATTTGAGGAACCAAAAGATAGCCAGCACCTTTTGATCTAAGTAGGCGTGGAGGATCATACTGGTACAAAAGTTCACTCAGATACTGCAGTGCGAGACCGTTAAGTGCTTTATATGTCAGTAGTAGTATTCTATAATCAATGCGAGATTTGATTGGGAGCCAGTGTAGACTGATTAAAACAGGGGTGATGTGGTTGTATTTCCTAGATCTGGTGAGGACTCTTGCTGCTGCATTCTGGACTAACTGAAGCTTATTTATGCACTTACTCGCACACCCAGACAGTAAACTGTATTCAACTATGTGATAACAACTTGGAGAAGAACCTCATATGGCTGAAAAAGTCGAATGTCCCAATACAGTGTATCTTCATTTCTTTTCATTTCCTCAGCTCATCACTAATTACTAATGAAAAGATGGTATTAGGAACCCAGGTTTTTTTTCATGGGAACTCTCACAGGGAAAGAAAAAACACAAACAGATGACTGATCGCGTTCCGGAATTTTTACACCGGTTTAATTCGATAGTCATTATAAGTGATTCGAGCAACCTGGTGTGAGTTTCATTGGATTGCACCCTAAGACCATATGCCATTCCTGGTACACTGATTCGCCAGTATTAGATCAGCGTACTTAACACTGGCACCAGGAACATGACAGATGAAAGAATTGATTTTTGGATGAGTCCATGATTGGGGAGACAGATTGGTGCTTTGGCTCTGCGATGATTCGTGTTAAGATCTT
The DNA here is from genome assembly GCA_039877035.1 of Silurus lanzhouensis. Lineage (NCBI taxonomy): Eukaryota > Metazoa > Chordata > Actinopteri > Siluriformes > Siluridae > Silurus > Silurus lanzhouensis. The sequence continues at coordinate 583,198 of JBCEWE010000431.1, read as the reverse complement.
TAGTGGCCTGCTATAGAGCTAACCTCTGATCTCAACTCCATTGAATACCTTTGAGATAAATTGAAACAATGGCTGCACCACAGGCCTCCTCACTCATATACATTTATCCATCCATCCATCCATCCAGCCATCCATCCATCCATCCATCCATCCATCCATCCATCCATCCATCCATCCATCCATCCATCCAACCATCCATTCATCCTCATGTTTAGTCACCCAAATTGTAAAAACGTCATTCAATATTCAATAGAAAAAACGTATTTTCCCCTCTTTTTTTTCAGAACGTTTCGATTCACAGTCTACGCACCAGAACTCGATCGGTAGAACTTCGCTGCAATTTCAATTGCATGTAACAAAAAAAACAAAAACCCTCAGTCTAAAGAAATCGATGCCAAGCATACAGAAATCACTGGCAATGATTTAGCAGGAACGGCTCGAAAAAAACTTCTATCTCCTTTTATGGTGCTGGTAGATATCATTTCTTCATTGGAGTGTAATTGTGCGCTGAAATCAGAGCTCACAGCAGGTTTCTGGCGTCTGTGTTATTGATGGCAAAAGCGGCGCTGGCTCGGAGAGGTCTGCGGACTGAGGGAATACAATTGATCACCGGGATATGTGACAGAGTGGTGCAGACATGCCAAGAAGCTGAGGAGTCGTGGCGACAGTGGGGGCTGTATCTCTCTCCACACGCACTTCACCTGACGAGACAACATTTTTGGAGATAGAGACACAGTGACTTCATAGTGAGTCTGTTTTTTGGGGTTTTATTTAAGGTAAGTGATGCCACAGAGGTCCATGGCAATTCTTGGGACAGGGACATGTTTACCAAATGTCGGAGAGACCATCATCAGGGGACCAGTTGCGGATGTTTTGAGTGGGGAATGTTGTCCTATATGTGTCTGATACAGGATTCTACCTGCTGAACAGTTCTGGGTATTCTTTATTGCGTCCTATTTACTGTCCTATATGTGTCTGATACAGGATTCTACCTGCTGAACAGTTCTGGGTATTCTTTATTGCGTTTTTAATTTCATGACTCTTCTACTATCAAGTCATGCTACTGTAATAGATGCAGTATGCAGTTAGCATTGTCTTGCTCAAATATTCAAAAAAAAACAAAAAACAATGCATTTGTTGCTCTAAAGCTTGTTTGTACTGTGTAGCATTGATGTAGCCTTTCCAAATGTGCAACCTGCTCATTTCACAGGCATTAATGCATTCTCTTTAGCACTGATAATAGTCCTTCTCCTCTTTAGTCTGGAGGATATGGTGTCCATGAATTACAATTTTGATTTGTTTAAACACAGAACAGTTTTCGACTTTCCCTCAGTATATTTTAAACAATTTATGGCCCAGAGAGGATGGTGGCATTTCTGGATCATGTTTACACATGCCTTGTTTTATGCACGATAAAGATTTAACCTACTTTTATGGATGACATGCCAAATACTGTGACAGTGCGGCGCTCTGTGCTTCACCTGTTAAAGGAAAAGATGGAATAACATTTTTCGAAAGTACAAACAAAGTGACTTCAGTCTGCTATCTGGGGTTTATTATAGTTAAGCGATGCCACAGAAGAACACAGAGGGCCATGGCAATTAGCTGGCACTGATTTAGCGCTGCCGCCATGCCACCTACGCAGAGGAGCTGCGGCTGCCAGCTGTGCCAAACGCCAGGTTGATTATGGGTGTGCGTATGGAAGTGGATGAGAGTGTGCATTAATAGAATCCTTTTCTACTTGGATGTGACTTATGCATTTTGTGAAACCGTGCATTGTGTACTGTATATTCTTTCTCTTATATTAGCGAGTCGCCCGCTCCATGCCACGCTAGTAAGTCAGACCTCTATGTCAGGAACGAGGCAAGGCCGAGACAAGAGCACCTCATGCTTCCTAATCACAGGTGTGCGTCCGGAGACACATGACTCGAAGCTTTCTTTCGGCGCTCATCCCCGACAATTACGGCACCACTTTGGACGCCATTAATCAGCAGGCTGCATGACACGATCCAATTCATATCTGTCAGATGCAACGGGCAGAAACTAATAAGGCAGCAATTACACGAAAGGAACCACACGCTCCGCCGAGAGGTCCATGACATGTGTGTTTTAAACACAGAGCCTCCAGGCCTCAGGCCAGAAAAGCCTTATTTGTGTTCCTCCCCGGTGAGACTGCGAGAGGAGGGAAAGGAGTAGACGGGTTCCATGAATAACAGAAAGATAAAATGGATCAAGATGTTTTCCTTCCAACACTGTCCAAGAGCAGAGGGGAAGCAGCTGTGGGCAAAAAGCAGAAATCGCTCTCGTCTTCTTCAGCCCAGATCTGAATCTCATCTCTCTCTCTCTCTCTCTCTCTCTCTTTCTCTCTCTGAGGCATTTTTTGTAATCTGGAAAACACACCGCAAATTAAATTAAGATGAAAAAACAAAGCAGAAAAAATCCCCTTCGCTCTGGGTTTGAATTGGCGAACTGTTACCGCACGAGTACCGGGTTGTGAATCTGCTAGGGTCCAAAAACACGGCTCCCAGCTGAGCTCGGAGGCATCGCAAAAAGGGAAGCGCTATTTAATTGCGGCCACATGTAAAACAGTGCAGAGCACGGATCCCATTACAAATAAACAAACCCCCGACTCATTCGTAACAGCGCGAGTGCTGGTTTTCCTCGGAAAACAAATAAATAACACGAAGAGCCCCCCCTCGGAGTCGTTGGCCCGTGCGTGCATAGTAGAGTATGGTTTTTATTAGGGATTGCTGAAGGAACACTATAAAATGTTTCTCTTTCCAACATTTGGCCTCATTTTGCACTCTGCCAGATGTGCATGGCAGAGAGTTGTCCAAATCGACGCAGATGAGTGCTCGGAGATCGACAAAACAACAAGGAGTCATAATTGCAGCCAATCTGATTTCACTTATTTCTAATTTATTGCACTTGGGCTTTCATAATTCACCGACATAAAGTGAGACGGGAATTACGCGGCAAACGAGAACCAGATGACCAATCACGGACTTGGTTCGAATTCGGGATAGTTGTTTACCTCGCAGGACAGCATGGTGCTTGGGAGCTGAACTGAAAACATGACTCCAGATTCTGGATTGGCTCTTTATTAAATTGCTCCACTGGGTGTGAATGAGAGTGGGTACTGTACAGTACATGGCACTTTGACATGGCACTTTGAGATGGACTGACATCCTGGTTGTACCTCCTGAAAATGGATGAGATGCTTCATATTGCCCTTGTAGTACATTTAGCATGACTATATTAGCAGATACACTGTATATATATATATATATGAAAGTTGTCAATCTATTAAAATATTTAATCACGATTAATTGCAACTTAATCGCACATTTTTATCAGTTTTAATCGTACTTCGAATTATTACGTTTCAAGTATTAATACTCTAATCTACATATTGAGGCTTTATGAAAATGTATGTTTATTATTGTTGAAACCGAACTCAACATGGATCATGAAGGCAAAATATTCTTGTAAAAGTTTGAAAGCAGTTATGGTGTTTTTTCTAAAGCATCAGGACACCCAACAGAAGTTTTTTGCTATGTTTCCACACGGACGGTTTTAATCGCCGGATGAGTGCACCATTGACGATTTTGGTGCTTGATTTAAGACTTATGTTTAAACAAATGTTTAGTAAAACAAATAAGATAAGATAAGATAAACCTTTATTCGTCCCACAGTGGGGAAATTTCAAAATTTCTAAATTTCTAAAATGTTAACCAATTAAAAATAATTGTGTTAATTTGATTTGTTTCTTTTTTTTTATGTATGAGTAAAGGAAGGACGCCATGAATAAACGTTTGTTGCGTTGAAGGTTTTAATTTCGCCTTTTTTAAATATTTATTTATTTATTTATTTATTTATTTATTCGAAAATGTAGTGCTATTAACACTATATATATATATATATATATATATATATATATATATATATATATATATATATATATATATATATATATATATATATATGAGACCATAAAATTTCATATGTGCTTTGTGAACATCCCATTCCACATTTTGTCTCTATTTGCTCTTACTGTATAATAATCTTATCTTCAGTCTTCTGGGAAGATGTTCCACTAGATTTTGTGATGAATTGTTAAGATCCAGTTAGTAAAATCAGTTCCTGATGTAGGTGAGAAGGTGAGAAGGTCTGGGGTGCACTCAACGTTCACATTCATCCCAAAGGTGTTCTATAGCTCTATAGCAGAAGATGGGTTTCACTCCAACCCATATCTTCATGGAGCTGGCTTTGTGCATGGGTGCATTGTCATGTTGGAACAGGTTTGGATCTCATAGCTCAAGTGAACAGAGAATGTCATGGTCTCACTTCCAAAGTCATTTTATTTAATTGTCTTCCTCCAAGTTTGTGTTTTGATGGAAAACCCAGTGTTCTAATGGCCATGCAAAGTATTTTTCCAAGAGAATGAACAAAAAAACACAGGTTCCACAACCTTATTATTTCATGTAAAAAACATACCATTTGCACTGCGCTATTTTTTTCTCGGCATTGTATTTCACCAGACAGAAGGAAGAGAAAAAGAAAAAAAAAACCCTGCGAAATAATCAGACGTGTCATACGGCAGCTGACCTTCCATCTCCGAGCTCCTCCCTCTTTAATTCCCTGCTTCACTTCTTACCATTAACTTGTCCATCAAACTCATGAACCACTGTAATTTATTCTCTATTATTAAAATCATACCTATTGACGTATTGAAGAGCCCTGACTCCTTTTGTAAAATCGTTCTTTTTCCTCTACGCTACTTGCATTTCGTAGAGAACGCTCCGCAACGTTACTCAGGATGGAGTGGATAATTTGGAGCATGGAGGATGGAAATGTGGCTGAGTTATAAAAGTAAAAAAAGCTTTCGAGAGCAATCACTTAACATTACTGCCGTATCGCATCGAGAGAGTTACAGCAAAATCCCCGAAGGTTGAAGATCAGGGTCTTCAAAACGTGGTTCATTGATTACTCATGAGCTTTTTCGGTGGTGCTTCATTCCAACGAGGAGAACCTGTTCCAGTGTTCCAATGTGCACAAAGCCAGCTCTATGAAGATATGCTTTACGTGGGTTGGAGTACAAGATCTCCTGCTTTGACCTCAACACCTTTGGGAACGCCGACTGCACTCCAGGTCTCCAAGGAAAAAACTCCCTGAGACTTCATGAAGAAGAATCCTAATCTAGGTGGCACCGAATGTCCATTCATTACAGTTCCGTCATTGTTGAGGTGTCCAGTAAAGGACGCATAAATGCAAATGGTGTTCCTGGGCTTTTGTAGCAGACTACTGATATCTATTGGAACATAGTCTGAGATTTAAAGATTGAGGAGCAAATAGGGACTCAATCTGGAATGTTCAAATAGTACCAATCTTTTGCTCAGATGTCCACCGACAACACCGTGTTTATCGGTAAGACGACGCAGTCTGGCCGAGGAGTTTTTTCAGAGGGAACGGGTTTCTCACTGTTCTTCCCTTATTTCACAGATGATTCGTTCACAGATGAAACCGCCAGCATGGAGAACGTTCATTCATCCTGTCAAAATGGCATGCAGAGACCATACAGTCGTGTGTCTCCAGGTGTGTGTGGTAACAGTTTAAAGAAAAATGACTCAAGGCTGGAAAAGTCAGGTGTCCCAGGACCTTTGTCTATAGAGGTTGTATCACCGTTTCATTATGCATTGCTTCTCATAGAGCAGGTCACACAGCTGCGACCACAAAAGGATAATCAGATGGAGGTTGATAAAGAAATGGAACAGTGGAGAACGGGTGTGTTTTAGAGTTTGGACCATTTTTTTTTTCTATAGAACAAAGAGAACGGTGATGCGTCACACAATGATTCGCACACGTTTATTGTTTGAACGTTTCACCAAAAACGAATTGAATTATCCAAAATTTTGAGACATGGATGGATGGATGAATATGCAGTAAGAAAAAAAACAAATCGTCACGCTCGTTCTTTTTTTTTTGTAATCCTGACACAAAAACGCATTAGCCCAGGAACCCGTACCGGCGTCCGTCACTTGTATTTGTCCCCTGAATTTTTTTTGAAAGGCTCCAGTAGGAACGTATTGCAGTACATCTTTTTTTTTATCCCCCTTCAGTAACACTGAAAAGGTTCGAATGCAGCGGCTTCGAATAGAAAATGCAACGGCTCAACCGCCTGGCAGCGCTTTTTAACTGACAGGCCGCAATTTTCTGCTCAAAATTGTGCCCTTCTGCAACAAGCATGAGGGCTTCACCGTCGCCGGCTGGAACAGACGATGCTTTTCCCCCTGTTATGCATTACCGAGGCGTTCGCTCTGACTGAAAGTCCTGAATAAAAAAAGAAAAAAACAGAAAAAGGGGAGCGTTTTAGAGGAACTGCCACTTATCCGGCAAAAGCAGGAGAATAATAAGCACTCTGTGATGGAGCAGACATTGGATGGCATTTACAACATCCGTGATAATTGTTTGTGTCGCGGATCGTTTTTTTTTTTTTTTATACGCTCTTCTGCTACATATCAGCTGAATTAAACAGCCTGCCACGGCTGATACTGTAGGTCCAGAAATTCTCACCAACATCTCCATCATTTAAAGGATCCATGCGCCAATGATCCCACCATCTTCTTCACAGCAAACCCCAGAGCTACGACCGATCACATGCAGGTGCGAAGATCTTGAAATTTTTTACAAAAAGAAATGAAATTCTATTGTTTTTAATCACATACATAACATTACATTATATACTAATATGTAAAATATGTAAAAAAAATAAATAAATAAATAAATAAATTTAATGTGATAAAAACTTGAAAGAAAAATGTAAAAATAAATAAAAAAGGAAAATATGGTTCTTGAAAGAAAGAAAATTTTAACAATAATAAAATAGTATTATATAATATGATATATAGTACATTTAAAATATTATTATTAAAAAATTGTGTTAAATATTTAAACAATATAATACATTATTTTAACATGATTTAATATTGAAATAATACTATTGAATTTTTTAATAATATTTGGGAAGTACATTGTATTATTTAAATATAATTTACATATTAAATAATATTGCAATAAAAATTGAATGAAAGCAAAAGTATTGGGACACCTGGATTTTTTTCCAGCTGTATGTGAAGCCATACGAGGCCACGAGTCTGTATAGGACTTCCTTTGACGATGTGTACAAAGCTCCAGCTCCATGAAGATCTATTTTTCAAATGGTTGGAAGTGTGTGGAAGATCTTATAGAGCTATGGGATGAATGTGAACACAGAGTGCAGCCCAGGCCTTCTCATCTTCTCACCTACATCAGGACCTGACTTTCCATAATGGATGATTGAATCTCCACAAATCTCCACCCAATCACATCTAGTGGAACATCTACCTTGAAGAGAACAGTGAAGGTTTTTATAGAATATACAGTATAAAGCAATATTATGGAGCCCATACATGAAGTGAAGCGAAGTTTCAAAAGCAGAACAGATGTTCATTGTTTGCCGAGAGGAAAAAAAACAAGAACAACAAACCGAAACACCTTGGACTTGTGAAGGTGTCACCGAAAACCAGGCTGCATAATAAAAGAATAGCATATGTTCTAGTTTTCGCATCAGGGCTACGAATCTGCGCGAGAAAAACGTTATTGTACGCGTCTTGGTGACAGGTCCTGCGAAAACATTCCGTCTAGTCTTCTGTACGGAGACACATCTCTTCCACACACACACACACACACACACACACACACACACACACACACACACACACACACACACACACACACACACACACACACACACACACACCAGCTGCACGACATATGGACCTTCTCAGAGGGACATCCGCGAGCAGATACGGGAATGGAGCACATCAAGCCAGCTTCGGATGCAGCTGTGCCGCCGGGAAAAGAACGAGTGAGAAAGAGGGGGATGAGAGGAAAAAGACAGAGAGGGAGAAAAAACTATTAAATCTCCTTGATAGGGGCATGCATGCTTGGACCAGCACCAAGTGGTGCAGATATTTTAAGCAACTTCTCTCGGGTTTAGGGGAGAGAGCAACAGCCAGTGGCACAGATGTTGAGTTTTTTCTTCTCTCTCTCTCTCTCTCTCTCTCTCTCTCTCTCTCTCTCTCTCTCTCTCTCGTTCTTTTTCTGCCTCCCTGCACCTGTGCTCGATTGGTGCCAAACTCCTGTTGTGTCTAAATGGGAGGTCCAAACATTCCACCCGCTCGAAGCATGAAAGCAAATATCACATTATTACTTATTACGAGGCGGCACCGGGCGGTGCTTTGGCTCAGGACCAGGATCTTAACGCTGAATGAGGACACACACACACACACACACACACACACACACACACTTGAACATACCAACACGGACACGGAGCTTTACGAGTTATTCACAAGCAATAGGCGTCCCGGGTTAAACAAGTTGTCGATGCGGCTCAGTGTGAGCTCATTTACTGCTCATGTAACTGATCCACAATGAGTGCAGATGGAGAAGAACAGAACGAATACTCGCGGAGTGTGTTAGCAAACCTACAGCCCTGCGGACGCTAATATCCGAGCCAGGTTGTTCGATGATTGATGATGCAACACACACACACACACACACACACACACACACACACACACACACACACACACACACACACACACACACACACACACACACACACACACACGTTGTTCTCTTTGTAGTGCAACGGCAAATTCTCTCTCATTCTCTCTATCTCTCTCTATCCATCCCTCTATCTCTCCATCTTTCTCTGTTTCTGCACAGATGTTGAAAAAAGAAAGAAAATGGAATGAAGGTAGAAAAGATGAAAGAAAGAAAAAGAAAAAGAAAAAAAAGAAAGAAAAACAAATAAAGAAAAACAAATAAAGAAAGAAAGAAAGAAAGAAAAACAAATAAAGAAATAAAGAAAGTAAGAAAGAAAGAAAGAAAATGCAATGAATGTAGAAAAGAAAGAAAGAAAGAAAGAAAGAAAGAAAGAAAGAAAGAAAGAAAGAAAGAAAGAAAGGCGTAGATGGACCTTGACAGAACACTGAATTGGGAGAAAAAATACTTTGTTCTCTCTGCAGTGCAAATTCTCTCTCATTCTCTCTCTCTTTTTCATTTCATCTCTCCATCCCTCTCTATCTTTTTTTCTGCACAGATGTTACAGGCACATTCCATTACACCTACAAGCTATTATGCTTAATGGCTTGTTCAGTGAGGCTGCGTGTGTGACAGGAACCCGAAATCTCTCAGGCCTCTTGTCCCAGATGAACTCCTCACTCACACACACACACACACACACACACACACACACACACACACACACACACACACACACACACACACACACACACTTGTGCACCCTGTTCCCATTATTAGCCTTTACTAAAACAGGATAAGTGCACATCTGGAGGAGTTAGTGGTTAAGACTTTGGATCTGAAGGTTGTGAGGTCAAATCCCAGCCACACCAAAGTGCCACATCTGGGCCCCTGAGCAAGGCCCTAAACCCCGTAGCTGCTCAGTTGTATAAATGAGATAGATACATTTCGCTTTTTGGATCTGAAGGTTGTGAGTTTAAATCCCAGCACACACCGTTTTTATATTCTTTGTATTTGGTTTTGATTCTGCTGATTGGAGGTCAGGAATTAATTATACAAAAACATTAATAATAATTTTAATGAAAGACCAAAAATCAACCCATACGGCGTTAAACGCAGCGTTGAAGCTGTAACCCCGTATTAAAGCAACGGCAGCAGGAGGTTCGCAGAACTCCTTCCTTCCACGAGTCTCGGCTTCGCTATCATCATATTAACATAGATGACAATCTGGCCAGAAGGTGCTGATCAAAGATAAATCTCATGCCCCGACTCAGTCTCTCTAATTACACCATCTGTGGCGTGTGCCTCGATGCCACGCCGGGCACAGATCTGTCAAAAGCCGCATGCCAACAGGAGGGCACCAGAGTCTGATCGCCCCCAGAGCCTGAACCCCCCCAAACCCCTCCCCAAACCCGTGGAGCGCGCTTTCACACACATCTGAACCATCGCAGAATATTTAAATTGATTTAGAAAAAATGTCTGCTATAAACAGAGCACATTCCCCGTCTGTGTGATTGTTCTCTTTTTTTATACGACTGAGAAAACCTGGCGTGTTGGAATTTTTTCCTACTATTGAAAGAAAGAAAGAAAGAAAGAAAGAAAGAAAGAAAGAAAGAAAGAAAGAAAGAAAGAAAGAAAGAAAGAAAGAAAAAGGAAGGAAGGAAGAACCAAGGGAATAAAGAAAAGAAAGAAAGAAAGAAAGAAAGAAAGAAAGAAAGAAAGTAAGAAAGAAAGAAAGAAAGAAAGAAAGAAAGAAAGAAAGAAAAAAGAAAGAAAGAAAGAAAGAAAAAGGAAGGAAGAACCAAGGGAATAAAGAAAGGAAAGAAAGAAAGAAAGAAAGAAAGAAAGAAAGAAAGAAAGAAAGAAAGAAAAAAGGAAGGAAGGAAGGGAAAGAAAGAAAGAGAAAGAAAGAAAGAAAGAAAGAAAGAAGGGAAAGAAAGAAAGAAAGAAAGAAAGAAAGAAAGAAAGAAAGAAAGAAAGAAAGAAAGAATGGATGGGAGGAAGGAAAGAAGGTAGGAAGAAAGTTAGGGAAGAAAGTTAGGAAAGAAAGAAAGAAAGAAAGAAAGAAAGAAAGAAAGAAAGAAAGAAAGAAAGAATGTGGAAAGTGGAAGGAAGAAAGGAAGGAAGGAAAAGAAAGAAAAAAAGAAAGAAAGAAAGAAAGAAAGAAAGAAAGAAAGAAAGAAAGAAAGAAAGAAAGAAAGAAAGAAAGAAAGAAATGCAAAAAAAAAAATTCTAATCACAGGAGCAACACAGACATTTTGGATCTGATTACAAATTGAACTCATTGGATATACAAATATATGGTTAAAAGTTTGTGGACACCCAAACATAAACATCATCCTTTCTAAACATCTCACTCCACATTTAGTCTCCAGTTGCTATAGCAGCTCCACTCCTTCTTGGAAGATGTTCCACTAGATCTCAGAGTGCACTTATGGAGATTCATCCAGATCTATTCATCCAATTCCTGGAGTTCAGTAGGATTGAGATCAGAGTT
>JBCEWE010000431.1:507112-567112 GCA_039877035.1 Silurus lanzhouensis | reverse complement strand
TCGCGGAAGGCGTACGATCGAGCAAAATATAAAGCGGCAACGAAACGTGGCTTGGATCCGACGTTCGCATTAAAGACAAAAAGAAAATGAAGAAGGCACAAGGGAACGTTTCCTCTCAAGGTAAAGTGCTTAGACTGTTTTCTTACTTATCACTCATTCATGTTAATACCCTTGCAAATGGGGAGGGCCGGGATTTTGCCATTCTGTCGTGTATATATATATATATATATATAGTACGTAGCACTTATTATGTTTAAGTGGAATGGCTTATATGTACGTGTAAACAACATGAAAGACACTTTACATTCTTCCCTTTCATTCTTTTTTCCTTTCATCTGGGATGGAGAATATATCTGCTTTCATGTGAGTGCTGCATAATCGAACCTAAAAAGAGTTAGGTGTTAAATTTGCACATATACGCAATAAAAAAAACAGCAGAAAATAATATATATACATAAATTGTACAAACTTTTCCAGCCATATGCAGTTCATCTCAAAACTCCAAGGTGGTATCCGAACGTTTCGAGACTAACGATGACAGCTGCTGCTATTCTGCTCATGTCCGTTCCCACGTCTGTGACTTCATCACGGACAGCAAGTTAGAACAAAAAGCAAACGTGAAATTCCGCATGAAACTGGGCAAATCTGCCACGGAGACGTTCGACACGGCGTATGTTTGGCGTACGGCGACGCTGCGACGAGCGGATTGAGGTGTTTTGAGCGGCACAAGCGGAAGAGCGGAAAGAGCATCACTGGAAGACCACAAGATCAGGAAGATCTTCAACAAGCTCAGCCCATACTAACCATTTGGCAACTTGTGCATGATGATCATCACAGAACGATCCACATGATCTCGATTCCGCACTCACCCTACTCGCCAGATTCGGCTCCTGCCGACTTCGCCCTCTTCCCAAAGATGAAGATTCGGCTCAAACGGTGTTGTTTTTACACCGTTGCAGAGATCCGGCGCGAATCGCAATAGGTGCTTGACACGCTCCAAAAACGAGACTTCCAGGACACGTTCCAGAAGAACGCTGGAGGCGCTCTATTGTTGTGCAAGGGGACTATTTTGAAGGTGTGCAAACTTAGATAAATAACGTATATTCTTCTAAACAGAGCGACGTTTTGCTACCACCTCGTATTAGCACAAATCTGGAGGCATACAATTGTATATACGGACGTGCTAGCATGAATTTTTCCCTTTAGTCGAACTAGGAGACCCAAAACCTGTTTCACATCGGCGTGCACAACGGAGCTAAGTTATATCGTGAAATAAATTAGCTTAGCTAGCAAGAGAGAACATCGCTAGCTAATGAAGCCTGAGAGATCAGCTTTTCCTTCGCTATTTCATTTCTGATAAATTTGTAAGCAAACGGTGTTTTCTGCGCTAGTCATGCATAATGCTACAAAAATGAATAAAGAAATAAATAAATAGAAATGAAGAACACTGATCGAATGACGTTTCGGAGGAAAACAATGTAGTCGCTTGACAGGAATTCCTGAGATCAGTGTACTTACTCAGGTAAAAATATTTTCCTTTCCCTGTTTTATACGTGACCACAGTCTTGGCTGGATGCTAATTTGCTGTATAAGTCATAGAACACACATGAATATAAAAGGAAACAGCAGGACAGGATTTGAAAGCTGGAAAAAAGATGAAAAGGAACAAAAAAGCATGTTTGACTGTAGAAAAATGGAATATATTAAGGATGGTAAGATTCACAGATTTCATAAAAGTGAATGATGTGATGCATCGATTTTAAAAAAGTGTGCATCAAGTCGACATTTCTATCTCGATGCATCGTTTTTACCATACTTGCGTCAAAAAACATTTATTTCTATATAATTATTAATATATACACTTTTATTATTTAGAGAGGGGCAATAATTTGTGACGCTTTCTATGTATGTTGTCCTGGTTTCTCGCGTTTTCACGGCACCGCCCGCTGCTACGTGAATATGACGTATCGCGACGCTACGGAGACGGAGGCGTGTCCTGAGAGTCACATAGAACACAGGTTAACATGGCAGAGGTAGAGCTGTAACTTCCCGCAGACACAACCGGAAAAGAACCTCTGGTTTTATAACATCTTTTCTCTTCGTTTGTGAATGCGTTAGAAAATATTTGAAATTTATTGAATTGCAGAACATCATATTTCTTTAATTGAATCGCAGAGGGAATCGGATCGCGTTGCGTCGGCAGCTGCTTCGTGCGTGTCTTTGATGTATCGTATCGTTCGCTATGCATCGAGATGCGAAGCCCATTTTTTTAGAACGGAGAAAAAAAAATGTCTGTCACCATCACAATCAGCTTTCAATCGGGTCAACTTTTCTTTTCGTTAAGAGCTAAAGGTCAAAGGTTGCGCTCGGAGCCAAAAACGCGCGAGGGAAAACAGCAGGAGAAGGGCAGCGGAGGAGGAAGTGAGCGTCTGTTTGTGATTATGGTGCAAATTCAAACCTGCTGATGAGTGTTAGGCTCGGCACACGTCTCCTGGAGATATCCCAGATGGCCCGCGCCACCCGTCCCAATCTCCGGCCTGTTGGCAGTGCCAGCTCGCAGGGCACAGACTGCAGACCTTGGCATGCTACTGATACGCAGGACAAAGAAGAAACTTTCTAGAGGTCACACCAATGTGCTTGAGTGAGAGCCACTTTTCTTTTTTTAAACATACCAAACGCTGCCAGATTTGCCTCCGTTTTTTTTTTTCTTTTGAAGGAATCATTTTGAACAGAAAGTTGAGGCATAATAAAGTGTAGGTTTGTTTGATGAATTATGGAATTATCATTTGGGAGCTGTCAGGTGCTGAAACTTTTCTATAGAACTAGAATTAATGATTATATATAATTTAGTGGTATTTATTTCATTTATCCTCATGGATCCCAGAAATGTTCCTGGTTTGAGACAATGTCCATTACGACGTGGTAAAATGCCTGTTACGACTGTCCACGTGTAAAAAAAGGTAAAAAATAAAGACAAATAGAAAAAATAAAATAAATTCAACTTAAGTATAAAAAGTATAAAAGTGTAAAACATTATTATAAATAATGAAAATAGGAATAAAAAAAAAAAAAAACTATTATAAATAATAAAAATAGGAATAATAATAAAAAAAAAAAAACTATTATAAATAATAAAAATAGGGATTAAAAAAAATAAAAAAATAATAATAATAATAATAATAATTATATATATATATATATATATATATATATATATATATATATATATGTACTATAATATATCTAATATAAATATATGAATATATGTGTATAAATATATAATATATACAAATAAAAAAGAATTAAATGCTGACTTGAGGTTCTACTTAAAGCCAAAATATTTCTATTTACACCATTTTCCATTTGCATTTATTCAAAGTCAGGTGCTGTAGATGTAGATGATGTAGCTGAGAAGGTGAGAAGGTCTGGGTTTGGTGGATCAACAGGGTTTAAAGCTCTTTAGGAGGCCACTCAAGATCTTCCAACTCATGTAAAGCATATCTTCATGGACCTGTGCGCATTGTGTTTGTAATTTGTAGCTTCGTCGCTGTGTGTTCTGGTTTCTATTGCTATTAAAAATGTGTGTGTGTGTGTGTGTGTGTGTGTGTGTGTGTGTGTGTGTGTGTGTGTGTGTGTGTGTGTGTGTAGTGTCTGGAGAGTAGCCCTGACTTTCCCTGACAGGCAAGAGTGCCTACTCACGGCCTTTTCCCAACACTTTGGTTAGCAGATGGTGCCATTCCAACAGGTGCGCACAGGCCACGGAGCCAAGCTAGACAAGGATGCTTTAGAGGAAGACGTGTCTCCTCCCTTCATAACCTCATCCTCCTCGTTCTGGGTTCCAGATGGAGCCCCTGCAGTGCGGCAGCCGAAGAGACCGAGCGAGAGAAGAGCGTTTCTTGATGCTTAGAGGACAGACGGTGGCTTGGAAAAGAACCGAAGGTCTCCAGAGACACGAATAAAAGAATGCTTTGATCACCAGAAGCAGCTCTTCCTTCAGAACAACAAAATGAACTATAGGGAAGGTTAGAAGGTCTGCACGGTGCCAGGATTAGGGAACGGTGAGATTTCAAGAAATCCATCTGTATCTCGTCATTATTACAATACCAGTTTTTTCGTTATATTCTGAATGAGAAGAACGAATCAGGACCTTCTGCGAATGTACTTCAAACTCAGTGTAACAAAATTCACTGTCCTTCACTTATTGTAGATTGTTTTCTTCATAAATAATAAATTTTCTCTGTGAATGATTCGTTTTCTTATCATTTTTACTGAAATGTAAATCGTGTAATTTCTCACTAGGTGTTTTCCTGGTTTCGACTCCGACTGGTTTCCGGGAAGAAGCTCCTCTTAGTTCTTAGTTCTTAGTTCTTAGTTCTCTTAGAGATAATTGTTGGGATGGATGAGGTCCTTCACTATGTTCATGTTCATGGAGCTCGGTGCTGTGAAGGAAGGAAGGAAGGAAGGAAGGAAGGAAGGAAGGAAGGAAGGAAGGAAGGAAGGAAGGAAGGAAGGAAGGAAGGAAGTAGAAAACAATGGATGAAATAAATAAATAAAGAAAGAAAGAAAGAAAGAGAGAAAGAAAGAAAGAAAGAAAGAAAGAAAGAAAGAAAGAAAGAAAGAAAGAAAGGAAAACAAACATGCACAGCACATAGAGAAAAGTGCTGTCTTGAAAGAAAGAAATAAAGACAAGAAAAAATGGAAAAGAAGAAAGAAAGAAAGAAAGAAAGAAAGAAAGAAGGAAAGAAAGAAAGAAAGAAAAAAAAAGAAAGAAAGAAAGAAAGAAAGAAAGAAAGAAAGAAAGAAAGAAAGAAAGAAAGAAAGAAAGAAAGAAAGAGAGGAAAAAAAATTGCATAGCAAATAGGGAAAAATGCTCTCTCAACAAAAGAAAGAAAGAAAGAAAGAAAGAAAGAAAGAAAGAAAGAAAGAAAGAAAGAAAGAAAGAAGAGGTTTTTGGACACCTGAGCATAAGATTTTGGACAATACAATAATTAACTACTTTATACTAATTAAACATTTAAAATAAAAAAAATTCAAAATGTTTTGAGAATAAAGTAAAAAAAAAAAAAGAATAAAAAATGGAGAAATTACTGTTCAGGAAATTAGCATTAGAATTAAACACGTAGTAAAAGTACACTGTGACGTTTCCCTGCGATTTCTTCACAAGTCAAACCGTTTTAAACATCACATGATTTCATCTTTGCGTACACAAACTACAGAAGCCAAATTCCCCGTTTTGAACGTTTCTCCCTGAGTTCCTCACCCACTTCTTCTTAAAAACCATTGAAAGCATCATATGTTAGCAATTGAAGCTTGTTTTTCCCTACAGTGAGGCAGAAACTGTCTCAGTTTGAGCATGTGCAGCTTTTCCTTTGGCCTCTACGCATATAAAGACGGCGGAAAAGACAAGAACCTCAAATTGCATCCATCCACTTCAATGCGGTTTGCATTTAACCCATCACGGGAAAAAAAACGTGAACTTGTGGATAATTTGTCAAATAATAATATTCGTGCCACCTGAGGAACCGGAGCCCCGCTGGGTCGAATGCGCTCGGGGTCCTGCAGCGTGCTGTTAATTACATCTTCTCTGCTTTTGATGCTTTTATTTCATTACCCTGAAGTCATTAACATGCAGAACTCTGACTGGATTTCCAGATCGGAAACTTTTTTTTAAACGGCGAGTTCCTCTGCATGGAGGCATCCAAAATCAATTATCTCCCATCTGCCCCCCGCTGAGAGCAGGTTCTCCCTCTGTTCACACGTCTAACTTTAACCTTAAACTTTCACTCGGGTGGGTTTTTTTCACCCCCCCCCCACCTCCCACCCCCCACGGTCAATTTCATATTAATCTGTTTATGCAGGATTTCATAGAATATAAATGAAGGAAAGGCAAATATCTATCTATCTATCTATCTATCTATCTATCTATCTATCTATCTATCTATCTATCTATCTATCTATCTATCTAAGAAAGAAAGAAAGAAAGAAAGAAAGAAAGAAAGAAAGAAAGAAAGAAAGAAAGAAAGAAAGAAAGAAGGAAAGAAAAAAATTTAGAAAAAAGAAAGAAAGAAAAAAGTAGGTAAGAAAGGAAGAAACAATAGATGAGGAAATAAAGAAGGAAGGGAGGTAATGGGACAAAGAAATAAAGGAAAAAATAAAAAAATAAATGGATGAAGAAAGAAAGAAAGAAAGAAAGAAAGAAAGAAAGAAAGAAAGAAAGAAAGAAAGAAAGAAAGAAAGTAGAATGGAAAGGAAAGAAAGAAAGAAAGAAAGAAAGAAAGAAAGAAAGAAAGAAAGAAAGAAAGAAAGAAAGAACAGTAGGATGGAAAGAACAGTAGGATGGAAAGGAAAGAAAGAAAGAAAAGTAGGATGGAAAGGAAAGAAAGAAAGAAAGAAAGAAAGAAAGAAAGAAGGATTTCACTGTAAAACGTGATTGAAGCAAAAGATTTGAAGAAAAATTACATTTCCTGCCATTTTCCACTTTTCTCATCATCCATCAGGAAACGATTCACGTCTAAAATGTTTCTTATTTCTTTCATGTTGTTCTGCTAAAGAGCTCAAAACTCCACTGAACAGAAACACCTGACTGACTGATTCTCCACTGATCTCCTCAAACACACTCCATGCATCTGGTAGAACACGGAAGACTGCAGGTGAATATAAGAGCGAATGAAGCTAAATGTGGACCGAGATGTTTAAAGTGTTAGAAAGTTCCCACTGTACGTGTGTGTAAACATCAGGCAGTCGCACAGCAACAGTGTTTTTCAGCGTGAATGATCTCGTCGTCCTGCAGAATAATTACTGTGTATTACAGAGAGCAGAGCGAAATATCTCACACGGCTGCAGTTTGGCTCCGAGTGGATAACGATTTCATTACGCCGATGCCGAGGCCGTAGCGCCGCAGCATATGGTCCGACCACACAACATTACCCGCTCCTGCGTGTGTTTGGAGTCTGTTCCTTCCCTGCTGTACTCGAGTACGAGAACACGATCGTGTTTCCTCCAAAAAAAAAACCCCAAAACACCAAAAACCACACATTTTCAAATCCACACATTCTGCATCAATCATGTGTAATGATTTCAGTATGAAAAGCCTGCAATGCTGTAGCATATGGCTGAACTACACAACATTACACTAAACACACACACACACACACACACACACACACACACACACACTGCTGTGTGTTAATGCTTTATATTTGGTGGGAAGAACAGAATCCATAGACTTGTGAAGAAGAAGCTCTGTACTGAGATGTGAACACCAGAACATGATCATATACATATGTATGAAATGTGTTTGTCTCTGTGTGTGTGTGTGTGTGTGTGTGTGTGTGTGTGTGTGTGTGTGTGTGTGTGTGTGTGTGTCCATTTACATTTATGACATTTCACAGACACCCTGATCCTGAGTAATTTACATTCATCATACCACTGAGCAGCTATGGGGTTAGGGGCCTTACTCAGGGGCCCAGGAGTGCCAGTTTGGTGTGGCTGATTGGGAATCAAATCATTTTGGGAATAAAGTTGAAATTATGAGAATAATTCCAGATATTTTTTTTTTATAAAGTCGAAATATGATGAGATTAAAGCGGAAATATTTCGAGAAGAAAAAATGTTGAGAATTCGATCGAAAACCTTTTCGAGAATAAAGTCGTAATTACGAGAAGTCGATATATTTTGAAAATAAAGTCAAATTCACAAGAATAAAATCAAAATATTTTGAGAAAAAAAATGTAAATATTTTCAGAATAAAATCAAAAAAATTTCTGAATAAAATACAAATATTTTGAGAATAAAATTGAAATATTTGCCAGAATTAGAACAAAGAACAGAGCTGTAAAATGATTCTAGTGTGTATATGTGTGTGTGTGTGTGTGTGTGTGTGTGTGTGTGTGTGTGTGTGTGTGTGTGTGTGTGTGTGTGTATACATTCGACGTGTTATTGATGCTATCGCAGCTTCTTTTTGGTCAAATTGTAAAAAATAAGGCACAAGTGCCAAACAACAAAAACATCGTTAAAAAAGTGACGTTCCTTCACTCCAACTTCCTCTTTCACCTGATGCTCCTCTGCTTCATACTTCAGTATATAATTATATCCACAACTTGTAAATGTATTCATATTCATGGACACGCAGATGCTAAATTAACTGTGGCAGGGCAACATCTCACTGTGCCGACACCGCAATCTGTTTCCTCCAGTCAGGTAGGAGGGATAAAGGGGTGATGAGGGGGGTAAAATCCGAAACAGGGCAAGAAAGGAAGAGAGAAAAACAATAGGGAGAAGGAGAAGGAGGAGGTGAAGGGGAAGGGAAGGGAAGGGAAGCCAAGGAGCATCCTGAGCCTCTTGAGAGTCACGAACTCCTGAAGGAACGAATGAGTGACAAATCAAAAAGTCACAGGGAAACTTCCCCGAAGCTCTTTCTCTCCCCCCCCCACCCCAACACACACACACTTTCTCTCTCATTTCTTTTTTTTTTCCCTCTCCCTCTTTCACCTTCTCTGTAAAAAACAAGGCAGATGGAGGGAGGTGCACTGGTGCGGCGCGAACAGATGGCTGCTCCGAACGTGATATATGAAATTAATAATGTTTCTCAAATAGAATTCAGAAACAGGAATACATTACCTGAATTTTAATAACTGATTATTTTCTTCCCACCTTCTTTTTTTTTCGCATTTGCAAGTCAATGACGGGAAAAAAAAAAAAAAACACGTCGAACTATCGCATATCAAAATCGCATAATGTTTTAATATCTATGATGACATATACGTCCAGATTTTGTAGCAAGACTACACGTTCATTCCAACCGCCCTCGTGTGTCTTTCATAAACAAGTAATTAAGTAAACAAACAAACAAGCAAACGTGAATACGTACGCAAACGCTGCCCGTTTTTTATTGATTTATTTATTTTTATTGCTTTCTTTTTTTTATCAAAGATTCTGACATCCATCCAGGAAATCAAAAACATTCTCATTTACACAAATGAAATGTCAAAATATATTGTGAACGAAGTCACGCTTATTGAGAATAAAATCATTACGAGAATAAAGTTGTGAACAAAAAGTCAAAATATTTCAAGGATAAAGCTGAAATATTTGGAGGAAACAGTTGAAATTATGAGAATAAAGTAGAAATATTTTGAGAATAAAGCTGAAATGTTCGGAGATCAAAGTCAAAATTACGAGAATAAAGTCGAAATATTTAGAGAATAAAGCCGAAATTACAAGAATAAAGTCGAAATGACAAATTTTGACTCAAATTGAGTCAAACTGTCGAAAATAAAGTTGAAATAATTAATTTTGAGAATTTATTTGCAATGTTTTGAGAATTTTGTTGAAATATTTTAAGAATAACGTAAAAAATATTTTGAGAATAAAGTCGAAATTACAAGGAAAAATTCAAAATGAAAAAGTTTGACTCAATTTGAGTCAAATTGAGTCAAAATTTGTCATTTAAACTTGATTCTTGCAATTTCGACTTTAAAATTTGTCATTTCGTGTTGAATTATTTCAACTTTATTTTCGACGATTTGACTCAATTTGAGTCAAATTGAGTCAAATCGTCGAAAATAAAGTTGAAATAATTAAGAATAAAGTTGAGATATTGTGAGGAATGAAATATTTTGAGAATTATTCATTCCTCAACCAAAAAAAACCCAAAAAAAAATTAAGTCGAAATTACAAGAATAAAGTCAAAATATTTGAAGAATTAAGTCGAAATATGTTGAGAATGAAGTCCTAGCAATATGAGATTGAACTGATCTTACTTTCAGTTAAAATTTAGTAATAAGGCAATTCTTTGTTTCTGAGTTATAATCAGTAAATGGACTCAGCAGCAGTTCTGTAGGAAACGTAATTTATTTAGAAGAAACAATTATTCTTATTAAAGTCATATTGCTCTGACTTTAATCTCAGATCTCTGCCTGAATATATGGGGAGAAAAAAAACATACAAAAAACATTACATTTGATACTCTGGATAATAATTTAGACGTGTTTTATGAATACAAAGTGTATAAACTGATTCAGTTTGAGGTCTTTTAATTAACACCTCGTGCTCATACGTGTCACTGGCGTGAAATTAAAGACGTCTCAGAACCCTTTAGGGGG
This sequence comes from Silurus lanzhouensis, assembly GCA_039877035.1. Lineage (NCBI taxonomy): Eukaryota > Metazoa > Chordata > Actinopteri > Siluriformes > Siluridae > Silurus > Silurus lanzhouensis. The sequence continues at coordinate 557,009 of JBCEWE010000431.1, read as the reverse complement.
AAAAGAAATCTAATGCAAATGATGTGTGATGCCAGAAATCAGTTATTTGTTTGAAGGCTTGACATACACCATGTGAACAAAAGTAGACTTTTTCCAGCTGTATTTACTTCGTCCCCAAATCGTATCTGATGTTTCAGATGCGGTAGAATGAAATTTTCTCTTCGCTTGAACTCGTAGACCTAAACCTATTCCCCTGTTTCCAAAGCCAGCACCATGAAGATCTGCTTTACATGGGATGGAGTGGAAGATCTCCTGCTTTAGAGCCTATTGAATGAATCATGGCACCGAGGAACATCTTCCCAGAAGAATGGAGCTCATTATAAGAGCAAACATAGACTAAGTTTGTCTACAATTCTTTGTCATATAAACCCAACGCATACTAAAATAACGCCAAAACTTTGTACCACAAAACTTTATGCCTGATATTTCATTCCGCGTGCCAGTATCAGTCACAGGCAATGTGGCGGCACCGAGGTACATCTCAATCCGCAGGGTCCAGGTTTCTCCCCAAACCAGAAGGTAAAGTTGGCTCTTGGCTCCGAACACACAGAGTGTTACTTACTGGTTATTGTGGTGGTCATACTGTGTCCCGTATGGCAGTGTATTAACGAACAGCATGCAAACACCTTCTGTTGAAACATCTGCGACAGGCACATTTTTAGGCTGTCTTCCAAATAAAAATAAAAAAAAGGAAAATGCTCTTTCTCTGGCTGAAGCTCCTGGTTTGCAAGCGTGTAAACTCTTGCAAATATATTCACTACTCTATCGGTTTTAGTTCTTCTCTCTTATCCTTTAATCGTTTTTTATGTCGTTTTTTGCATAGAGAATTGCAGAAATAATAGCTACCAGGGTGAACATGTTTTATAACCCTTACATTATAAGTGCATTAATGTGCATTTGTATAAATGCAGAAATAAAGTGTTAATCTTTTTTTTTTAATGATTCATACATCAGTCTTTACCCTGGTCATAGTCATTGCTACCATTTTAGCCATAGACTTGGTGACTCTAGTAACTGGTGACTCTCTGAGCAGATGTTGGAGATCATCCTGCATTCGATATAGCCCTCGAGTTCACATTACAGCTGCTGGTTCGACAAGTTCAGACAGCAGGTTGGGTCGAATGACCAGTCTAGTGACCAACATTTTTTCCAGTGACCAATCACTGATGTATTTTGTTCTCAATGACAAATCACTGACTACTATTGTTTCCAATCACCACTTACTAATCTCTATTTTACCAAACAACCAATCACTAATCTCCATTATTTCAAACAACCAATCACACAAATGTTTCCAATGACCATTCACTTCATTAGTCAATTACTGACCACATCATTAAAAAAAAAACAACAATAACCGACAACGATTGTTCCAAACAATGAATTACTAGTCAGGATTGTTCCCAGTGACCAATCACTGGTCACAATTTTTCTAAAGAGCAATCGATGGCCACATTATTCCATACAATGAATCACTAATTCCTACTGTTCCAAACAACCAGTCACTGATTGTGATTGTTCCCAATGACCATTCACTGGTCTCTATTGTACCAAACAACCAATTATTGGTCTCTATTGTACCAAACAACCAAACACTGGTCTCTATTGTAGCAAACAACCATTTACTGGTCTCTATTGTACCAAACAACCATTTACTGGTCTTTATTGTACCAAACAACCAATCAATAGTCTCTATTGTACCAAACAACCATTCACTGGTCTCTATTGTACTAAACAACCATTCAATGGTCTCTATTGTATCAAACACCAAATTACTGGTCTCTATTGTACACAACAACCAATCACTGATCACAATTTTCCCAATCTCCAATTACTGATCATCAAAGTCCCGAAAGATGAATCACTGGTCACCATTGTTCCCAAAGCATTTTCCCGAAGCAAGAGCCAGTAAGAAAAAAGAAAAGAATATGTAATATTTCACACTATTAAGGAAAGATTGTACATTATTGAACACTGAACATCTGAATATGTAAAAACTAATAATAATAAAAAAAAAACACTGCTCATCTATTTGGACAGAAGAGAAATGGAAAAAAAAGAGAATCAATATCGATACATATTCATCAATGAATGCATTTCGTTTCTTAACAAAAATCTATTCCACCGCACCATAAAGCAGTCCGGACTCGGCGTTCTCTCGGGACGCTTCGCTTTTCGAAGCCGTGCGTTCGCTCGAGTCGAGTCGACGAACTCTCGTTTTTCATCCAAAAAGTTACATGACCTGTTTGATGCTGTGTACACAAGCGCTTGGCAGAGTGCAGCCGAGCCGGCCAAGAAGGCGCTGGTTATAAAAATACACAGCGCAGCTCGAGTGGAGCCCTGGTCCTTCTCAAGCCATCACGTCATGCATTCCTTGTGCTTGGACTCATTTTTCCAGCGTTTCGTGTTCGCCCCCCGAACACGGCGTAGAAAAAAAAAAAAAAAAAAAAAAAACCCGCATGCGGTGTCGGCCAATTATTTTTCACTTTGAAGGTCATAAATCAAAGATGACTAATAAAACGAAGACGGCCAAGTATAATTTCACATGCGACTCTTGGGCTGGATTCGAATGAAACCAGATGGGGTTGGGATACGACCGCTGAACATATCGGGATCTGGACGGAGAAGGTCTGTGTTTTCCTTTTTGCGCAAATTACTGCACTGCTTCGTTGCGTGCCCTAAATCACAGGCCAGACGCGAGCGATGAGAGGCTCTCTCACTTTCTAGAACGTTCTGGCAAATCACTAACTCGCTCTATTACCGTCGTTGAATCCAACATTAATGCATTTCTATGGGTTTTGAATTGGCAAAACAGGAATCGCATCCTCATCCTCATGCCTAGTTTCCATGTCACGAACCACCTAAAGCTGATTTTCTCATTGCACTGAGATAGACTCTCTCTGAAACAAAGAGAGGGGGCTTTTGTGGCTTTGCAGAGCCAGGAAAATTTATGGTGGATGACCATAATATTTTCGTTCCCCACCACTCTGACCTGCAAGCTCAGAAAAAGGCTACAATAACACTGTGATCTGGATTTATTAAAAGCTGGGAATGACATAGGCCTTTCCTTTTGCATATGGTAGTCGTGAGAGTCTGGTGGCTTCGGCCAAGCAAAACACAACTTCTCCATCTCTGGGACTTGGACGACTTTGTCAGCTGATGATTTAAAAAAAAAGGCAGGGAAGAGGATCTGCTCCGTGCGAAGAGAAGGTTTTTTTATGAAAACCAGGGAGAAGTCTGACCTCTCGGAGTTAATATTCTGCGCAGGAAAAATGAGCATTTAGATTGGCAATGCCTGTGGTTTGGAGCAGGGCAGCTCGGCGTGTCTTATGAAAAGGATCTAAATCAGATGTAGTCAGAGATGTATGCCAGAGATGGAAAATACATTTCGCAGCAGCTTGGCTGGAATCGGAACACTTCCCCACCAGAACTCTGTGTTCTGTTACAGCACAAAAAAAAAAGAGGGAAAGAAAAATGCCTCGATTTCAACCAAATACTACATGAATTTTTTTTTCACCAACTGTGAAACAATCACAAAAGTTTGGAGGGAAAAATCACAGCAAATGATCTCAAATTTCCTTAACCAGCCAAGATCTTCTTTATCCTTTTTTAAACCCTATTGAACACCTATGAGATGATGAGGAGATGCAAACCTGGTCCAGCATGACAACGCCCCTGTGCACAATGCCAGCTCCATGAAGATCTGCTGTACATCGGTTGGAAGTTGTGAAGACTCTAGAGGACAATTCTAGAGGAACATCTTCCCATGTATATATATGTGTGTGTGTGTGTGTGTGTGTGTGTGTGTGTGTGTGTGGTCAATAATATTGTGTATATTGGACATGTATAAGGTACTACAGGGGCAGTATGAAGCATTTCGTCCATTAATAGTGATTATTACTTCAATGTTACGATATTATAAGAGGAAATGGCGACTTTATGTGGAGCGAGATGTTTAAACAGAACAGAACTATTCAAAACATGGTTCATATCAAAATGTTTTTTTTTTCGTGTCTTGTACTCAAGCTATGAGGTGACGGCGGAGCACGCGATGAAACCAACGCACCGGAAACACGTCGTATTCCGAGTAAATATTCGAAAAATTCAAGTAAATCAAAAGTGATTTCTGGTTGAAAATGAGTTGTTGTTTTTTTTGTTTTTTGTTTTTGCCGAAAGGCATGTTTGCAATTATTTCATACATAAATTGTCATGCTGGATTGTAAACATAGTGTAAACATAGTGTATCCGATTTCCTGTGTATACACATGAGTTTTTATTTATCTTAAAAAAAAAAATCAAAATCCCATCCCTTCCTTCCAAGGAAGAGTGTTTTTGCAATTTCTTCCATCCGGATGAAAGTGGAAAGGAAAAAAAAAAAAGGTTTAAAAACACGCGCATCAGCCTGGTGATAGTATGTCGTAAACTGTTATACCAAATGCCTCGACAATAACGTTGAAAGCGTGCATATTGAGCAAGAGAGAAGATGAACTGTGGAAAAACACGAGTACGGCCAAAGGAATGAACGATTTTTTCCGAAACGACAAACACAACTTCACCCTTCGTATGGATCGACTGACAGTGAGGTGAAACTACGATGAAGATTTCACTTGAATAAAAAAACATCCAAGATCTGAATAAACTGAATAACTAGAGCAATGGATCATTGTTCAGTATGAACACTGTAAGTTTGTAGCCAACTCATGATCACACCCATATGCAATTCTTAACCAAATTTAGAAAACCAGGAACATAAAATTGTCTAGAATGTCTTCGTGTCTGGTAATATTGTTCTTTCGCTGGAATTAAGTGGCACAAACGCTGAGAGTGTATACTGTATACGAATCAAGCTCCATAAAAAAACATGGTGTTTCTGGTAAATGGAGTAAAAGAACCCAAATACAGGCCCCAGACCTTCTCAACCCAACAGAACACCTTTTTTTTGGGATGAACTAGCGCTGAAACCTCCTTGACATCCCAACATTAGAACCTGATCTCACGAATCTCCCGATCTCAAATCATAGCCACGCCCCCAAATATAATAAAAAGCTTTCCCAAAATAGTGGAGGGAATTAATTATGATTAATAAGAACAATGTCTGGAATGAACATGTGTCTACATCACTATCTATGAGAATAATACAATTGCAAGTATTTTATCCAATGAGAAGTTAAAAATTTGTGGGCGGAGCCTGCGATCGCTCACTATCTTGACGTTGTGTCGTTATTTTGGGATGCAATTGAAATGATGTGACACCAGCGTGTGCATTTCGTTCTTCTGATCAGTACTATGCTAAGATACTCTACACTATTTATACCCCATACGACTGAGATCCCATTCATTCAGTCTCCATTTATAATAACCTCCACTTTTCTGGGAAGATGTTCCAGATTTTGGAGTTTGCTTGTGGAGATTCATTCAGCCAGTTAGTAAAGTCGGGTACTGATGTACGGTGAGAAGGTGAGAAGATTCATTCCAAAAGTATTAAACATTTTCATAAAACTGATTTCGTGCACAAGTGCATTGTGAAGCTGGAAGAGGTTTTGGGTCTCCTTGTTCCAGTGAAGGGAAATTGTGTGTCTCCAACTTTTCAGTTTGAGGAGGAACCACATATGGCTGAAAAGGTCAGATGTTCCAATACTTATCTATATAGTCTAGCTCAGTGTCTCCATCGCCGCATGTAATCCCAAGGCGTCGGTCTGCTGACCTTTACTAATTGCCCATTTTGAAATACCATTTAAGTAAAAAAATTAAATGACATTATGTATGTATATTCACTTCCCTAGTGAAAAGACTGCATGTCCATGGTGCCATTTAGCCCTCATACCATTTATATTCAATTTATTTAATAATTGATTTTGTCTAAAACATATTCTACCACAGTGAATGAGTAACAGGGTTGAAATATTCAGCATAGAATGAACGAACACACACAATATTATATCATATATATATATATATATATATATATATATATATATATATATATATATATATATATATATATAGTACAGACCAAAAGTTTGGACACACCTTCTCATTCAAAGAGTTTTCTTTATTTTCATGACTATGAAAATTGTAGAGTCACACTGAAGGCATCAAGGGCTATTTGAGCAAGAAGGAGAGTGATGGGGTGCTGCGCCAGATGACCTGGCCTCCACAGTCACCGGACCTGAACCCAATCGAGATGCTTTAGCGGTGAGCTGGACCGCAGAGTGAAGGCAAAAGGGCCAACAAGTGCCAAGCATCTCTCGGGGAACTCCTTCAAGACTGTTGGAAGACCATTTCAGGTGACTACCTCTTGAAGCTCATCAAGAGAATGCCAAGAGTGTGCAAAGCAGTAATCAAAGCAAAAGGTGGCGACTTTGAAGAACCCAGAATATGACATTTTTCAGTTGTTTCACACTTTTTTGTTATGTATATAATTCCATATATAATTCCACGTGTTAATTCATAGTTTTGATGCCTTCAGTGTGAATCTACAATTTTCATAGTCATGAAAATAAAGAAAACTCTTTGAATGAGAAGGTGTGTCCAAACTTTTGGTCTGTACTGTATATATATTTTGCTTGCGTTTTTTTATTAACGTTGTTTTTATGATTATTAACATTTGCGAAGAGTTCAAACGTGGCCTCAGCACACAGTTATGACCGTTTTCTTCTTGGTGAACGAGGGAATATTGGGAATATTGTGGGCCAGAAATATAATAGATGAGTCGTGATTTTAGAATAAACTGTTCAACGAATTGAACTTTTTTACAGTCGTTTGGAAAAACAAACAAACAAATGAAATCAGTCACATGTACCACAAGCAAAACTTGCATACTGCAATGTTCCCTGAGCATGCACTAATCTTTGCTGTGAAAAACCTTTTCTTTTGTGTTTCTTTAAAAGTCAGGAATGTGAAGCATGAAGGTGCTTCCTCAAATCGCAGATCTCGGGTCAGTCGTATTCCGTTTTCCTTTGTTTTTCCTTGTTGGAAAAGTTTCCAGTGATCCTTGAGCCAACGTGAGGACACAGTGTACGTCATGTGGTATTTGGATTCAAATTGTCAACAAACAGCAGGCGTCCCGTTACAGACAAATGATTTATCTTTGGATTTTTTTCTTAGAGGCGAGGCCAAGGGGCAGAGGGACACCGAAAAGTTCATTGGGCTGAGTGGGAACCGGGGTGGGGGGGTGAAAGGCAAACCTGCATCTTATCACAGGGTCTGTTTAACAGAAAGCAGACCACCAAGCAGAAGCAAATTAGGATTGTGAGTTCCAGTCTTACTGTCACAGAGCTGTGACACAGTCCAGTTGTGTTCTCAGAGCCTGGGCTAGTGTGTGTGTGTTTGTGGAAACTGATAGGACAGGAATCTCTGAAACATTCCAGTTGTTGACCAGTATCTCGGTATAAACCACTTGGCGTGCAAATAACTACCCATTAGATTATCGTGCATTTATTTAATGCCCTTTTCACGAGTTAGATACAGTCAGGGTCTCATTGGACACAGATGTGACTAAGAAAAAGTGCTTTCGATTCTTTTCCCTTCACAAGATCCTTATAATATGCTCGAAAACATACAAGCGTTACACAGATAATGCTGTAATAAAGAATGAATAAGATGTTCTTTATAAGTGTACGTTTGTCCCTAATGGTTGAGTCGCAACATTAAATCTACATGTTCACAAAATTGGGACTAAATGTGGAATGAGATGTTTGAAAAGTACTGAACCCAGATTCAAACCTAAACCTGAACTCTAATCCTAATCCTTACCCAAACCTTAATTCCTGAACCCAATACAAATTTGATTTCGAACCCAAACATGAACTCAAATCCAAACCAAAAAAAAAACCTAAAACTGAACTCAAACCCCAATTCTAAACCCAAAAACTATTTTAAACACAAACCAAAATCAAAACCCAAACTAGAACCCAAACCTGAACTCAAATTCAAACCCAAACATAACCCAAATCCAAACCTAAACTTAAATCCATAATCCAAACCCAAACTCGAATCCAAACCTAAACTCAAGCCTGAACTCAAACCCAATTTAAAATTTAAACTGAGCTCAAATTCAAATCCAAACCAGGACCTAAACCTGAACTCAAATTCAAACCTGAACTAAAATCAAAACCCAAAACTGAACTCAAATTCAAAACCCGAATCCAAACCTGAACTCAAGCCTGAACCCAAACCCCAACTCCAAACTCTAGAACTCATTTGAAAATTAAAAACAAAAAACTGAAAATAAAAAACAAACCGAAAATCAAGTCAATCTCGAGCCCAAACCAAACCCAAACCTGAAGTTAAACCCAATCTACCCCAAAACCAATCTTGAACTCAAACCTGAACCCAAACCCAAAATGACCCCTAAAAATGTTCTTGCCTTTTCTAGAGTTTTAATTTACACTCCAGCGAGGCCAAGTGCCAGAGAAAACTCTGAGTCACAGTGTTACTCCTGGAAGAACTGCAGTTTGTATTCTTCTCTCTCTCTCTCTCTCTCTCTCTCTCTCCCTCTCTCTCTCTCTCTCTCTCTCTCTCTCTCTCTCTCTCTCTGCACTCTGGACTTTGTCAAAAAAATGGCTGTTTAATTGCTGGAGATATTTTCACGGACGTGGATCAGCATGACACAGAGGCTGAACATCAAAAAGATCTGCACTCCAATCACAAACAATTCCACGATTCATTACGAAGAACATTTCAATGAAAACGCCAACACAACTGGAGGAACATCAAACACAGCTCTGTTTCTTTTCTCTGTAAGAAAGCAGAAGACTTTATTTGAGTATTTGTCAGCAGATTTCACACATAAAACAGACTCAGAGGAACACCGGCGAGATCGGAATACGTCTTAAAACCAACTCGGATGGAAAGCAAACAGGAACACGTTGATCGTATCATCAGGAGATCGTGAAGAGACTTTGGAGATGTTATGGAGGTGGGGAAAAAAAAGCACAAACCAAACACAGGGTCTGTGAGGGTCTTTCTTTCCTTCAGTCTTCTTGAACACCTCATTCCACATCTAATCTGCATTTGCTCTTCTAATAACATCCACACTTCTGGGAAGTGAGATTTCTGGAGATTTTTGAAGATTTCTGGAGATTCATTCAGCCAGTAAGTAAAGTCGGGTACTGGTGTAGGTCAGAAGGTGAGGAGGTTCTGGGGTGCAGTCAGCGTACATCACATATATGTTCAATAGGGTTTGGAGCTCTATAGCAGGAGATCTTCTACTCTATTCGCTCCTATGTGAAGCATAGCATCTTCATGAACCTGGAGAAGGTTTTGGATCACCTATTTCAAATAAAGGGAAAATGTCATGCTCCTGAGACATCCAGAGACATCGTGAGACCACTTTGTGGTAAAAGGCAAATAGGAAGTCACGAGTATGAGCCGCTTTCACGTGATTGGCTCATGCGATACTTCAGCGAGTGTGCAGATGTTCCAGAAGGAAATCATTACAAAGTATTTTCATTTAATAAATATAATCCAATTTAACGATGTGAGTCAAAGACACACGTTTATCTGCGAAGTCTAAATGGTTTTTCATTATTATAAGATGTTTCTGTTGCCCATATGCACCTGTATAGCAACAGTAACTTATTATTTTTTTATTTTCACTTTTTGAAGCTTCTCACCAAGTCTTTAACAGGTGCTCAGTAAAAAAAAAAAGCGAAGCGTGGAATATAAATATATCGGCATATTTTGCGTGCGCACACAAATGAGATCTTATTTTGTTCAAAAACCTGTTGTGACATTGTGTATTTTATCCAGATGCTACAATCCTCCGTGTGTTCTATTTAACTCTCACTGCTACTTTTCTTTCTTCAATGACTAAAACACAACATGGATCTTGTATTTGCAGGGTAGAAAAGCAGGATGCAACCCTTCAAACCCTTTGAAGATCCAAACCTGTTCCAGCATGATGAAGCTCCTGTAAACAAAGCCAGCTCCATTAAGATCCATGGGATGGAGTGAAAGATCTCCACCTATAGTGCTCTACTGAACCCCTTTGGGATGGATGTGAACGCTGACTTCATCCCAGAACTTTCTGACCTTCTCACCTCTATCAGGACCTGACTTTACTAACTGTCTAAATGAATCTCCACAAACCTCCACAAGAACACTGTCAAATCTTCTGCTCAGGTGTCTTTCTTTCTTTCTTTCTTTCTTTCTTTCTTTCTTTCTTTCTTTCTTTCTTTCTTTCTTTCTTTCTTTCGAGACAGTGATTTTCACTATGTGCTGTTAAATTTCTTTCTTTCTTTCTTTCTTACATTCTTTCTTTCTTTCTTTCTTTCTTTCTTTCTTTCTTTCTTTCTTTCTTTCGAGACAGTGATTTTCACTATGTGCTGTTAAATTTCTTTCTTTCTTTCTTTCTTTCTTTCTTTCTTTCTTACATTCTTTCTTTCTTTCTTTCTTTCTTTCTTTCTTTCTTTCTTTCTTTCTTTCTTTCTTTCTTTCTTTCGAGACAGTGATTTTCACTATGTGCTGTTAAATTTCTTTCTTTCTTTCTTTCTTTCTTTCTTTCTTTCTTTCTTTCTTTCTTTCTTTCTTTCGAGACAGTGATTTTCACTGTGCTGTTAAATTTCTTTCTTTCTTTCTTTCTTTCTTTCTTACATTCTTTCTTACTTTCTTTCTTTCTTTCTTTCTTTCTTTCTTTCTTTCTTTCTTTCTTTCTTTCAAGACAGTGGTTTTTCTACATGCGCTTTGCAGTTTTCTTTCTTTCTTTCTTTCTTTCTTTCTTTCTTTCTTTCTTTCTTTCTTTCTTTTGAGACATTGATTTTCACTATGTGCTGTTAAATTTCTTTCTTTCTTTCTTTCTTTTTTCTTTCTTTCTTTCTTTCTTTCTTTCTTTCTTTTTTATTCATTGTTTTCTTTCTTTCTATTTTTTGTATATATATACAGTAGGGTTAAGCATCTACATAATTATGGCGGATACGAAAAAATGATTTCCTGTTTTGCCTCCAGGAAGTTGCAGCTCTACCTCTGCCATGTGAATCTTCCATGTGTCTCTCGGGGCACACGCTTGAGAAACAGTTCAGCGAGGAAAAAGATCGGCATATGAAATATCGGTGACAAATTATTGATCACGTTTTGAATAAAAAAAGTATACAGAAGTTTCTACTAATAATTAGATATAAATAAATAGATTCTTCACGATGCAAACGTGTAACAAAAGTGTGCTACATACGCAATTTAATAATTGATTTTATTAATAATAATTGCTATTATTTAATAATGCTAAAGTGCCTCAAAATAGTTTTTACCGCAATGAACAAATTTTAAATCGATGCATCACCTCGTTAATTTATATATATATATACTCTTCTTTCAACTTCTTGAGTGAACTTGATGGATGAAGAGTCTCATAATCAGATTTGATCAGAAAAGGGAGTTCGAGCGACGAGGCATAAGAAAGCAGGAGTGTGTGAAGGATGTGCTTAACGAAAGAGCAGCTGAAGTGATTGCTTGTGTGGAGAGCACATGTCCGGAGTGCCGGAGTGTCAGAGCAGCGTCTCTCACGCCTCGCTATCAGCTAATCGCTGGCAGCTAAAATAAACTGTCATGAGACAGGCTCACCGTGACTTCGCTTTAGTGTACGACCTCGTCTTTCCTTTCTCTCACACACTTCCTGATCCAGGCCACATTACGGGACGCGTCCTAAGCATTCGGGAGCCATGAGGATGAACGTGGAACCAAACACCATACAAAAAAATCTAAATGGATGTATAGTTTTAATACACCATACATCCACAAACGTATTGGGACGCCTGATTTTTCCAAGCCAGATGTGCTTCTTATTCAAAAAGCAATTGTATAGAACATTTTTAGAAGTGTGTGGAAGATCTTGATTGACCTGCTATAGAGCTCTAAACCCTATTAAAGACCTTTGGGATGAATGCGAATGCCGATAGTACTTCACCTTCTCAACTGACTGATTTTTAAATACCTAGTTGAAATCTCCACAAGAACACTCCAGAACATCTTCCCAGGAAAGTAGAGGTTATTATAACAGGAAATTAGGATTGAATGTGGAGTGAGATGTTTAGAAAGCACACACCGATCTCAGAGTTAGGTGTCCACCAAAGTTTTGTTAATATCAAGGAGATATAGAGGACATAATAGAGGACACTACTCTCCAAGCTACTGTTGGAGGAACCGAATCAACACCTTCTAGTAACATCGGAGAGAAACTGGTAAACTGGTAAAATGGCTATAATGTTGAATGAGGTTGCCAAATTGTGATAAAGTCCACATACATATAATCACACATGCACGGACATACACACAGACACAGACACAGACACAGACACACACACACACACACACACACACACACACACACACACACACACACACACACACACACACATACACACACACACACACACACACACACACACAGACAGAGGCCCTGTCAACTTGCCCTGTTCTTCATCACCCACACACTGCCCCCATAATGATCACACACACACACACACACACACACACACACACACACACACACACACACACACACACACACACACAAAATGGAATGCAGTGATGGTTCAGACTTTTGTCTCCTCAGACAGCTCGGGGTCACAGTGGCACTGATGGGCACGTGGCATGTGGAGTCAGGATGCCATGTCACATCACCCTTCCACCCCCTCCACCACTCCACCACTCTACTTTTCCACTCTTCCAACCTTCATCACTCTCTCTCTTCTACCCCTCCACTCCTCCAACACTCCTTCACCATTGCACCCCTCCACCACTCTACTTCTTCATCCGCCCATTTTTCTACAACTCCACCTACACCTACTCTACAACTAACACTACATCCCTCCACCACTTCACTCCTCCATCCCTGCACCTTCTACCATTCGACCCTTCCACCACTCTACTCCTTCACTACATCCTTCAACAATCTACTACTCTACCCCTCCATCCCTCCACCCCTTCACCATTCTCAGTCTATTCAGTCCACACACATTCACACCATCATTCTAATCTTCCACTCACATGCACTTGTTGTTTTCGAGCAGACGGCAGACCGTTCTCTTACTCACATGAAAGCCAAGGCCGTTAAAAAAAAATAATTAATTAAGTAATAAAAAATAAAATAATTATAAATTCAGCCATAATGTGTCAAGCAAATCAACCTTCAAAATAGCCAGTGGGGGCAAAGCAGCAGTGTATAAACAGAGAACATGAGAATGAAAAACAATTAACCGTGGGTGTACCAAGCGTGAATATTCGGAAACAATGAGCACTTAGTATGTCGACTAATGAGTCCACACACACACGCGCACACACACACACACACACACACACACACACACACACACACACACACATGCTCTCTGACTTTCGAAGGCCTTTTGCAACATTGCACCGAGTCTGCTTTACTTTCAATTAGCGCTGCACTCCATCACTCTACAGAACTCGGACAAAGTGGCACAAACACACACACACACACACACACACACACACACACACACACACACACACACACACACACACACACACACACACACAGATGTACCTTCTCCAAAATATCTGCTAAATAAACACTCCGGCTTTCCTGAACATCAGATCTGTATAACTGCGATGCTGAACGTATTGAAACGTGGAAAGATTTTGAGTGTGTGTAAGTTAATAGCAGTCAATGGAGTGTTTAAAGTTTGAATGCTTCAACTGGGTTGAATGAATCGGTTCTAATCTGCCTGCAACCGACAAAAACTGTCCATGGTGGTCCGTGTCCTCTGCATTCGTTCGGTTCTTGGAAAAATCTCTTTGGAAAATAATGAAATAATAAATGTAGCTCTTTTTTTTGGTTCGAAAATATTAAATATTTCAAACGTGCCTCATTTAGAGTTTTTCGAATCGTTTAAGCAAACCGCACGTGAAATAACCAAAATCCATCAGCGGCTTCATCCAAAATTCTGGCTCACTTCGAGAACTTTCATATGGATCCCTACATGGTCTTCAAAAGCAAAAATAGGAGTCTTACACATGTCCTCTTCTTACAATGTTTTGTCGAGAACAAAATCTCTGATACTCTTTGCAGAACAACCTTAACCCCACCCTGCCCCACCCCACCCTGACCTGCCCTGCCTCGCCCCCACCCCACCCCGACCTGCCCTGCCCTGTGCGACCTGTTTGCCTCAGTCTTATAAAATGTACATAAATATTCTGTAATTGGATCAAATTTACTCAAGAAATCTGTCTTTAAAAAAGCAAAAAAAAAAAAAAAATCTTTCAGAACATCTGCAAACTTGCTTTGGAAGTGGTGCAGGCATACGGGAAAACTATTAGGGAGCGAATTCAAACGCGTATTGTTGAAGGTTTAGTGGATGTGTGTATATGTGTGTGTGAGTGTGTGGACACGTGGATGTGTGTGTGTGTGTGTGTGTGTGTGTGTGTGTGTGTGTGTGTGTGTGTGTGTGAAGCCTGGCAGGGGACACAGCGTCGTGTTTTTAACGCGAATCCGATGAAATGCCGTTTCGAAAGACGCCATGTTGGGCAACGCGAGGAATTCTAACAACTGTATTTAAGAGCTAATGAGATCCTTTTGAGCGAGGGATCGACACTGCGGCAGAGCTTGCTCCAAACAGACGAGAGATTTTTCCTCGTAGCGTCACGCTCGTTCCCGGGAAAAAATCAAGCCAGATGTCCCTGGGCCGATAAGCAGGTGGGCCAGGGCTGCTGTGCCACCCCGCGCTGGCATCGCTTCAAACCTGCTGGGTATAACCTTTAATTTGCATGCTTTTTCCTGGCTCGAGGACCAAGTGGTGCCATCTGCCTGAGCCTGCCACGTGTGACTGTGTTTTTTTCACGTGTGTGTGTGTGTGTGTGTGTGTGTGTGTAGCAGGAGGCGCATCGGAGCGTCCCAGACCGTGCTGGTGGTCTGTCAGCTCATCCCAGGCCCCTCCACCCAGGCCCATATGTCCATCCATGCAGATGAACTCATGCTCACTTACACACACACACACACACACACACACACACACACACACACACACACACACACACACACACACACATAACAGTTCTCTTTCATCCTTTACTCTATATATTTCCACTCAATCAGCACACTTTCAATACAATTTCAATGAATCTGAAATTCTGAACTCAAATTCAGCAAATTCTGGAAACGACAATGACGGAGGAAAATAAGCATCAAAATCCCCCTTTCATTTTCACGGTTCCTCCGTATGGTAGAAGTATGTTGACAGGTGGTAGTGTAAATACAAGATGGTGGTCACGTATGACCAAAAACGCTTTAAAGTTAATAAAAAGAGTCACGTGAAGAAGGTCTTAATGCATATTTTAGATGTTTATCAGAAATGTATCTTGTTTTAGATGTTTAAAGCAAGTAATAAAGTGATTGATGAGAAAGTTCTGGTTGGAATTGTGGCAGAAAGTAAAACAAACCAAAAAAAACGAGTAAACGGGTCTGCACGGTTCTTCCTGTGGATGAAGATATTTTCAAATGGAGCCTGGGGATGGTTTCACATCTACAGCCTAAAGATCCATGAAGCTGCTGAGCAAATCAAGAACCTAGGATGGATTTAAACCATAATTAATTTCCTACTACAGATCTGCATTTAAGCACCTGTTACTGCAAACCTCAACAATGGAGCTGCAATAAATGGACGTTCGGTGCTGAGGATGAGGACGGGTTTCTTCTTTGAGTCTGGTTCTTCTTAATGTTTCTCAGAGAATTTTTATCCTTCACGACAGTCGTCATTGGATCACTTATCAGGGATAAACACTTATGAGGGACGAACATTCAGGCGATAAACGTACACAGCCTTTATAACAACCTGCTTTGAGACAACGTTCGAATTTAAAAGAGGACCAATGCCACAGAAGAAAAGCAGATGTTCGCACAGATGAAAACAAAATCTAAACTTTTGTTGAAGAACAGGAAGGTTGGAGATGTTTAAGAACACACAGTTAATTGAAGGTAAAAAGGAAGCAGGTGTGTGAGTGTTCAGGTGAGTGTGATGTGACACTCCAAAGCGAGAACGGAGGCAAAGCGGGAACGGAGGAAAAGTGAGAACGAGACACATCACACAAAGGAACAAGTTACCAGCCGGTTTCCTTCCAGAAGTGCAGATCAATATAACGTGCATAGGAGCCTCGATGCAAATGTAGAAACGTTTCACTTTTCTAGTATACACACACTGTCTGGACAAACGTTTGTAGACACCTGAACATCCTATTCCACATTAAGACTCCTTTTGCACTTCATTCAGCCAGTTCTTCATCAGGTACTGATGTAGGTGAGCTGAGGAGGCCTGGGGGTGCAATCAAGAACTTTGATTGGAAGGTGTATAACAAGTCTTTGGATGAAATGTTCCCTTCACTTGAACCCAGACCCAAACAGGCTCCAGCATGATGATGCCCTTTTGCACAAATCAGCTTCATGAAGATCTACTTAACATGGGTTCAAGTGGAAGATCTCCTGCTATAACTGCTCTCCTCACCTTTCCTCCACAAGAACCTAACCTTCCTACCACCCTTGTGACCAAGTTTAGTGAAACATCAAGTGGAAAGCACACTAAAATCTAGTAGAAAATCTTCCCAGGAGATTGGAGGATATGATGAGCGAATGAAGACTAAATGTGGAATGAGATGTTCCAGAAACATCCAGGTAGTAGAGAGTAATATTAGAACGAGACATGACATTGAGAACTGGCACAATGTATAAAAGCGCTTGCATTATTAGCTGTCTGTTCTTTTTTTTACTCCGTAGCACAAAAATGTATAAATACATTTAAACAAATGCTCATGCAGCCAAACACCTTGGAATTTTCCTCATCCAATGAAAGAAAACTATTTCCTTTTGGTGACCAGCTCTTGCATGGGTTTTGTGGTGTTTCTGGAGTGTCTTGAACTCCAGACGGGTTTTATTTGTAGCCCAGACATTATTAATCAAATCTGCAACAAACCAGTGATGATGTACGATAGCTATTACCCTTAATAACAGCGTTAGCTATGTTCGAAGACGCTAAATGATGGGGGTTGCAGACGATACGTAGACGACGTAAGGGGATTATATGTTAATGGAGGACAGGTTTTGATGTGATTTGTTATTGAAAAAAAGGAAGAAAGTCAGGCTGCAGGCTGGGGTTTGTCACGGGCGATGTTTGGGCAACGTGCCACCGCTCCAGGTGGGAAGGCAGCTTTAAACCCTCCCCGAATCCAGCCTCGGGATCCTCTCTGCTTCACGACGATTTATTTTTCACACGTCATCAAACCGGTGTAAACAAGCTAAACACTGTATACTGAGGTATTCTCGCTACTGGATGATGTCACTGGAGTGAAATGGTTGGATCTCTCTTTCTCTAGAACACTTATAATAAGATTGGTTTTTGCATCTTTTTGAACTTCCGACTCCTCATTCAGTCCCAATTTCCTCTTGTAATAACCTTAAAGTTGTTCCACTACATTTCAGAGTGTGACTGTCAAGATTTTAGCCAGTTTTTAAAACTTCGGTACCGACGTAAGTGAGGAGATGAGGCCCATATGTTCATGGAGCTGGAGTAGGTTTGGGTCTGGTAGTTCAAAAGAGGGAAAAATTCCATGCTATGGCATCCAAGGACGTTCTGTACGATTGCGCTTCTGTTAGGAAAGGCTGGTGTCCGAATACTTTTGGTAAGACATAGATATGTGGAATTTCCATTACGTTTTTTTTTTTTTGTGATGAAGAAATAATAAGGAAATTTGGAGCTAAATTTTTTGTTCTCCCTTTGTACGATTTTTTTGCTAGATCTCAGACAGACGTCTAGTCAAAATCGCCCCGCCCATCTATCTCTCCTTATGAAGAACGGAGAGAAAGAGAAAGAGAGAGAGAGAGAGAGAGAGAGAGAGAGAGAGAGAGAGAGAGAGAGAGAGAGCGAGCCTGCTGTGCAGTACATCACAGGGCTTCATCATTGGGCTAATTATGATGAGTATTCTCCCTGCAGGCTCATGGCTGTGGAAATGTACCGGCTTTGTTCTTCCCCGAGCCTGATGGAGCTGATGGGGCATGGCACGATGCAGATGAGCAGGCCTCCAAATGTGTGCCGCCACCAGGCTCCACACGAACACACACAGACCGCGGGACACCACGTGGTGCGCGAACACACTTTCAGACACGACCGTCGCATATTCTCCGTGCTTTTTATACACACGAGGAAACGAACAGGAAAAGTACACACACATGCAAACAAAAATGAAAATACGGCAAAAACAAACAAAACGATGATCCGTCTTGCGATATCAAGGATATTCTTTTTGATAGATGCGTCGGTTCAACCAGCAGAAACGTGCTCCATGAGGTGGAATCAAAACGTTTTGAGACTAGTTTTGTAACATACCAACAGATGGCAGCACAAGGCTGCACGCACAGTCACAGGGAGCACCTTCATAAACCAGTGTGCCAAAAGACCTCGTCCTGTGTAGGTCTGGAGCTGCTATTCTGACCACGTGCATTAACCTCACACGTGGGTTTCTCGCAGGAAACAACACAATCTCACTTCCGCACTCACCCTTCTCGTAGGATTTGGTCGCTCTCTCCCCGAAGATGAAGATCCAGCTCGCAGTTTTGCAGAGATCAGCAGAATCGCAAAAAGAAGACTTCCAGGACACGTTACAGAAGAACGCTGAGAGCTCTGTATTACTGTGCAAGGGGACTATTTTGAAGGTGATCGAATGTAAACGTAGCTGACTTATAAACAGAGCTCATCTCAAAACTTTATGGCTGGAAGAGTCAGGTGTTAGAATATACTTTTTGTACCGATATTAAAAAGATTAGCTGACAGTGTGAACATGACAACATGGACAAATAGTTGTTCAAGGGACCAGAGACTATAAACCCGACCCGGGTGTGAATGGCGTAAATATCCCACTTTATTTACACACTTCAGTAAGTTCCCTGGTGGTCTAGTGGTTAGGATGCGGCCCGCCGCAGCCCGGGTTCGATTCCCGGTCAGGGAACCGACCCTAGCCATTAGGGTTGCACAAGCCAGTGGACTCTTAGTGACGGTCCCAAGCCCGGATAAATGAGGAGGGTTGCGTTAAGAAGGACATCCAGCGTAAAAACATGTACCAAATCGAACA
The DNA here is from genome assembly GCA_039877035.1 of Silurus lanzhouensis. Classification (NCBI taxonomy): domain Eukaryota; kingdom Metazoa; phylum Chordata; class Actinopteri; order Siluriformes; family Siluridae; genus Silurus; species Silurus lanzhouensis. The sequence continues at coordinate 537,935 of JBCEWE010000431.1, read as the reverse complement.
TGCGGATCATGAATACGGATGATCCGCTGTGGCGACCCCTAATGGGAGAAGCCGAAAGAAAGTTTATTTACACACTTCAGTAAGTTCCTGAGGAACTCAGGAAGGGTACCCACAGGACGGGTAAATGGGTAACCCTCAGGGTTTGTTTTTTTCTCCCTTCACTTAACAACCTGTATGAATTCTAGGACAAAGCGTCAAGTGATATCAATGACCAGTTGTAGAGCTATCAAAGGCCCATATGCTCCAAATCAACTGCAGGTGTAAAAGGGTTTTTGTTACTGCACCGAATGCTGACAAAGCAATGCCAGTGATCCTTTGTCCCCCCCTGCGGCACACCGGGTTCAAGCAACAGCTTTCGCATAATGACAGAGCCAAAAGCACATTCAAGGGCGACGCTATGAAGTTAAGTGTCTGTTTTTTTTCCCCGGACTCAAAGTGACCGAAAGCCCTGGCTGTCTGGAGTTCTCTCACAATGGAAGCGAGAGGATTAGGCTGCTCTTGAATAGGACAGGCAGCTCTTTCAGTGTGTGTGTGTGTTGGGGTGGGTTTTTTTGTGCATTCTCCATCTTAGGCAACAGCTGCTCGAGAGCAGCGGGTCAGGAACGCCAGTTCTTTTTTTTTTTGCTTTCTTTTTTTCTTTGTGACCTGCAGTCTTGCCAATTCCCAGCACACAGGCAGGCTAATTGTTTACAGGTCTTTTCATAGCCCAGTGAATAAGCAGCCATTTTCTTTTGGTTTCTCTCCACTACTTGGACTGGTCAAGCAGAATAAAGTGGTCCTGGGACTTCATAATTGTTCTTGACAAATTGCCTTTCCTTTTCCCAGAAACGTATGCGTGCAAACAAACAAACGCGCAGCTTTGTTTTATTACGGATCGGACCATCGTGTAGCGTCGGGACTGCCGTATCAGTAGGAGGAGCTTGAGAAGATGTACGTGGTGTGTCATCTTTTATTAAGAGACATTGATAATATACTCACGCAATACTTTTCAATGTACCTGCACATTTGTGCAATTATCTAATCAGCTAATCGTGTGTCAGCAGGAGATGGATAAAAGGTCTGAAGCACACTGTTACTAGACGTTTATACGGAATGGTGCGGAAAGCAGAAAACATCCAGTGTGCGGCGGATTCGTGGGCGAAAAACCCCTTCGAAGAGAACGATTAGAATGGTTTTGAGCTGCAGAAATTCTAAGCTACAGCTACATGATTGCTTCGGCTTATTGCGCAAACCTTTAGTGGTCTTAGCCGTCTTTATGTCGGCAAAGCTCTCACAAATGACCATAATCCAGTTCCGCCTAAAAGACGCAATCCGGCCCTTCGCGGTAACACCATTAATGTAGATGAATAGGACATCAATGGTGCGCTCAGTGCTCAATCAATCCAAATTGCTCCACAGACTCAATCAGGCAAACTCGCATTTTTGTTTTTTTTTATCTTCGCCTGTGCTTTTAAAGAGAGCTGGGTGACTGGTAAGTGGAAATAGATGCATCATGATGCTTGCAACAAATTCTGAAAAATTTCCCGTGAAGCTGGTGCAATTTCTTTTGGTGGTGGGGGGGGCGGGGGGTGAAAATTGCAGCCGTAGGAGCTGAATGAAGCTGGAGGCTGGTTCAGTGGGGCATTCAGCGTCACTACAGGAGAGCTCTGGTGAGAAGCTGCGATGATGAAACCGTAGCGATTGTCTCTCAATGATGGATATATTTAACCGCGTGTAAGCAAATATACTCAAAAATCATCGTTTGCCAACGTTGCTTTGAAAGACTACTAGTTAGATTTGTTGTCGGTCGCAACTCCATAATTAAGGCCCCCAGGCGAGCGACGGAACATCGAATCCCGAGAGAACCTGTGTTCTGATCCAGGCTGTTAACTCCTGAGTAACATGGCTTCTGCCTTCCGAAGAAGAAAAAATGCATCTGCCAAACGAATAACTGCAACTTTTACAGTGATTATCGAATCAGCTTCCGGATTTTATACCAAACTAAGTGGTTAAAGCAGCGAAGTAATGAGTTCAAATCCCAGCACCACAAAGCTGCCACTGCTGGGCCCTTCAGCAAGGCCCTTCACTCTCAGCTGCTCAGTTGTAAGTCTGTCAAATGCCAAAAATAGCATAAATCAAATATCCGTATATGCATTTATCTAATTTGAAAGGATGCCCTTTGGTGGTACATTTACATTATTTGGCAGGTGCCCTTATCCAGAGCAGTTGAGGGCTAAGGGCCTTGCTAAAGAGCCCCAAGAGTGGCAGCTTGGTAGTGCAGGGATTTAAACTTGTAATCTTCCAATCCAGAGTCCAATGTCTTAACCTTAACATTTACAGCATTTTGTAGACGCACTTATACAGAGCGACTTACATTTATCTCATTCATACAACCAAACAGCAAAAGGGTTAGGGGCCTTAGTCAGGGGCCCAGGAGTGGCAGCTTGGTGTGGTTTGGATTTGGTGCCAAAGTCTAATACCTTAACCACTAAGCAACCACCTCTCTATTTGTTATATTATTGAGGATGAATATGAAGAAAATCGAAAGAACTTTTTTTTTTTTTTTTTTTTACGAATAGGGAATACACAATGACAGATGCTGGTTACTTTTTGTCCGTTTCGAGTTACTTCACAAATCCTTCTGGATTCTTCTCTTGCACCAGTTACCAATAAAACTTCGCGTCCGACGAACACAAATGATCCCAAATGAATATTTAATTTAATTCAGAAGCTCAAGGAACTGCCGTTCGAACCGTTTGATGACATTTTAAATAAAGTCACGTTTTTTTTTTTTATAGACAACCAAAGCAGCATAGGTTTTTTTTTTTTCTTGTGTTGTAAAAAAAGTGTTCCTGCGAGTAAAAAAAACTTGACAAGGTGGTAAATTATCAGCTTATAGTAATCAGAGCCATATGTTTCATGCGTTATAGAAACATGAGTTCTGCTGGACAGATCACATGACTAATAAAGAAGATAATTCTAGTAATGCAGGATTCCATCTTCCCAGAAGAATGGATGAGCAAATGAGAACTAATTGACTTACAATTATTAGTTATACTGTACAGCTGAGCAATTAAGGTTCTTGCTTAAGGGTTCAGCTTGGTGGTGCTGAGATAAGAACCAATGATGGATCATTGGTTCAAATCCCAGCACCACCAAGCTGGGCCCTTGAGCAAGGCCCTTGGTTTCCAGTTGGTGTTCCAGATGTATAACCATGTAACTGTCAGTCGCTCTGGATAAGGATGTCGGCTAAATGTCCTGAATATAAATTATAGGTCATAAATATGAAATAATAAATACTGCAGAAATAAATGAGCAAAAAAGACATAAATAAATAAAACTATTTGACATAATAACCACAATCACAAAGAGTTAAAGTATTAATAAGCGTGAAGTGGCTGATGAGCAGAACCTTCCAGCCCTCGTGTGTGTGTGTGTGTGTGTGTGTGTGTGTGTGTGTGTGTGTGTGTGTGTGTGTGTGTGTGTGTGTGTGTGTGTGTGAGAGTGTGAGTCAGCGGGTAAGAATGCACAGGGATGCTCGTCTGTACCAGTGTGTGACGAGACCTGAGGTCTTTCTCGGCTACACTCCGGGTGTCTCGGGGGGGACGGAGCGAGGCATGAGATGAGGTGCAAGAGCTTCCCTCCTCTAACCACAAGCTTCTGTTCTCATGTATCACAGGTGGGAAGACAGGAGGGGAAAAAGGGAGCTGTTTATCTCTCCCACGCCTCGCACTCTATCCACCGAGATAAGCCCTCACAGTGTAATGATTTAAAGCACTATTATTCATCTTGTGCACATGGACACACGTGGGAAGGCTACAGATGCAACTTGGTTGTTACTACTCCGTTTTTTTTTTCTTCTGCTCACTACCGAGCAGGGGATGTGTTCATTTTAATAACCTCCACTCTTCTGAGAAGATTTTGGAGTGTGTTTGTGGAGAAAAGTTTTTAGACACCTGGCCAATAGATTGGTATGTGGATCTTTTTGGGAAGTGGGAGCTCAGTAGATAAGATGTTGCATTTCTGATACAAAGGGCATGGGTTCCAATCCCAGCTGCACAAAGCTGCACCATTAAACAGGGGCATCAACCCTCAATTTGCTCTGCTCGCTAACTGATATAACTGCAAGTCCCTCTGGATAGGGACACCTGCCAAAATACTGTTAAGTCCTCATTTACTGATAATAACCTCCACACTTCTAGGAAGATCTTCTTGATTTTGGATTGTGCTTCTAGAGAATCAGTCAACCAGTTAAGAATATTGGGTCCTGATGTAGGTGAGAATGTAAGGAGGCCTAAAGTGCATTTAGCATTCACATTCATCTTAATAGGGTTTAAAGCAGGAGATATTCTGCTCTGAACACATGGAAAGCACATCTTCACAGAGCTGGATTGATATATGCCCCCTTACCCAGAGCGACTTCGACAATGATCTCATTTCTACAACTGAGCAGTTGTTAAGGGCCCAGCAGTAGCAGCCTGGTGGTGCTCCATGAACTCATGACCATCCAATTAGCAGTCCAAAATCTCTACCACCTCCCCATTGGCATGCTGGAACAGGTTTTTGGGATTCCCAGTTTTAGTGAAGGGTTACTTTTCTACTGCATCCAGAGACATCCCTTTTGCATTTTTCTGGGAAAGAACTTATAGATGGATGAAAAACTCAGGTGTCCACATACGTTTGTCGATATAGTTTATGATTCAAATGAGTTTACGTTGAAATATATGTATAAATGTAAGTGGTACACGAATTGTGAAAGTAAAAAGAGCAGATAAAACACAAACACCTTCCTTGTAACATTTAAAAAAAATTTCAATCCATCATTGTGTCACCGTCTCAAATCCGAAATGGAGATAATAACCATAACGTAGCCGTATATGATAATCATTCTGTTCATACGGCTATTAGAGAGACTCGTTTCGAATCCGAATGCAGGAGGCTGAATGGGCCCGTGAGGAGGGGAACGCGTGCCAGCGCCACACCGGTGCCAAGCGTAGCATGTGATTTGGGAGGCCACAGGTGTTCCGTTCACATTCCCATCATTAAGCAGGATCCGGGGCAGCACGAGCCAATCAGAGACCAGCTGTCAAAACACATTACATGTGTGACTTCCCCACCATCCCTGCTTTCCATAAAGCGTACAGTAATTATTCAGGTGGACAATAAACACTGGCCGCTGCTCAGATTAAAAAAAAAAAAGAGCCTATTTCTATTCTTTGGTCCGTAGAAATACACTGTAGTGCCAAAAGTTTGTGGACACCAGAGATTGTTCTGTGCTTTTTTGAGAATCACATTCCAAATTTAGTCCCAGTTTTTTCTTCTAATTCTCTCCACTCTTCCAGGAAGATGGTCTACTAGATTTTGGAGTGTGCTTGTGGAGATTTGTGTTCATCAGCCACAATGGTGTTAGTGAAGCTACTGATGTAGTTGATCTGAGGAGGCCTGGAGGGAGACAGGGTTCACGTTCAATAGGGTTGAAGACAGAGCTTCATAGCTGGCAACTCAAGACCTTTCACTCCAATCCATTTAATGCAGATCTTCCTGGAGCTGGAAAATCAGATGTTCCAATACTTCTGTCCATAAACTGTTTAAAATGATTAATCTAGGGACAAAAGTTTGTGGATACCCTGGAATAAGATAAGATTGGAATGGAAATCTTTTTAAACATCCCATTGCACATTCGCTGTTATAATCACCTCCACTCTTCTGGTAAGATCTTCCACTAGATTAAAGTGTGCTCGTGGAGTTTTCTGTTGCCGGGTAGAAAAGTCAGGTCTTGATGTAGGTTAGAAAGTTTGGAGGCCTTCAGAGCTGTATAGCAGAAGATCTTATAATCCAATTCATATCTTGAGTCCAAAGACATCTAATACAATCGTGTGCTTCTAACTTTGTGGTCAGTTTGCTGAAGAACCACATACTGCTGAAAACAATACTTTTGTCTAAATAATGTATTAAAGAATTGCTTCCACATGGGTATCGAAGGTTTTGCTTTTACACAAGACTCCATTCGAACGTACTTTACGGCTCTTTGGTCAACGTCTTTGCTTTTGAAATCAGCCCCGGTGAACAACCTTGACTCTCTTCTTTCATGTTTCAGTATAATTCAATATCCACAATACGCAGGAATGCGAGCACAGGCAAAATAACGCTGCCAAGCACCTACGCGTTCATGCTGGAAAAATCATCTGTACTCGTGTTCCTGCCCGACATTTTTCATGCGGCTTTTCTGCGCTGCCTCTTACATCGTTAGGGTGCGAATCTGTTAACGGCGTCTCAGATCGACGAGCGAACAGAATAATAGAGGTAACAGACATAACAGGGTCGTTCATGATGATTCCTCAGGAAAGCTATTAAACATGGAAGCCAGATGAAAGAGGGTGGATTTGGGAATGGATAATAGACTGGCGTTAGCATGAAGGATCCCAAGCTATAATTCGAGCTGCTATAGGAGCTAATTTGAAGCTGGTAACATCGTCGTTAAATCATGTTGATGGCTCCTGTCAATAATGAACTGGTTTAATTAGCATGACGAGAAGCGCTCACAAACAACTTCATCTGCTGTTTATTACTTATTCGTTTAGCTCGTTTATTAGCCAAACAAGCCTCATCAAACATCAGACATTTTGTCAGCGCTTTCAAATTCCACCCAATGAGTGTGCTAGTAATATAATAGCTAGCTAGGTTCACACTAAAAGGCTAGCTGAAACGAACTAGCCAGCTAACACTAGTCATATGAGTATGCTAGCTAGAGCTAGTGTAAACAAAAGTATAAGTTAGTGCTTTCTCATTTCATTCCATTTCACATTTAGCTTCATTCAGTTCCTCTTCTCCCCATAAAAGATGTTTTACTGGATTGTTGGAGAGTGTTTGTGAAGATTCGTGGAGATTCATTCAATCAGGTACTGGTGTAAGTGAGGTGAGAAAGTCTGAGGTCAGCGTTCCATCATCCCAAAAGTGTTTAACAGGGTTTCTAGCGCCACAGCAGGTGATCATCCACTCCAAATTGTGTCTTCATGGAGCTGGCTTTGTGCATTGTGTATAATGAAGGAAAAAGTTTCCGAGCTCAAGTGAAGAGAAGAAGTGCATACGTCTGGAACTGTCGGTTGTCCAAATACTTTTGGCCATACTGTGTGTACCGTGTTATGTGTATTTAAATAGATAGTTATGTTAAGAGAGAAGGAGAAGAGCATCGCTTTTAACGCCTTTGCGCGTGTGTGTATGTGTGTATGTGTGTGTGTGTGTGTGTGTGTTTGTGTGTGTGTGTATTTGTTTGGGAGCCAAATGCAAATAACAGAGAGGCTGCTTTCTCTGATGGTGGGATGAGACACCTGTACAAACTGCCGTGTCACTGATGCGGAGTGTCGTCTGGGGTTTTACACACACACACACACACACACACACACACACACACACACACACACACACACACACACAAAACAACCTGACATTATGAGGACAGGGCATAATTTACGAACCTAATACCCGCAGGAATAGTGCCTAGCGTACTGTAAGTATTCACCCCCTGAAACTTTCCTACGATTTGTAGATTTACAGTCAAGCTACAGGATGGCGCAGGGTTCCAGGTCTCGATCGGAACACTACAAAATGTTAAACAATTCAATAGCACACGAGGTGGCATCAAAAGGTTTCGAGACTTATGGAATTAACTGGTGACCACGTGTGTCATCACATCTGCGATTTCATCATCAGCAAAATTGAACAAAGAGCACAACGAAATTCGGCGTGAAACTGAGCGGGAAAAAAACGTCTCTGAAAGACAACTAGAGATCAGGAAGACCTGAACGAGCGTAACCCCCAAAAACCATTCAGCAACTTATGCATGATGATCGTCGGAGAACGATTCACACTATCTCACTTCTACACCCACACTACTCGCCAGATTTGGCTCCTGCGGACTTTGTCGTCTTTCCGAAGGTGAAGATCCGGCTCTGCGTTTCGTGGAGATCCGGCTCGAATCGCAGAAAGTGCTCCAGGATAGACTTCCAGGATACATTCCAGAAGAACGCTGAAGAACGTTGGAGGCGCTGTATTGCTGTGCAAGGAGACTATTTTAAAGGTGAAAGTGTGTAAACGTAGATATATACAGTACTTTTAATACCACCTCATACTTATTCAAGGGACCGTATCTGACTTCTTAACGCCGGACCTGATTGACGGCTAACATTTGACATTTCGTGTCATGTACTTATTAAAAACCTCTCATTGGAACCGACAAAGAGCAAATGTCACTACTCAAGATCACGGCGAATATGATTCGAGTCTCAGTGCTTACGTTCCAACCTGTGTCCTTCTTTACATGATCTCAATGAAAGGGCCTTCTCATGCAGCTTGCCTCTTGGCATTACTAGAGTGACCCACATCTAGAATGACCACAGAGAAGAAAAGAGCAGCAGGACCCCTAGGATGAAAAGTGTCCCTTTCATTCTTTGAATGTCCTTGAGAGAATATTACTCCCTTTCGACCCCTGCTGACCCTCAAGACTCGCTGGACTCCGGCGAGGACACTGGGGTCTATGTCGCTCCCTCACGTTCTGTTGATCGCCCCAAGGGGACGGCTGTTGAGCTCATAGAATCCGAGGAGACGTGTTTAGCGCCGTCTTATACATCCCCGGGCTTTCTTCATGGGGTAGCAGAATACTTTCATGATGGAGGTCGTTCTCATGCCCCTCGCCCTTTTTTTCTGGTTTTTCCTTCACTGGGACCACACAGAGATTTGGCTGCGAGTGGTAAAGTGACAGCTACCCCCATTCTCCAGGTGGAATAGGGACCTCTGACTCGAGGGCAAAAAGGGGATGATACAGAAAGAACCTAAAGCTGTGGGTTGTGTTCCTGGGCTTGAAAAGAAGTGAGAGAGATAGAGAGAAAGAGGGAGGAGGTGATGGGATGCCCAGCTGATAAGTTTCTCCTTTTCGAAATCCATTTCTCCTTTAACTCTTGCCCAAATGAAGATGCTACGGTATGTCACATCTGAAAGGTCAAAATGGTAGAAACTCATAAAAAGACATTCTTTGAACTGGTGGTCTTATTTCAGGATCGAGATCAAAGCAAGTACCCGGTGATACTGAATCCTTTACTGAGAAGATATTAAGCTTTCAAGCTTTATCATTTTTTCAAAATATTAGTGATATAATTCTTTTGAAGTGTTCCATCAAAGTTGTATGTCATTAGATCAATGATTTGAAGTTATCTTATTATTTCAAGAGAGTAGATCGCCAGCTATCTCATTTTTATCAGGATAGTAGAGTTACTTCAATTTATCTCATCATTTCAAGATAGTATATAACTACTTATCACACATATTTCAAGAGTTTATATCATTATTTTGAGTTATCACATTGCATCAGGATAGCAGGCAGTTATCTCAAGTTATCTCATTGGTTTTTTTAGATACTTTATTATTATTTCAAGTTATCTCATTATGTTATTTCAAGATATCTCATCATTTAAAAATTGTATAGCACTAGTTATCTCATTTATTTGAAGACTTGAGTTATCTCGTTTATTTCAGGGTAGTAAATACTTATTTACAATTATCTCATTCATCTTAAGAGCGTATATCATTATTTCGTGTTTTCTCATTATTTTATAATCACATAATTAATTCAACCTTTCATTTCAAAATAATGTGACCACTAAATATCTTATTATTTTAAGATTCTATATTGTTATTTCAAGTTATCTCATATATTCTGGGATATTAAGTCCTCGTTTCTAGTTATCTCGTTTATCACAAGATAGTATATACCTATTTCAAATGATGCAATCTATTTCAAGATAATACCTCAAGGTATCTCATAGTCATTTCGAGATCGCTCCTATATTTCAAGATAGTATATCATTATCTTGAGTTATCCCATTGTTTCAAGATAGCATGCCATTAATTTAAGTGAGCTTATTATTTCAAGATAATTCATTCTTATTTCGAGTTATCTCATTATTTCAAACTTAATTAATTCAACTTATTATTTTGAATTAGCATGTCATTACTATAAAGTTCTTTCAAGTGTTAAAATATTTATGTCCTAAATTCTAGCTATCTCATTATTTCAAGTTATTTTATTATTTCAAGACAGTTATCTCATTGATTATCTCATTAATTCAAGATACGACTCCTTTATACTAGCCATAATGTAACATTACACCATAATTCCAGAGTAAGCCACAACAAAGTCTACATTGTCCCACCATTTCAACTCATCAACTTCCTATCCTCTGGTGCCACGTTGTTGACTCTCCAGGTTCCTCTTCGGGTTCCTTCCTCTTAGGGACTTCCCCTCTGTCGATCACATCTACACCTGGATTTCTGTATAAATTCATTGCAGCAACGTCGATCGCCAAACAAATAAAATGTCCGAAATTTTATTGCAACTAGTTTAGAAATCAGACGAAGTGAAGCATAGAGTAGCAGCTACAAATTAACCCGTAGTTGTTTAAAAAATGTGTCTTAAAACAGCTTTTAAATTCATTTTACGACCCAGAAGCGATTTCAAACACCATATTAAAGAGAGAAAATGTTCAGCTTTGTTGAGCAGACGTGATTGGGGTGAGGGGTATCTGGGTAATCCTGCACTCACGTACCACCCCTCCGCCCCCCACACCGCTCACCCACCCATCAGTCCCTGCTGTTTCCATCCTGTATTTTAGTGCATGGCTGGAAAGCTATTAAACACATGGTACTTTTAAAGTAGCGCACAGAGCACTTGAGCGTTAATTTCCATCGAAAGCGACAAAATATTCCAGTAGGATATAAATTCATAAATTTGGCTGCATAAATAAATAAATTATGTTCTTCAGATTCTAGAGCGTGCATAACGCCCCCCAACCCCCCAAAAGAAAAAAAACACTTTGCCCATTCAAATAGCAATATTTTATGGAGAATTTAAATTAAATCTGAACATTCACGAGATCCACTCCAGCTACACTTTTCATCCTGGAAACCCCCAGGACTGTGTCTTTTCTTTCATAGCATTCATTCCTGGTTTGACAGTACCATGATGAGAAAGGTGTTCTACAGTGATTCAGATTAAAAGGGCACAAAGATCATGGGTCCATCACTTAGAACTTCTCTGTATGCTGTAATTTGTTTATGTTCTTACAGATAGAGAATAATAATGATGACTAGACCCTATAGCGCTATGAAGCAACATCTGGAATGAAGAGCTGTGGAAAAGGGTTCATTCTTTACAGTTTTTCTAATGAAGCTTTGCACACACTATGGGGTCTTCTTAAACACTCGGTTGAGAATATATATATATTGTTTGGAGTGTAGAGGAGGAACATGGGGTATATCAGTAGGAGAATGCTGAGGATAGAGCCACCAGGAAGGAGGAATCATGGAAGACCAAGGAGGAGGTTTATGGATGTGGTGAGGGAAGACATGCAGGTATTTGGTTTGAAAGAGGCAGATGTAGAGGACAGGGGGTATGGAGACGGATGATCCGCTGTGGCGACCCCCTAATGGGAGAAGCCGAAGGAAGAAGAAGAAGAAGAAGAAGAAGGAGAAGATGGCTTTATGCACAGGAAATTAAATCAAGAGAAAAGAATATGTTCATGCTAGCATATAAGTTTGTGGTAGAAGTTGGGAAAAGAACCTCATATGGATGGAGAAGTCAGCTGTCCCAATACTTTTGTCCATATATATATATATATATATATATACAGTGCCCTCCACAATTATTGGCACCCCTGTTTAAGATGTGGTCGTGGACTTCTAAAAATTCTCCTTTTTTTTAAAACAACATAGAACCCAAATGCAAAAAAAGAGAAAAATCCAACCTTTCATTTAAGTACATTACTTTGGTGGTAAAAAAATCACACATTTAGAAAAGAAAAAAAAACTTGAAATCATGTGTGCCACAATTATTGGCACCCCTAACAATTCCTCTGAAAATTTTAATTTTTTTTTTTTTTATATATATATTTTTCTGTAGTTGCTAAGGTTGGTCAGGGTATCTAGGGACTTTTAATTAGTAATTCATGATTTCCTGTTTCCCTGGGGTATAAATATGACGTGACACAGAGGCCTAATTCTCTTACCCATTTGTCAACATGGCAAAGACAAGAGAACACACCATTCAAGTAAGGCAGATGTGTGTCGACCTTCATAAGTCAGGCAATGGCTACAAGAAAATATATATATATATATATATTTCTATTTTAGTGTGTGTGTGTGTGTGTGTGTGTGTGTGTGTGTGTGTGTGTGTGTGTGTGTGTGTGTGGTTCATGGTCTGGACAGAAACTGGCACTGTGCCATTATCTGGCAGCCAGCAGGCCCAGGTGCACCGAACCCAGGTGTGTGTCTATGAATAACACAATGAGTTAGTACAAACACACACACTCACACTCACACACACACACACACACACACACACACACACACACACACACACACACACACACAGTAAGAGGTAGAGAGGTAGAGAGAGAGAAAGCTAAAGAGAGAAAGAGAGGGAAAGTATGAGAACAAATGCAAATGCACAGAGCCTGGTGTCATGGCTCACCTGTTGAACACCTGCAACATTCAGCGCAGCACAAAAGCGTTCCGCAGCCAGTTCTCACGATCGAGAGACGCCCGGACGCTTTGTTCTTTCCCTCCGACCCTGTTTACATCCTGATTTGCATTCAAGGACAAATTCTTATTAATCCTGTCTCACTGTGCCCTTTGCATTATGCATTCTGTCTCTGTTTCTGCTTTTGGCCAATTAAAAACACACACACACACACACACACACACACACACACACACACACACACACACACACACACACGTACACACAACGGGGATTGGATTAGGCGACGCAATCAAAGCGTATAGAGTGAAATCCTTTAAGTCAGCCATTATAACACACCTCACAGAGAGCTGAGGTGCTCTAATCCACACACACACTCACACACACACACACACACACACACACACACACACACACACACACACACACACACATACACACATACACACACACACACACACACACACACACACACACACACACTCCAATCTCATTAATGCATTCAGAGAATATTCAAAACGTGCAACAAGCTCACAGATTTTGTGTGTGTGTGTGTGTGTGTGTGTGTGTGTGTGTGTGTGTGTGTGTGTGTGTGTGTGTGTGTGTGTGTGTTTGTGTGTCAACTCAGTACCTTTGTACTGTAAACTCGAATGCCTTATAGGAAAATACTGTTACACAGTGTGGCATCAAGAGTCTGAATGACACTTTTCCAGATGGCATTAGGGTGAAGATTGTGTTCCAGCATGTTCCAGAATGTTCCAGCATGACGATGCTTCTGTGCACAAAGCCAGCTCCATGAAGGTCTGCTGCCAATGTGTTGGAGTGGAAGATCTCCTGCTATAGAGCTACAAACCCTGTTAAACACCTTTGGGATGAATGTGAACTCCGACTGCACCCCAGACTTCCTGACTTTCTCACCTACACCAGTCAAAGCATGTTCCACCTTGTGGAGTCCACGTCATGAAGTAATCAGACTGAGGAACTGAATAATATTGATTATTAATTGCAAATGTTCCAAAAAATTTATGTCTAAACATATATGAGTTTCGAACGATACAATCAAACCAGACTATGGATTACGGTGATGATTGTAAAGGCTGAGTAGTGTGTGTAGTCCTTCCACTGCGAAGATCTTCCATTTACTCCACTTCCACACCATGACTATGATTCATTACAAGACTCGAGTCTGTGAGTCCTGTACGTGTTTATGGGAAGGAGGCAGCACCAACCAGCTGTAATTACTCTGCTTGACATACACCGCTTGACTAATGAGACAATCGCAGGCCACCACAAACCGGTCCATTTGTCATCGTGGAGCTCGGTTGCCGAGGAAGGTTGCGTCTCTTACCGGTGCGGCTGAGGTCAAGTTAAACAGCGGCTTAGTAGCGCCTGATTAATTCCAACGTAAAGACGCGGGGATAAAATCGAATAGATCATTTCTAATTACGTGGCTTCTATGGCTGCCGAAATCGCAGGAGCTTCTCCGATAATTGATGTCCTCGATGCAGACAGTGTGCATTTACTGTGCTTAAGAAGGAATTGTAGTACAGAGAGATACTGGATGTATTGATGAAGCAAAGCTCATTGTGGTAATTCAACTGATTTTAACTGATAAAAGAATAATTCGTATATTGATGTTTTTTTTGGGATAAAAATTAATGGGAAAAATCTTTTTTAAATGTTCTTTTTTTTTTTTTTTTTTTACAAACACTATATATAATATATATACGATTGATATGTTTTTTTAAACATCCCCTTTCAAAATCCTCTTCTGGGAAGATGTTCCACAAAATTTTAGTGTGTGTTTGTGGAGATTTTCGACCATTCATTCAACCAGTTGGTGAAATCAAATACTCATGAATCTGAGACCTGGGGTGCAGTCAGCATTCCCATTTATCCCAAAGGTGTTTGAGGTCAGAGCTCTATAGCAGCAGATCTTCCACGCCACCCCATGTAAGCCATATCTTCATTGAATTAGCTTTATGCATAGGAGCATTGTCAGCACTAGTCCAGCTTTGGGTCTCTTAGTGAAGGAGGAATTTTCATGCTTCTGCCTTCAATGGTTTCCAATGCATTTGTGTGCCTTCAACCTTTGTGGTAACATTTTAGGGAACATATTTATTTAATAAATTCAATCTTATAATTAATCAAAATATATATTTTTATTAGTCGTCATTCTAGTGTTGTGACTATTATTATTATCGTTGTCATTTTAATTATTCATTTTATTTTGATTACTTCCCCGGTGGTTTGTGCAGGCTGGCCTGGTGTAGACAGTGAGGATGAAACGTGGCACATGTCCAGCTTGTCCAACTCGTTTTCCATTCAAAACACTCACCAAGTCGATAGCGCATTAATATTCATCCGGCGCAACTCGAGTCCATTGCGCAACATAAAGCTCGGGTGACCCCGTGACAATGGCGTCACATTCATAAATGCATGTGCTTGGCTTTAAAAAAGTCATTAGAAACGTCGTGCCGCTTTTCCTCCGCTAAAGTCGGGCTCCCGTCGCCGCTCTCTATTCGCCACCTGTTGCTCCTAATGAGTGTGTGAATTTGAATCATGCCCAGCTGCGGTACGGGGTTCGTGAACTTACACGGCCCCGACTGGCTCGGATTGACATCGGTGGCACTGGGCACAGGAAGGGCATGCTCCCTCACTTTATGTGCCAGAGGCATTAACGTCCTTCCAACACTGACAGACCCTCGTCCATCCAACACGGGCAAAGGTGGCACCCCAGGAGAGCCAACAACAGGAGTTGCCATGGTTGCAGCTGAGGCTCTCTTTTCATTCTCACACACACACACACACACACACACACACACACACACACACACACACACACACACACACACCAAGCATACAAATAAACTAGTTATAAAAGTAAGACCAGATACACGAAAAGGTCCAAAACTCATACACAATGTCCTCAAAATCCAAAAACGATTCTCTTCACGTTAAATAGAATTTTTTTACACGAATGTTCGGATCTCACTTTGGGTGTCACTGAAGCTGAATTTGAAAACGTTTATTTGTTTTCATGGCCTTTACTTTAATAGCCGATCCATATACTGTATTTTCACACGCCGCTGTAAAAACGTGCGTATTTACATTATAACCTTGCCTTATAAGGTTTTCTAAGGAGACCCCGTAAGCTAATAAAAAGAAGGCAGCTTAGCAAACATGGCTGTGTAAACAGGTGCTAGCTTGCTAGCTAAGTGCGTTTTCATCACACGGCGAACGTCAGGCTTCGATCCAGTCACTGGATTTGTGCCAGAAGCCTAATAAGTTTGTTTTGTTACCCGGTATAAATGGCAGCTGTCAAATTTTCCACAACACACACACACACACACACACACACATTGATGCTGTATAGCTAAAAACTCTGTAATGTTTGAAAGCTAATTCAGAATATTTGAAATTTGATGAGTAAGCTTACAAACTGAATGAAGAAATCATCAATGGTGTAAACAGGAACACACGAGGAGGTTCCTGTTGGTCACATGACCAAACTGACTGACATTTACCTCAGGAAATACACCCAAATTGACCGTCATGACTTGGGATTGAAGCAATGACTTTTTTTTTATTTCATATCGTTTCCAATATAAATATAGTGCACACTGCCTCGGCTTTGCTGTTGCTAACTCTTTCGTTTATTTCACACACTTTTCATCTATTTTTACACTTATGCTAAACAA
Source organism: Silurus lanzhouensis (assembly GCA_039877035.1). Classification (NCBI taxonomy): domain Eukaryota; kingdom Metazoa; phylum Chordata; class Actinopteri; order Siluriformes; family Siluridae; genus Silurus; species Silurus lanzhouensis. The sequence continues at coordinate 521,726 of JBCEWE010000431.1, read as the reverse complement.
ATTGAGTTTGTTGATGTTAGCATGTTGATCATAGTGACTAGCAAACCATGACTCGGCATTATAGGTCATAATAAGCGAAAAACGCATGATGTTTTTGGATTAGGCGTCTAGCCATGAAATATGGACTATATTGACATAAGTATTGGGACACCTGACCCAAACTAGTTCCTCAAACTTCTACCACAATTGTGTAGGACGTCTTTGTATGCATGATATCAATTAGCATAGTATTTAAGTGTGCTCATGAGAGCCAGTGACCTTTTGCTACTTCCTGTTCTTCAAAATGTCTCTATACACAGTGAATGATAATTAGATAAAACCACAATTATACCCTTTTCTTCCAATTTTAAAGTAATTGTTAGGAAAGTCAGGAATCAAAAATAAAATGCGTACACACACCAACTGATTGGATCATCAATTTAAGATAATGAACTTAATTTGCATAAAATTGAGACATTCCCAAGCAAAAGTGACTGGTTGTTGGGATCACCGGAATTGAATATTCGCCTGTTGCTTCATCGCTAATCCACGAGGCAGATATGTGGCGAGTCAGATAGTTTTTCTCGAACGTACAAACAATTCCAGAAGCAGCAAAAACGACATGGAGCATTAGGGTGGGTCCGTAAACAATCTAGGTATTTTTATTATTTTCTATTGTGGTCCATCGAAAATCCTTTAAAACTAATGGATTACAAAAACAAGTGGACGAAACCACACAGCGATCCTTCTGAATACTAATCCTGAGCAAAAGAAAGTTTCACACAGGTTATAATACCATAAACCTTCTTTCAGAATTAAGTCAAACAAGTCAGTTCTGAATGTTTGCAAGAGTTCTATATAAAGTGTACAAAAAAAATGTATCTGGAATGTCAAGCTAATCACAAAATTCTGTTTTATTGCTAATCATAGACACAAATCAATTAAGTTTCAAATACAATGAGCAATGACTCTACACACACACACACACACACACACACACACACACACACACACACACACACACACACACACACACACACACAGAATTCTTCATCTAGTATCCTGAGATGTGGGGGGAAAAAACACTGAAAAAATTTCCATAGAAGATATAAAAAAAAAAGAAAACCTAGCGCAAAGCAAAGCAGGACTCAAACCTGGTGCAGTTCTTGGACCCTCAAAAGCCACGTCAGCCTGTATTTTGAGTAGCTACTCACAATTAATTAGCGTTTAACCCTGTAAAAAAAGTGTTACTCTTCAAATAATGTGCAAAAGCAGATGGTCAGGATTTTAGGAACTTAGGATTCATAGCAAAAAAGGGTGCTGAGATGTCCGGTTGGGGATCGAACGTGTTCTGATTGTAGCCTCCATCCACGCGGATTCCTTTGTGATCTTTAGTCCAGGTCGGTGTCCAGGTTCAGCTCGGTGCTCAGGTTGAGGTAGAAGAAGGCATACACCCCGAGCAGGAAGACCAGCACGGCTGCGATGACCAAGATGATGTCCTGAGGGTACAATTGGAAAAAAAAGGGACAACTGAAGAACATTTTCTTTTCAAAGTGGATGAATGCGCATGCACTTCCGTCGTAACCAAATTACTATGATAAACCGCTGATATGACACGAACCACTCAGATGTGAACCGCGGGCCAGTCGCGGGTTCTCATGTATACATTCGATGGCACAGCCGTGGAGGCCGTAAGTGCACTTAATGTGCTTTAAAATGTGCAGGTGTGCGTGTCATATGCCAAAAATAAATGCTTTTGTGCAAAGAGCTTCTATCAACTTCCAGACCTCAAAACGCCCTGGCAACGAGACGCCGCTACCTTTACGCGGACGGAACGCGATCGCAAAGCTTATTGAACAAACAAAACGTTTTCGGCGTGGCAAAGTGCAGGGAAATTCAACTGATACGCTCTCGACGTTGGAAAGGCACGTATACTTCGCTGTTTATACAGACGGCTGGGAATGAATTTATACATGATGGTGCGCTGTAGTGCTTGTGCGTGATACCGCTACGAAGCTTCATAAAGCATCCATATGGTCTGTTACAGTCACAATAATTTTTATTGTGAGCCCACAATGTTGTAGGATTCTGAATGTATAAATATATATATATATGACTTTTCAACCAATATGTGGTTCTTCCCCAAACTGTTGGTTTACAGTCGTATATGATGTCTTTGGATTCAGGACCATGAAGTTTTCAAGTGAGTGGCTTGCTTAAGAACCCTATTGAACACTATTGGGATTAATGGGAACACTGACTGCACCCCAGACCTCCTTTTTTAAGTTTTTTTAATGAACAAAGAAAAACATTGGTAGACAGCAAACTCAGATAATGGAGAAAACACGAGGTGGATAAAACGAACCTAATCTTAAAATAAAAAACTTTAATTGAGAAGAAAAAAAAATAAGGTGAGAGAAACAGCCAATCTCACTGAAAAGAGCACTCTAATTGAGACTTTTCCTGGGTTTAATGGTAAAGTTAAACTAATGATAGCCGCAGGACTGGTGTTCCAACACGAATTAGAAGGAAAAAAAAAAAAGTTCGTCATTACAATTACAATTCTCATCAACCTCGGTTTCATTAAGTGCAATCGGGGAGTAAAGCGAATTAGCGGCACCATTGTTCTTCATCTTGACAACTTATTATCAAACTTCTAATCAGATTTTAGGACTTTGGGATTCTTTCTCTGCACACAATGTGTGCAAATTGCCCAGATTCAGGCACAATGGGAAGAAAATTGCACTAATATATCGAGCAGTGTAGGTGGAGTTTTGAAGTGGAGAAAAGCGCCGGGATTTTCGCTTTGTCTGGAGCAAGACACCGTAGGAACTGATGAATAAATCTAAAGTGTGACTGTGGAACAGTGCTGAATCAGAGGCTTTCCTTTAACTCCTGAGCAAAGAGAGAGAAAGAGAGAGAGAGAGAGAGAGAGAGAGAGAGAGAGAGAGAGAGAGAGAGAGAGAGAGAGAAAGAGAAACACAGGAAACACAGGGGAACTGGGAATTCCGAAGCTGGATACTTGAAACAAAAGGACAAAATGAAAGAAAGAGAAAGAAAGCAAGGAATAAAGAAGGGATAGATAGATAGATAGATAGATAGATAGATAGATAGATAGATAGATAGATAGATAGATAGATAGATAGATAGATAGACAGATAGACAGACAGACAGACAGACAGACAGACAGACAGACAGACAGACAGACAGACAGACAGGACTGTATCTGCGACTGTGTATACAACTCCGACTGCATGAATGTGTCTATGTTGTGTCTCTGACTGTGTCTATGCCTATGACTTTAGGATTGTGTCTATGTCTGTGCTTATGGTTGTGTCTGTAACTGTGTGTGAGTCTTAGACTCTGTCTGTGTCTATGACTCCATCTGCATCAGTGACAGTGACTGCGTGAATATGTCTGTGCCTATGACTAATTTTGAGACGGCACTTGTGACTGCGTCTATGACTGTGTCTGTGAATGTTTGTGTCTATGATTGTGCCAGTGACTGTCTTTGTGTCTATGATTGTCTGTGACTGTGTCTATGTCTGCGGGACTGTGCCTGTCTGTGTCGGTGAATGTGTTTGTGCCTATAAATGTCTGTGTCAATGACTATGACTGTGTGACTGTGCCTGTGTCAGTGACTGTGTTTGTCTATGAATGTCTGTGACTGTGTCAGTGACTATGACTGCGACTGAGTGACTGTGTTTGTGTCTATGTCTGTACCTGTACATATACCTGTGTCTGTAATGATTTATAACGGTGTCTGTGACTGTATCTATGTCTGTGACTGTGTCTGTGTTTGTAACTGCCTGTACTCACACTCCAGGGCCCCTCCTCCTTCATCCTCATTAGCACCCAGTAGCTCCTGCGTTTCTATCTCCCTGTCCCAGGCTCCATGCAGCTCCGGGCATCCGTAATTGGAAAACTTTCACATTTTATGCTCTTTAGTTTCATTTATAGGATACATGTTGATTTAGCTGTCTGGTAAACCTCTTTGCGCGTGCGGCGTAACTCCTATCGCGCGGGGCGTTTGAGTTGTTTCACGTTTCACGTCTTTTCCCAATTGTTTTTACAACATTTCGGCCAACCTCTGTCTGAGTAATGTTTGGGATGAAACATCATAATGTTTTAGATTCTGGGAATCGAGCCTGTGTGTCAAATTCTAGGATTAATGTCTAATTAGTGTGTTTTTGTTCTTTTGATTTAAATAATTTGCCAAAAGCTCTAATAGATATAAATTGATGCAAATGAATATATATTTTTTTTCCATTTACATTTTACAGAACTGGGAGGCTAGAAACAGGAAGTTGCTTAAGCTTCACTTCCTGCTTTGTTAAATATATGTGCCGCAATTATTTTCACCGTTTCGGTCAACGCTGGAGAATCTATGGGAAGAGATCTGAGATAGTTCCTCCATACAGAATCTCTCCATTCGCTTTCAATTTCGAGGTCCAAAGATGCTGGTGGATTCTCCTAAGTTCAGACCACAGGCCATTACTCTTGGCTCAATATGTTCACTAGGGCCCGGAAACGTGGTAAATGCTCTCCACTGATGGTCGCAAGCCATTGTTTTGGTATGCTGTGGTGTTCTGTATGTGTGTGTGTGTGTGTGTGCATGTGTGTGTGGTGGTAACGATGTGTTTTAGCACAAGTGAAGCACAAAGGTGGGAACAATCCCTCGTAAAAACAAGCCTCAGATAAGGTCTGCAACACTGGCTTAGGTGTTACACAGATTTCTACTATACGAGGTGCTGATTCACCGCTGTCCTCGGGTTCCTGTAAATACCCCCTGCCGCATAATAAGGTCACGGCGTCGCTGGATGGTTTCATCATCCAACGAGATCCTTCTGACGTTACTGGGTGTGGATCTTTCCTGTACACTGTAGAGCAAATGTTTGTGGACGCCTGACCGTAAGATTTTCTGAACATCCCTTTCGCACATTTTGTCTCCATTCGCTCTTATAATAAGTGTTCTGGGAAGATGTTCTACCAGACTTCAGAATGATGATGTAGATTCATTCAGCCAGTTAGTAAATTCAGGTACTGATGTAGCACACATTCATCCCAATGGTGTTCAATAGAGATTAAGCTCTATAGCAGAAGATCTTCCACGAATTCCAACCCATGCAAAGCATATCTTCATCATATGGAGCTGGCTTCAGGGGCATTGTCATGCTGGAACAGGTTTGGGTCTCCTAGTTAAAATAAAGGGAAAATTCCATTCTCCCTCATCCAGAGACATAACAAACAATTAAATGCCTCTAACATTTGTGGAAACAGTTTGGAGAAGAACCTCATATGGCTGAGAACATTCTGGTTTCGAGCTAATAGACAGGATACGAGCTACTCTTTATAGCCGTGGTGTGAAGAAAAGCATCTCAATACCACAAACTTTTAACATTAAACTGTTCTACAATAACGATGTGCTCATTCAAGAAATAAAAAAAACACATTTTTACAACTGAACAGTTATGGGGTTCAGGACCTTGGTCAGGGGCCAAGAAGCGGCAGCTTGGTGCGGCTGGGATTTAAACTCATGACCTTCCAATCCAAAGTCCACTGCATTAACCACTAAGCGACCACCCTTTTCCCCCCTCATATGCATTGGAATGTAACATGTAAAGGGGTTAAACGTCATGTGGCTGTTTAATGGCTGTTTTGTATTCAGTGCCAGCAGGCAGTGCATTAGGATGGCAAATATTCAGGCCACTGAGTCTGTGGTGAGGACCGAGCCAGCTCTTCTCCTCAGGGCCAGCCTGAGCCATCCACCGCGTCTGTCGTTCGGGGGGGGCGGGGCCGAACTCATGCCAACTGGCCTGGTGCCTGGAGCTACCTGTGCCAGCATGCCAACTGGTCAGTGCATGGCGCACAGCAGCTCACAAAAGCTGGCCACCTGCTCCAACCACAGCTGAGAGAACACGAAGAGGATGTGACGTAAGGAAAGAGAGAGGGATGGAGAAAAGGATGGAGAGAAGGATGGAAAGAGACAGAGAGTTTGACACATTTGACAAAGCTCGACACATGCCAGTCATCATTAAATGACCTCCTCTTAAGAAAGATCTGGTCAGGAGCTCCGAGCCACATGCTACGCTTTTACCACCAGAGGGAACAAGCAGATGAAATACCAGTAAAATGTCAACAGACAAGGCAGGACGTGCTGCCAAGACAAAGCAGACGGAGCTGAGGAGATCCAAAATCCAACCCAAACTACAGGACATGTTCCTCAACAAAATCTAGCTTTCAAGACAAACAAACAGAAAGAAAATGATGAATCTCAGGGATTCATGTTCCTCAACAAGTTCTAACATTCAAAGAGGAAAAACTAAACAAATTCAGGACAATCTCACAGCTGCACTTATTTATTTTACTTACTTTATTTATTCATTTACTTACTTATTATTTACTTGCTTGCTTACTTCATTTATTTTACTTACTCATTTATTTAATTATTTGTTTGTTTACTTGTTTACTTGCTTGCTTCTTTGTTTGCTTGTTTATTTGTTTGTTTGCTCGGCAGACTCCTAAGAGTAAACCAGTTTCCAGTTTCTTTTTTGTCTGCGATCATCATGAACCTTCTCATTAAAACGTCATTGTCAAACCCTCATCGCCACCTGACAAGAACTTCCAGGCTACGTCACGTAACGTGAAGAGACACTGTTTACAAACAGAAAATCTCGGAATGTGAATCCTGGTTTTTATCTGGATTCCGGCAAAATCCTGTCTGAAGCAGTTCTGATTCCTATAAGGGATTTGTACTCAAGCGAAAGACGGGAAGAAAGTCGGAGAAGGAGGTTCAAGAACATTAACATGAACATAAAGTGTTTACGTGTGTGTGTGTGTGTGTGTGTGTGTGTGTGTGTGTGTGTGTGTGTGTGTGTGTGTGTGTTAATGAAGAATCAATCAGGAGAAACAAAATGAAATCCTCACCTTGATTCCCGGAGCGCTCCTTTTCGCCTCGGCCTTCAGACGTGTGGCTCGCAGAGCTGGTTTAGTTTTCTTATAATCCTGCTTTCCTGAAAAAGAGGGGGAAAAAAAACACACAATTTAACACAACACACTTAACACAACTCTGCACAACTTAACAAAACTCAACTCAGCACAACACACCTCAACAACACATTTAAAACAACACATCTCAACACAACACCCTTTAACACAACTCAACACAACACATCTCAACACAACTTAACACACTTTAGCACACCTCAATACCACTTAACACAACTCAACTCAACACAACACAACACATCTCAACACAACTCAACACACCTTAGCACACCTCAATACCACTTAACACAACTTAACACAACACACCAAACCTCTACACAACTCAACACACCTTAGCACACCTTAACACAACTCAACACACCTCAATTTAACAACACACCTCAATTTAACAACACAACTCAACAAAACACACCACACTTCAACAGAACTTAACACAACTCAACACACCTTAGCACACCTTAACACAACTTAACACAACTCAACACACCTCAACTTAACAACACATCTCAACACAAAACACCTTGACACAACACAGCACAACTTAACGCAACTAAACACAATTCAACTCAACACAAAATTCCATCTGCTTCTTCAAAGGCCCAATTTTCTTGTTACATGTTCATTAAGGATTCATTCGAAAATCGTCAAACTAATGGATTTTCTGTGAACTCGGTTCGACCGCACGTCTGTGTTTACTTATTCATAAACGCCTAATACAGCACGTTTTATTCTCCTCAGGTGTAGGTGTGTGTGTGTGTGTGTGTGTGTGTGTGTGTGTGTATTATTCACTAGCAGTTCATAATATTAACAAGTAATCCATAAATGTACTGACAGCTTTCTGCAGAGCGCCGATTGTTCATACGAGTGTATGCAAGACTTTCAGTGTGTGTGTGTGTGTGTGTGTGTGTGTGTGTGTGTGTGTGAGTGTGTGTGTGTTCTGTTGACTCCTGAACATAGTTTTTAAACATCCCATTCTACAATTTAGTCCCTATTTGCTCTTAGAATATCCTCCACTCTTCTCTTCTGTGGAAGTTTGGGCTCATTCAGACAGTTCAGCTCAAAAGCAGGAGATCTTCCACATCTTCCAACCTATGTAAAGCATATCTTCATGGAGCTGGAGAGCACTGGTATGCTGGTCTCCTAGCTCGAGTGACGGGAAAATCCCATGCTTCCACATCCGAAGACTTTAAATAGAAGTGTGTAGAGAAAACGAAAAACAGTTGGATGTTGGATCTCCACATGATGAGGTTCTACATTAAAGGTCAAGGAAACAGAGCACGTTTCTCCACCATAGACTGCTGGGTAGCAGGAGAAGATGGAGAAATAAAAGATAACATCACGTGTCGAGGGCAGCATTCAAAATACCGAACTCATCCATCTATCTGATCACTCGTTCCGCAGATCCATAAAAAGAAAGGATTTACTCTACGATCTGAGCGTTTCAGCCTCAACGTTCAGAAAGACTCGGTCCTGTTTCTGCACCGATTCTGTGAAGAACCTTGTTTTCAAAAGCAGCAGGGAGAGATTAGGTGTGTGTCTTAGTTTTGTGGAAATCTCCTGTCATGGGGCGAAATGCACACAGCAAACAGACTCGACCATCTGCTCCTGAAATGAATAGTTCATTGTGACCAAATGGAAGTAATTGCTCTGAGAGATGTGAATAAATTGTGGATGGAGCGAGAGGCCTGGCTGCTGCACACTGACTCTCCTCTTCACCTGCTATTACGGAATACAAAATCTTCACGTTTTGGACTGCAGGTTCTGCATGTGCTCCAATAAGTCAAAATTTAACACGCTGGCCAGTTGCTCTCGTGATCATCCGCGTCGCTTCGTCGTGAGAAGCTGGTGAGCGATCTCAGCAGCACACTGTACCAAATAATCCCAGGAAGATCTCAGCCGAATCTGATAACAGACTGCGGTAACGTGTGCTCCGTGTCAAATTACTTGCAAAAGGACTATTTTATTAAATATGGCAACGTCTTTGGTGATGTTTTACACAGGCGTCGTGACATCCTAAAAAAAAATCTTGGCTTCAACATGTGGACACGCCCACATCAACAAACACGCCCACACCTTCAACAAACCCGCCCACATATTCAACAAACCCACCCACACATTCAACGGACACGCCCACATATTCAATGGACACGCCCACATCCTCAACAAACACGCTCACATCTTCAACAAACACGCCCACATCAACAAACACGCTCACATCTTTAACAAACATGCCCACATATTCAATATACACGCCCACAACTTTAACAAACACGCCCACAACTTCTTCAACAGACACGCCCACATATTCAACGGACACGCCCACATATTCAATGGATACGCCCACATATTCAACAAACACGCCCACATCAACAAACACGCTCACATCTTCAACAAACGCCCACATCAACAAACACGCTCACATCTTTAACAAACATGCCCACATATTCAATATACACGCCCACAACTTTAACAAACACGCCCACAACTTCTTCAACAGACACGCCCACATATTCAACGGACACGCCCACATATTCAATGGATACGCCCACATATTCAACAAACACACCCACATCTTCAACAAACACGCCCACAACTTCTTCAACAGACACGCCCACATACTCAACGGACACGCCCACATATTCAATGGATACGCCCACATATTCAACAAACACACCCACATCTTCAACAAACACGCCCACATCAACAAACACGCCCACATCTTTAACAAACATGCCCACATATTTAATGGACATGCCCACACCTTTAACAAACACACCAACATCTTCAGTGGCCACTCCCACACCAATGGACCTGCCCACATCTTCAACAGACATGCCCAGATCTTCAACAAACACGCCCACATATTCGATGGCCACACCCACATCTTTATCAAACATGCCCACATCTTCAACAGACATAAAGACATTGTCAAAAAACATGGTGATGTTTTCAACAGACATTAAAAAAAAAATTTTATTCAAAGAACATGGAAACGTCTTATATGGACATGATGTCTTCAGCAGATATGGCAACTTCTTCAACAGACATGGTGACGTTTACAAAGAACATGGTGGCGTTTTCAACAAACATAGTGATGTCTTCAATGAGCATGGACATGGCAACATCTTCAATGGACATGACGACGTCTTCAATGGACGCGGCTACGTGTTCGACAGACACCGGGACATATTTACAAACATGTGATGTTTTCAAAGAACATGGTGATGTCTTTAACGGCTCACTCTGTGGACAATATTAACAAAATATCTAACTGAAACTATGGTTTGTTCTTCTCCTAGTCTTCACTGGCTAAAAGTGCGCCAATATTTGTATCGGAAGGAAGAAACACAGAGTGAAATCTCAGACTGCGTTATAAATAACGAAAATACATTTTTACGCCGAGTCGCTATTTATGTCCGCGGTCTGAAACAGCTTTCCGTCGGGCAAACGGTACACGGTGTAACTTCCACAACACCATGATGCACTTCCACAGCCTGCGTAAGAAACGGCTTTGTTGCGTCGACTCGGATTCAGCAGTGTTGCGTCAAGCCTCGCCGCCTGCCTGCAACTTCAGGGAAACAAACTTCTGCGTGTGTGGAGATTTAATAAGGGAAACAATAATGCGTTTCAAACACTGCATATAATTAAAAACAAACCAAGACGCTGTTTATATAAAGTTCTGAAATAGGATTTTTTTATTATTATTATACCTTCTTCAACACAATATTGTCCCTAAACGATGCCAGATGATACACACGCTCAAAATATACTCTGTAGCATTTCATGGCATCACCCTGCACCTGCATTTCTCAGCAGATTTTTTTCATCTGATCAAATGCTCTGTAGAATCTGAAATCCACCCCTCAACCCACCTGATCCAGATGAGGTGATGAGGCCTGAGATACCTCCAATTCAAGCGTTCCAATTCATCCCAAAGGTGTTGAAAAGCTCTATAGCTCTATCTTCCACTCCTACAGATCATCATGAAACGTGGTTTGTGGACATTGTGTAATGCTGGAACAGGAAAAAAAATTAGATTGGAGAAGAACCGCAAATGGCTGGAAAATGTCAGGTGTCCCTTTGACTCATTTTCTCCATATAGTGTATTCTTCTTCTTTTGTTCTTTGATCTGCTCCAGTTAGAGCTCGCCACAACAGATCCCCCATCTCCATACCACTCTGTTCTTTACATCTGCCTCTTCCGAACCAACCACCCGCATGTCTTCCCTTACCACATCCTTGGCGTTCCTCTATTGCTCCTGCCTGGAGTCTCCATCCTCAGCATTCTTCTACTTATATACCCCATGTCCCTGCTCTGCACATCTCATCAACCATCTCAATCGTGCCTCTCTCGCTTTGTTTCGAAAGTGTTTTACCTGTGCTGATCCTCTAATAAACTAATTTTTCCTCGTCCCTGTCCAATGAAAGTCACATCTCCATATAGTGTATTATTGCAAAAGAAAAAGGAGGAGAAGAAATTGCACAATAAATACAATATTGGTGAATTAATATCTTTTATCTCCAAGCTCCAGATGCTGATTACCACATGTTGGCAGGTTTCACCATGAACTATTGAGAATATGCTATATGGTGTAAAGCAGGCAGACTTTTCCAGCCATATGTGGTTCTTCTCCAAACTGTGAACTTAAAGGCACACAATTCTATAGAATGCCTTTGAATGCAGGAGCATTAAAATTGTCCATTCACTTAAACTAGGAGAGCCAAAATCTGTTCCAGCAAAACCAGCTTAATGAAGCTCTTAAGTGGTGTACACCCCAAAACTTGTAAGACTGAAGGTGGTAGCTTATGGTTAAGACATTGGAAGACTTCGGAAGGTCGTGAGTTCAAATTCCAGCCGCACAAATCTACCGCTCCTGGGCCCCTGTCCAAGGTCCTGAACCCCATCAACGCTCAGTTGTATGAATGAGATAAATGCAAGTCGCTCTTGATAAAAGCATGTTACAGGGGAGAGATTGAGGTCGTAGCTTAGTGGTTAAGGTGTTGGCTTTTAAATACAAAGGTCATGAGTTAAAATCCCAGCAACACCAAATCAAATCACAGTAGTAGAGTTTAGTCTGAACCATTCCAGCCCCAGCAAGAATGAAGTCCAGGAGCAAAAAAAAAAAAAAACAATCACGCAATCAAGAGATCCAAAAAGCGACAGGTTTCCAGGAGCAAAAAAAAAGGGCAGGTGCATGAATCAGGAAGCTGCCTCTGTGCTCGAACACATGCAGCTCTGAGCGAGGCGAAAAAGAAAAAAGCTTTTGTGACAAGGCTACAGGTGATGTTGTACAGAATTAAAGTTAAAGGCAGTGTGATGGCTGATTGGAGAGGACAGTCTCGAGTCTTAGCTAGAGGGCCAGGAACACTGACAGCCTGCGACAGGCTTCTGTTTTAGAGTGAAAGAAGGAGGGAAAAGGAGAGAGGGAAAGAGGGAAAAAAAAAAGAGAGAGAGAGGGGGGGGGGGGCTGCCATCATTCATCAGCAGGAAGCAGTGCTACAGGCTGACTTCCACCACATGAGAGCCATTTGGCCCTTGTCTCTCACATCACATCATGACAGAGGGGATAGAAAAAAATATATACCACACATACACACACACACACACACACACACACACACACACACACACACACACACACACACACACACACACACACACAGATGACAAGTCGCCTCAAGTAAACACACAAGCACACAAAGAAAAACTGGTCAGAACTGGACAATGGCAGAGAAAGAAAAAAGAAAATGGAACAGTCTACCTTAGAACATCTTGCCCTGTACTGCAACATACTTTCTCCATCATCTACCACTCCACTATTCTCCCTCCATCATCTACCAATCCACTATTCTCCCTCCATCATCTACCACACCACTATTCTCCCTCCATCATCTACCACTCCACGATTCTCCCTCCATCATCTACCACTCCACAATTCTTCCTCCATAATCTATCACTCCACTATTCTCCCTCCATCATCTACCACTCCACGATTCTCCCTCCATCATCTACCACCCCACTATTCTCCCTCCATCATCTACCACTCCACTATTCTCCCTCCATCATCTACCACTCCACCATGCTCCCTCCATCATCTACCACTCCCCAATGCTTCCTTCATCATCTACCACTCCACCATTCTCCCTCCATTATCTACAACTCCACAATTGTCCCTCCATCATCTATCACTGAACTTCACCATGCTTCCTCTCTCTCCCTCCATCATCTACCACTCCACCATTTTCCATCTATTATCAACCACTCCACCATGCGCTCTCCATCATCTACCACTCCAGAATGCTCCCTCAATCTCACTCCATCATCTACTGCAACACCATGCTCCCTCCATCATCTACCACTAAACTCCACCATGCTCTGTTCATCGTCTACTGCTTCACTATTCTCCCTCCATCATCTACCACTGCACCACTGATCCTTCTACCACTACCACAACTCTTCAAGGATTTCAATGTCAACTGATATAGCAGTGGGAAAAGATTGTGACGGGGAACAGAGGACAGAAGACACCAGTGGAATACGATCCAGCTCATGACAAAGGTTAATGATGGTCACATTATTTACGGGACTTGAATTCCATGATGTCGAGGTTTATTATGTTCCAACGTAACTGTGAACGCAAGCTGGAGGACCCAGCAGTGACTACGTGGTCTTACAGCAATCAAACACACAAGACAGAATCCAAACTCCAACAAGAAGAACGTACACACCACCATGGAAACTCGTACTGCATTATATGAAGTAATAGCAGCATTTATGGAGGGGGGGGGGGGGGGGGGGGTCGGGGAGACAGGAAGATGGGGGGACGGGGAGACGGTGGGGACGGATCGACGCCGAAAAGCTCAGCGATCACAAAAGCTCGCCGGCCAGAGAAGAAAACTAAACCTGACAGGATATAAATTACCTTCTCATTACGACTTCAAATTGCGATGCGTATTCTTTCCTTTGTGTCTCTTTGTGCCATTTCAGGTGACACTTTCTTTTTTTTTTCCCCCGTTAAACAGAGATTAGTCAAAATTGGCCGACGGAGGCTCTTTTCGAAGCGTTGCGTTGACGGGAGGAGGGATTCTTATTGTCCATTACCTGCTGTTATGTCTTTGAACAGAGGAGATCTGAAGAAAAAAAGGAAAGAAAAAAAGAGAAAAAGAAACTAAATCGAATATGGCTGAGATGCGGAGGTTTCAGCAGGGGTTCAGCTTGTTATGTTTTCTTACAAGACATGAAACAGAGGTGTGATAGAGATGGGGTGACGGCACACAACAAGCTAAATAACCCTACTAAGGGCTTTCAAATGAGCTCTTAAAAAAAAAAAAAAAAAAAAAAGGGGGAAAATAAAGCGCATTAGTAATGACGGGAGAGAGAGATGACACGCCGTGTTACTATGTACACAATATCAATGCGCCGTCGTCACACGTCTCCGAGTGGCGTCGCGACTTTCGGACGGGTCTTTTTTTCAATTAATGCCCGTTTTTATCCCTTCAAACCGCACGTTTATTAGACGCTACTGTTTCTATAGTAACAGCTGCTTTACAGGAACTTGGGCTTGATGCAGCCCATAGACCTTAATAGCGCACTGATTGGTTAAATTAATAATCGTTATGGACATGGT
>JBCEWE010000431.1:454612-504612 GCA_039877035.1 Silurus lanzhouensis | reverse complement strand
AAATACAGAGATTTGTTATTTTTTTAGTATTTTGCTCTTACCAGGGAGAGAAAATCTTTCTTTATCCAGTTCCTGATTCTGTCTGCGCATGCTCAGAGGGAGTGATTCTGCAACCAATCAGCGTCGTTTCCCCGCCCACATGAGTCATTCAAGCTGCAGAACTGCCATAAAATATAAATGAAAATAAATGAAATAAAATAAAATAGAAATATTTTATCTATATCAAATGATAGATAGATAGATAGATAGATAGATAGATAGATAGATAGATAGATAGATAGATAGATAGATAGATAGATAGATGCTAAATAATAAATTCATTGATGGCCACTAAATACTAAAAAGGGTTTACTCGATGTACACGTTCAAGGCTAAATCATGGCACGTGAATCAAACGATGACATCGTAATCTCATTATTTGCATAATAAATGTTCTCTCATTTGCACGCGGCATCCGACTGCACTGTCAGACTGACAAACGCACGGCGCTCGAGGCTCGACACGTTCATTTGATGGGGTGAAAAATCAGTGCTTTTACACGTACGTGTAGCGTCTGAGTCCACTCGAGCAAAGCAAGGGCGAGATCACTCAAAAATAAAGATCTCTCACAAGGCCGTAACGAGTAAATGAAAAACGGAACTTGTCAAGGAACCCGTAATTTACAGCAAAATGATGAATGAATCAGCATCAGTGTTTATGAAGATGCACCACCATGTCTTTTTTAAACACAGGGATATAAAAAATAAAACTGACTGGTGTTTATAAATAAGTATTAAATATGAAAAAATATATCCACATTTACTTTTGGTGGTATATGAGTGCTCAGTATATTTCAATACTCTGGGGTACATCACTTTTACCCTTTGGCTTGTTTATTTTCATTCCATTGACAGGAACTCTGCAGCTCAGAGTATGAAATATTCAGATTCTGCTTTTTTTTTTCCCCTTTGAAACGTTATTTTCTAACAAAGAGGTTGAAAGATGCATCTCTTATTATGTGTCACTTATTCATTTACTCATCCACTGTGTCCTGCTCAAGGTCATGGTAATATGGGTACTATGTGTAGCATAACTGTTCCACAAAAAGTTTCAAGACTCGCTTTGTTTACAAGAAAGTACTTTACTTATCTACATTTACACACCATCACCTTCAACACTGTGCTCTCAGCGTTCTTCTGGAACGTTTTCTAGAAGTCTTCTTTTCAAGCACCTTTTGCAATTTAAAAACGCTGAGCTGGATCTTCATCTTCAGCAAGTAGGTTGGGTGCGGAATTGAGATCGTGAGGTTTGTTTTCATCGTGCACAAGTTGCCAAATGTTTTTTTAGGGGTTGAGCTCGTTGAAGGTCTCCCACATCTGTGGAGCGTGCAACTCGAAAACACTCGAAACGGCTCGTTGCTAATGCTAATTCGCTGAAGTTTATAGTATCCGGTTGTGCTACGATGATAAAGTAATAGTCAGCAGATTGTTGTGGTATAAAAGGAATAAAACACTATGGAATCTCATATACAGGAAAAAATGCATCGAACGTCTGAGTGGTAAACGAATACTGGATTGGATGTGCTAGCATGAAATTTCCACTTTGAACTGGGAGACCCAAAACTGTTCCAGCATGAAAATTCCCGTAAAGCCAGCTCCATAAAGATATGCTTTAAATGGGTTGGAAGTTGTGGAAGATCTCCTGCTATAGAGCTCTAAAACCTATTGGAATGAATGTGAACACTATTATGAGACAATTTGATCAAATTCAATCAAAAACACATCTGTACAAGTACGATCTGTACGAATAGCAGCTAGCAATAGCGAATGCTTGTATGTATTCGAGTTGCTGTTGTATTTTCTCTAGCGCACGTTAAGGGAGCGTGTGGTGCTTCTCGTGCAGCTGTGTAAGACAGGTTCTCACAGCGTATTTATCCAGGTGCAGCTGCTGGCCTTCGATCAAACCGGCTGTTTACGCTGGAAAACCCGGCTGTAATGCAGCAGTATCGTTAGCAAGCCGGCACAGATCCGGGCGATGTTCACCAGCGTAGCGATTACACTGCGAAGGATATTGAATAGACGCTGCGCTCGTGAAACTCAAGTTTTGAGCTCTCCATGAGACATCAAGAGAAACATAGCAATGTGTGTGTCCTTGTGTGTGTGTGGTGGGGGGGTTCACTGAATGGCCTCGACACCCCCTTATTTTTTGACCTCCTGCCAATTTTGTTGAAGTCTATAAACACGCGTCAGACAAATTAGCACCAATCCTCGGATTTTAATCCGATCCAGATGTACGTTTTGCGCAGCCATACCCGCTAAACAACCGCAAACAACCGCAGAACCCATAAAGTGCGAGTCTATGTCCTGTTAGAGCGCCGTTTTATAAAGATGCATCTAATTAGCTTAATTGTTCTGACACGTAAATCACTCCCAATCTGTTTTTTTTTTTTTTTTAGATCACTTTTTATAACTGCTGCACGTCCCGCCAACTGTTCGGGTTGGCGAAGGCAAGTGGGTGAGCATCGGCAGCTGCGTCGCATATGCTCGATCTATAGAAACAAACACGGCTGCCCCCGCATGAGGCTCGATTGACAGGTATGATTCATCTCGCTCTACCGGAGGGCGCGATAATAATAAGCGCAGATAGATCATTTCCTATTGAGGAGGGAAGCATGAAGGCTAGCAGGGGACAGAGGCAAGATCATTGGCCTCCCACAGCAGAACGCGTGACTCCCCGCACACGCCGACGCGGCGGGGTAAGATTAAAACCGCATGATCCCGTCACTCCTTTGAATAAAAAAAAAGTTCTGCGCTGTCTGGCTCGGCCTGAGATGAATCAACGCGCCAGGCTCATCAGTGCTCCGGGTTTTTTTTTACCGTCGAGAATGTTGAGCGTGTCAGCAGGGAGGATTAGGATAGTGTCAAGAGCATTGCGAGTTCCTAAACAGCAGCCAGTTTCTTAAATCCAAGGACAGTGGCGTCTCGTCGCTGCAGACAGCGCGACGGGGAGAGCCATTTTAGCCATGATGAGGAGTAATGGCTTGAAACAATATTCCCTCGGGGCCTCAAATTGAAATCCGCAACTGTGAGATTGCTCCGTCGCTGTTCAATTTGCGACGTCGAAAAGAAAAAAAGACGACGGCTTTGCACTCGGGGTCGAGCCGTCGCATTTCAGAAACAGTGAAGCCGTTCATTTGCGGAGATGGAAGCACGTTTCATTTGCGCAAAAACACCTTTCCCTGAGATGACTGGCTGACGGATCTGTCTTAGATTATAGTTTAAAGCCATCACTGGTGTTCGGCTCTAATCTCTGTGTTTATTTGCGTTTCTCCCTGTCTGTTTCTCCTACATGCCCTCGAAGTAGTGCGTGTTATTCACTGGAACACTGCAGTAATTAGAAAAGATATTCAGATACCATGAGAGTGAGGAACGTTAACTGACGAGTTTAGAATATATATCCACATCTCCATAACTGAAGCCGATGCGATTCGCATCTCGATGCACAACCAACGATATGATACATCAAAGCATTAAAGATACATATGAAGCAGCTACCGTTGCGATCCGATTTCCATTCAATATATATATATATATATATGAAATTGTACCTGAACCTGAACTTGGGGACCCAAACCTGTTCCAAGCATGACAATGCCCCTATGCACAAAGCCAGCTCCATGAAGATATGATTCACATGAGTTGGAGTGGAACATCTCCTGCTATAGAGCTCTGAACTCAACCCTGTTTGGATGAATTGGATTCGTGATTGCATCCCAGGCTTCCTCCATTTACATCAGTTACGAGAACTAGCTCGCTTCATAATCTTGTGGAACATCTTCTCGGAAGAGTGGGCGTTATTATTAGAGTACTAATGAAGACTCGGTGTGGAATTGGATTTCTAAGAAAGATTCACAGGCCAATCTTATTCACAATTGCATGTTTACGGTATACAGTATGTAAAATATGTCCATATTCATGCATAGATTCTTCTTATGTTATGTGTATAAGAAAGTGCAGGTATGAGGTGTGCAAATAGGATGTCCAGAAAGGAGATGGGATCAGGTGTCTACAAAGTTTTGTATTTTGTATGGAGCCGGGACGCAATGTAAAAGATGGTGGCGTTAAATACTTATATAATATATTATTGTTTACCGCATTTACAATTACAATCATTTCATTCACTTTTTAATAAAAATCTTTTGTTAAACTGACTCGGATATTCCACATATTTAGAAGACGCACGCATTTTTTACATGAAATAAAATGCTAAATGCGTTCTTTTCTCCGCTGTTCTTCAGACCGACTGGTGGAAGCCTGAGACATGCTGCGAGCTGAGTCTGGGTTCCAGCAGGCAGGCAAACGAGGTTCAACTTTGAGCTCAGGATTACGCAACACACGCTGCATCTTGCAATGAATTACAAAAGAGATCATTTGAAATGTGGAAGTCCACCCAAAAGAACACACACACACACACACACACACACACACACACACACACACACACACACAGGCTGTCAATTGTATCATAAAATCCTGCATGTTTCATCAGAATCTGTGTAATCTGCAGACGCACCAAGATGCAATGCCTCTACATAGTTATGAAGTCTGTCATCATCTGCCGTCTTGAAGAAATGTGTGTATAAATCTCACACACAAACACACACCTGCAAGTAAGAATGAAGGAAGTACAGAAGAACTCGGAGTAATAACTACTGCAGGGATCCCTCTCTTCATCAAGAGCAACATATCTCTTCACTCTCTCTTTCTTCTCGGAAATAAATACATGATTGTCCCGTTTTCAATTCACATTAACGTTGTGAATAATCACATGGTTTCTTCAGTAGCTGAAGAAGGTGACAAGGCCTGGGGTGCAGTCAGCGTTCACAATCATACCAAATAGGGTTTAAAGCTCTTTATTGCAGGCCACACAAGATCTTCTACACACTTCCTCGCCATGGACGAAATATATTTTTATACAGTATTTCTGGTCATGTTTTGCTTTTTCAAAACAGCAGCGCTCAGCTAGATGGAGCGCTGCTCGAATCTATCCACTGAGTGAGTGCGTTCATTTATTACCAACAGCATAAAATACCTGCCAATTATTAGGTGTTTAGCGCCTGTGTAAAGTGTGGAAACACCGAATCACATTCATCGTTTTTTTTGTTTGTTCCTATGCAACAAACTCGTTAAACATTGGACAGTGAATGAGTGAAAGAAGTTCTGTGGAGAACAAATAGGACATTTTTGTCTCTAAAAGAAGAATTTAGAATAACTAAGAAGATGTGATCAGACTGCATCACCCCCACAGTCACACATGGAGGTGAAGGTTTGATGGTTTGGGGTTGTTTTGAAGCAGAGAAGTGTAAAGGATGCTGAACCAACATGGCTTACATTTCCTACTACACTATTACGCTATGCAATTCCATCTCGACTACGGCCCATTGGAACCGACTTCACCGTACGACAAGACGATGAGCGTCCGAGCTCTGTCTTTTTTTAGAGGGCAAACAGTCGTATGGAACGGCCTGCCCAGTCACGCCCCTAAATCATATTGAACTGTTCTGGGATGAACTGGATCACAAAAAAAAATCTCCAACTAGTGATCAACACCATGGGCAGAGTTTTGCAAGAGGCACAGCAAAGTATTTCAGTCTGACCAACGTTATCGAACATTTAAAGATAAAAAAAATTATTGCCTTTCTGTTATTTTTTTTGTTTTTTTTGTTTCCCCTTTTGAATCAGAGGAGACCGAAAGCAAGGCACATCTTGAGGATTGAATTTCTTTATGGGATAAGGTTATAAATTAACATAAAGTGGAATAAATTAACGTCAGGGATGTAAACACTAGAAGACGCCATCTGGGCTTGATATTTCACAAAAAAAACATTCCAATGCATGCTTCTGGCTATAAACCTGTACCACACATAGCTTCACATAATATATAATTTTAATAATAATAATTTGTATTTCATTTAAAAAACTAAACAAGAAATCCTTTTTTTCAGAGGTCCATTCATCTCTGAATGAACGAGTGCAGTTACTTTTCCAGCTTCAGAGATAGCGAGATCCAGGCTCGGGCAATAATGAAGCTGACATTTACAAGCGCACATGCACTCTCATTAATTAACGTAGAAGGACACACACATACACACAAAACCACTGCATATATTACATTTACATGTACGCCATTAGGCAGACGCTCTTATTTAGAGCAGCTTATATTTCATCGTATTCATACAACAGTGCAGCAATGGGGTTCAGTACCTTGGACAGGCCCCCAGGAGTGACAGCTTGGAGTGGCTGTGATTTGAACTTATGACCTTCAGATCCAAAGTCCACTGCCTTAACCACCAAAACCCCTCCCCCATTTAATAAATCCCTTTTAAAATTTTTTACAGTTGTTTTATTCTCAGTATAAAATTTAAATCTGTCTAGTGTGGTCCCAATTTCACAACACAGACCTCTGATTTTGGTTTATTTCTGCATAAGGTCCGTCATTAATTAAAAAAAACCTTGTGGCCTGCATGCACAGCCTCATTGATCAAATGCACTGGACCACAAAAACATGGAAGACATCAAGCATAAAAATGTCCTTGACATCAGAGATGGCAAATTGTCCCTGAGCTGAAAGGTTGGGTTCAATCATCCTCCGACCGTATAATTAGTAATTAGGCTAGAATTAAAGTCAACTCGTGAAGGGAAGAGTGTGTCCAATCGAAATCAGCATATGAAATTAGATTAAATTATTGGAAAAAAAAATTGAAATATTAATCCTCCGATTTGCACCCAGGTCCCAAGTCTCAGGTCTCAGGCGTCAGTCACAAGCTGTTTGAACTTTTCCTAATTACAGACTCGAAGGGATTCAAGAGGAAAGAAACACTGATCCCCTGACATTTCATTTGACTTGCTTTTTTTTTCATTTCTGTCCTCTCTCTCTTTCTCTCTCTCTCTGAACAAAATGACAAAATGAATTATTTTCATTGACACAAATTTACTGCTAATCGAATCCGACACCTCATGCTTGATTACCGCATATAAAGCCATAACCGTACGGTGTATTATAATTAATATTAATTAAATATCACTAAATATATTTGCAGTACAATTCAACAAATGAAACATATCACATTGCATTCTGTAAATGTTAATAAAATATTAATAAAATGTTAATAAAAAGAGTCACTTTTAAAAATAAAGAGAGTGAGAAATTATAAAAGGTTTGCTTAGCCTAATGCCTGTTTGCTAATTACCTGACTCTTGTTTTGTCTAGCCATAACTAATTTAAAATAAAAATATAAACCTCCACCTGTGTCCAAATGTCCATCTGCATGATACTGATAATATTTTTTATATTTCGTTCTTTGTTTCTTGTCCCCATACATTTTTTTTGTCACAATACTACTTCCAGGTGCTTTTGTATTTTTATATGGTCTATACACAATCTTTGTCTTTGATGGTTTCAAAAAATGAAAGGAATCCTGAACCAACATGGCTCCCATTCCATACTTCACTATTAAGCTATGCAATTTCGTTTGGACTGGGCTCATTAGAACTGACTTCACTGCACGACATGACGATGAGCCGAAGCTTATGTCTGTGTTATTTAGAGAGCAGACAGTGTCTGGAGTGTTATCCTGCCCAGTCATCACACCTAAATCTTATTGATCTGCTCTGAAATGAACTGGACTGCAAAGAAATCTCCAACTACTGACGAACACCACTGGCAAAGTTTTACCAGAGACACGGCTCTTTCAGCTGAATGTTTGGAGAACTGTCCGGGTGCTGAAAGCGTGTAAAACTGGTATTCATGCTAACGGAGGAATTTTCTATGGAAATAAATCTGGACATTTATAGATTTGTTTGGGCAAAGTGGATCATCATATGGTTACATTATAAATTTGTTGTATAGAAACAAAAGGAACATGCATGTGTCTTTCAAAAACAATAAAAACTCCTAGCTTTTGACAGGAACTGTATCACACTTTTTACTAGAAAAAATAAGGTAAAGCTTGTGGTCAAAAATACGACCTCAAGATCATCATAAAAGCTAATATGTTGCAAATAAATGTCAGTATTTTAAAAAGATACAAAAAGGTGTTTCATGCAGAACAACACACTGAATATAAGAGACGTGAGTTCTGGCACAAATTCACATTAAAAAGCTGAAATCCAATGTTTTTCACCTTATGCTTGATACATCACAGATACCAACACAAACATAATTTTATATATATTATATAATATATTATTATGTATATGTATGTTATGATTTTCACATTGCGCTCAAAATACAGCCTAATATATCACATTGGTATATACATTGGTAATTTACATTGGTAATTATATATACAATATATTTACAAACACAAGCATGTTGCAGCTGTTGAATCCTTTTTTAAAGAACTGTAGAATGAGAGAGTTTTGTCACATGTTCAATTCAAACCGGAATTCTTTCTTTATTTACCTTGATCTCAGAATTAAAAACGTTAAAAATGGCCAAACAGGCAGTCTGGAAATAACTCGAGTGCACTTCATCTCCTGGAAACACGTCCTGGGCTTTTATTACGGCTCTCTTTCATAAAAGAGATTCACAATAGACTGTCATTACGGCTTGCCAATGATTCATAATGAGGGAGGGACAGCACGAGGCGTCGTTACTTATTGAGTTCTAATATTACACTATTACACTCTATCACCAAAAATATTGGGACACCTGATGTGGTTCTTTTCATTGGAGTTGTCTTTGGATGAGGTAGCATGGGATTTTCCCTTCACTTGAAATAGGAGCCCCAAACCTGTTCTTGTGCAGCTCTATGAAGATCTGCTTTACATGGGTTGGAAGATGTGGAAGATCTCCTGCTATAGAGCTCTGTCTTGAACCGTGACAAACCCCAAGCTTCCTAACATACTTGTGGCTGAGTGAGAACAAATCTTCACAACCAATATCTAGTGAAACATCTACTGAGAACACAACCTAAATCCTATCGAAATCCATTCCAAATATCCAGAACCTCTTACCAGAAAAGTTCATCCATATAGTCTGTACGAGGTGGTAAGATCAAGAGCATAAGAACATCACTAGAAGAAGATGAAAGCTCAAGAAGACCTTCAACAAGCTCAACCCCAGAAAACCGTTCAGAAACAGGTTCATGATGATCGACGGAGAACAATCTCCAAGATCTCACTTCCACACCCACTCTACTTGCCAGATTTAGCTCTTGTGGACTGTTTCCGCGATCCGTCGCAAATCAAAAAAGGTGCTTCAAAAAAGAAGGTCACGTTCCAGAAGTGGCAGGAACACTGTATTGCTGTGCAGAAGGACTATTTTGAAGGAAATATTGTACACACGTACACAAACAGAGTCTCGAAACGTTTTGATATCACCTTGTAGTTCCATTTTTCTGTATTTGGAGAGATTTTTTACTTCCTGACTCTTGACTGAAAGTTGCTCAGAGAACTTTTATAACACATTTTTTTTAACCTTAAGTGCACTTTTAAAGCTATTTTTTTAACAGTAATTCTCCAACGCTTTATACATGCAGCACATTGTCGAGCTAATGAGAGCAGCGTATCCTGAGAGCTCGAATAAGACAATGTCTTCAACATATTAAGATTTTAAGTCTGAAATTTGAACCTTTGGTTCTTAACAGCGAGCCATTTTAATGAATCGAGTACATTCAGTTCACACAAATGACCAGAGGCTATTTAGTTGAGACTGATACTGAATGCGCATAAAGGAACAGGGTGCCGGAGCTCTTTGATTCGATCAGTAGGGAACCTCGCGAATGTACAATCAACCTCTCAATGGCTATTTCACTCGCACATCAAGTTTCTGTCAAACACTGGCTCAGGCCTCGAGTTGAAAG
The DNA here is from genome assembly GCA_039877035.1 of Silurus lanzhouensis. Classification (NCBI taxonomy): domain Eukaryota; kingdom Metazoa; phylum Chordata; class Actinopteri; order Siluriformes; family Siluridae; genus Silurus; species Silurus lanzhouensis. The sequence goes on along the minus strand of JBCEWE010000431.1, from coordinate 494,768 downwards.
TTTCAGTTCGTGTCAAGTGGGCAATTGGATTAATTTTTAACTTTATGACTATCATTAACATATGCAGCCTGAATTGAATTAATACGCGGCTTTGATATGTGGAACTCTTCAAAGGCCGGCTGACAACCATAAATTTTCAAAATTGCTGAGAGAGAGATATTGGGATATTAAAATAACATTTTTATTTCATTAAGGCCCTGAAATAAAACCTTCACTGCACCTTGGCTTTTCACCGTAAAAGAAATCAGAGCTACAGGAAAACGAGAAGGTTTGAAATGTCACGCAATACTACACCAAACTTTACCTTACGAGCTTCTTTTTTTTCTCACACTTGGTAATCTTGTATTAATCACAGTCTGGACCTCAATTTGTACCTTAAAATAGCAGAAATAATACGTGATAATGTTCTGAAATTCGGCATAATTACGCCGCTACACAGTCGGGGGCGAGATTTTCTGCATCCTGATCTCAAACATTTATGGGATCTTGGAGACATTTCAAATGTCGGAAAGAATAATAAATCCACCATGTGTGAAATATTTGTGCATCTGTGGGTACATATGCGGGCCATCAGTGTTGTCGGATCGTCTTTTTTTTTAGGAATGAAACCAACACAAGTTCAAAAATCAATCAATAAAAGATGTCATAACTCATTTCCATATTCATTAAATGAATGCAAACATTTGCATAAATTAGGAGCGGTGGAAGAAGGTAGTGGGGAAATAGGGATGCAGGTAATACGTGTAAAATCAGTAATTATTCAAAATAAAGAACAATGTGCTATTGGTAACAATAGTGTTCACTGATTGGCTATTGGTAACAATGGTGTTCAGTGATTGGCTATTGGTAACAATAATGTTCACGGATTGGCTATTGGTAACAATAATGTTCACGGATTGGCTATTGGTAACAATGGTGTTCAGTGATTGGCTATTGGTAACAATAATGTTCACGGATTGGCTATTGGTAACAATAATGTTCACAGATTGGCTATTGGTAACAAAGGTGTTCAGTGATTGGCTATTGGTGTCAATGGTGTTCACTGATTGGCTATTGGTAACAAAGGTGTTCAGTGATTGGCTATTGGTGTCAATGGTGTTCACTGATTGGCTATTGGTAACAATAATGTTCATGGATTGGCTATTGGTAACAAAGGTGTTCAGTGATTGGCTATTGGTAAAAAACAAAGGAGTTCAATGATTGGCTATTGGTGTCAATGGTGTTCAGGGATTGGCTATTGGTAACAATGGTGTTCACTGATTGGCTATTGGTAACAATGGTGTTCAGTGATTGGCTATGGGTAACAATGGTGTTCAGTGATTGGCTATTGGTAACAATAATGTTCATGGATTGGCTATTGGTAACAATGGTGTTCACTGATTGGCTATGGGTAACAATGGTGTTCAGTGATTAGCTATTGGTAACAATAATGTTCACGGATTGGCTTTTGGTAACAAAGGTGTTCAGTGATTGGCTATTGGTAAAAAACAAAGGAGTTCACTGATTGGCTATTGGTGTCAATGATGTTCAGGGATTGGTTATTGGTGTCAATGGTGTTCACTGATTGGCTATTGGCAAACAATAGTGTTCAGTGATTGGCTATTGGTAAAAAAAAGGTTATTCAGATATTGTCTATTGTTAATAATGATGTTCAGTGATTAGCCATTGGTGACAATAATGCCCTAAAACTGGCTATTGGAAATAATGGTGTTTAGTATTGGGCTATTCCAATTCCAATTCCAATTCCAATTTATCTGTATGGTGGTCAGGAGAGTTGAGGTCTATACTATTGTGCACCTCAAAATTTGTGTTAACAGTTTGGGAAAGAACTATATGTTCACGCGTCCTAATACTTTTGACCAAACACTATAAATAAAAGCTACCATTCAAAAAGTAGCGTAACGGGAGATTTATAGCGTACATGAGGCCAACAAATTCACTCTGAGCTCTCGGAGTTTGACATACGATCGGGGTTGAGTTTTCAACTTGACAGTCTCAGCACACACGTCTCAGCACTCAGTAGGGAATGTGTGTGTGTGTGTGTGTGTGTGTGTGTGTGTGTGTGTGTGTGTGTGTGTGTGTGTGTGTGTGTGTGTGTGTGTGCCTGCTCTCTGAATCAGATCGGCTACACGGTCTGCATTTTGATCAAATCATCTTTCTTTCCCTTCTGCACCTATTAGGTGAGTTTGTATCACACACACACACACACACACACACACACACACACACACACACACACACACACACACACACACACACACACACACAATTTACTCCGTCCATAAAACAACAGGTTCGTAATATTCGTCCAAATTTCCATACTGCGTCTGCAACGTGTTCATTATATTCCACTTTCGAGTGAGAGTTGGACACAATTTGGAGTTTAAGGGTAATAAAAGAACATTATTTCGTCCCCATACGTCCACATGTGCTGTCCTTAACTAAGATATAGTGATTTTATATCATTCTAATCTTAAGCTTTATATTTATGTTCTCATTCTAATACATAATCGTTCATGTAGCTAGAAAGAGGAGCCAAAATATCTGGTAATTACACTTCTATGTAACCCTGAACCACACATTTGAGACAGAGACATAGAGAGAAAGAGAGAGACAAGGACTAAGAGAGACAGAGTAAGAGAGAGACTGACAGATAGACATAGAGAAAAAATGAGAAAAACAGATAGACAGAGAGAAAAAGAAAGAGAGAGACAGATAGACAGTGAAAAAAAGAGAGAAACTAACAGACAAGAAGAGTGACAGACAAATAGACAGAGAGAGAAAGAGAGAGAGAGAGAGAGAAAGAGAGAGAGAGAGGGGGGGGGCAGACAAATAGACATCGAGAGAGACAGAAAGAGAGAGACAGACATATAGACAGACAGAGAGGCAAAGAGAGAGAGAGAGAGAGAGAGAGAGAGAGAGAGAGAGAGAGAGAGAGAGAGAACCTGGATGTAATTCTAATCCCAAGATTGATATTCAAGCTCTCGTTCTATCACATAACCGTTTATGTAGCTACAAGATGTGATCAAAAGTATGTGGACACCCAGACACCTCCATGTGATTTGTTTTAAAGTCATGCCACAAATACTGAGGCCCACGATTCCTTTGTTGGAAGGTCTTACTGTGGAGCAATTCTATATATTCTCTCCTATTAAAATAACCTAATCCTAATGAAATGTATGATGTCCTTCAGGTGCTGATCGAGCAGAACCTCACTTCTTTTCTTTGCAAGACCACACAGCCATGAGAAAAAGCTTTTCAGCAGCAGAATATTTGCTGTGAACTCTGACCTGTACCTGTCACGGTCCCTCGGTGGCGTCTGATGGGGTCTCGCCACAGATCAAAAGAAGCTTAAGCGTGTGAGATGAAGAGGAATGAGATGGACAGGAGCCCGAGAGAAAGACAGACAGACAGACAGACAGACAGACAGACAGACAGACAGACAGACATAGAAAGAGATTCAACTTTATATTTAAACAATGCACTCTATTGTTCTGGTGTGTTCTGGAAGTTTGTATAAAAGCTTTGGCTCTACAAATGCTGACACTGTCATCCTAGTGAGCAACGTGTATCTGAACAATAAGCAGAGAGAGAGAGAGAGAGAGAGAGAGAGAGAGAGAGAGAGAGAGAGAGAGAGAGAGAGAGAGAGAGAGAAATCTTTGCTGTTGGTGACTGTTTGTCTGACATCCATCTTTGATTGAACCTACTGAAGTCAAAAGAGCTGAGAACATCCAAATAGAGATTAGAGGTTTTCTTTCTCTTCTCTGTTACTTCTATTTTCACGCTTGGGTTTGATTTGTATGAAGTAAGGAGAAGATTAGCTCTATAAATGATTTATTCATCACCCTGGCTACTGACACACGATCTGCTGGTTTGATTCCTGCCTCGTGTTTTGTACATGATGCTTCCTATAAAACGCATCTCATTAACACGACTGGAGCAACAATCATCCTGGTTGTTTCATGACTAAGTACTGAACAGGATGCGGAGGTGAAGTACGAGCCGGGCGACAGCGCTGACGGTGTCACAGTGCCAAGATCCCAGCAGAGTCGCGTGTTCACGCAGAGATGTTTATTCATTTCCATCAAGAGCTACCGAGAGAAAGCCAGACACCTGCCCCTCCCTTCTCCCCTCTACAGGAGACATCTGCTCGCTCCATCACACCGGAGCATCTGCGAAGTTCCAGAAAGTTCTGCAGAGAGAAGAAGCAGATCTTCTTCTTTTTTTTTCAGACAGATGCCTAATATCAGAAGCAAGCAAACAAATAAACCAATGAAATGATTTCTTATTATGGTGGATATATTTTTTTATTAATTAATTAACCAACCAATTAATAAATTATATATTATTATTATTATTATTATTATTATTATTATTATTATTATTATTATTATTATTATTATTATTATTACTATTATTATATAGTTGATCTAGGAGACCCAAACCTGTTCCTGCATGACACAAAGCCACCATGAAGATCTGCTTGCCATGGGGTGGAGTGGAAGATCTCCTGCTGTAGATCTTCAACCCTATGGAACACTTTTGGGGTTGGAGTGGAACACTGATTGGACCCCAGGGCTGATCATCTTCACATCTCCATCAGAACCTGACTAACTATCAGGACACTTCAAAATCTAGTGGAACATCTTCTTGGAGTTGAATAAAGATCTAAAAAGGAGGTAGATTATTATTAAAAAAATTTTTTGATTATGTTCGAATGTTAACTGTGACTGAAATGTCGCATAAAATATTGTAATGGTTTGTGAATGCAAATTTAGAGACCCTTAACATCTGGAGGGATATAATAATAATAATAATAATAATAATAATAATAATTATAATTATAATAATAATAATAATTATTATTATTATTATTATTGTTATTATTATTATTATTTAATTATTTAAAAAAAGTACTATTATTATTATTATTATTATAAAATAATAATAATAATAATAAAAATTTTATAATAATAAAATAAATAATAATAATAATAATAATATTAATAAAATAATAATAATAATAATAATAATAATAATTATTATTATTATTATTATTATTATTATTATTATTATTTAATTATTTAAAAAAAAGTATTATTATTATTATTATTATTATAAAATAATAATAATAATAATAATAAAAATTTTATAATAATAAAATAAATAATAATAGTAATAATAATAATAATAATATTAATAAAATAATAATAATAATAATAATAATAATAATAATAAATAATAATAATAATAATAATAATAAATAAATAAATAATTATAAAAAAATAATAATAATAAATAATAATAATAATAATATATTTTTCTAAACCAACCCCAGAATTTGCAGCACAGCTGCAGAATGGTGCATCTATTACAATATCCGCTTACATCGTCGCATTAAATCACACAACAGCGCAGCCACTGTGCTTTTATTCAATTACCAGGTTATAAAAAAAAACTTTAGAAGAAGACTTGTTAAGATTATCGCTCAAAGCTTTCGGTACTTTATCATAACGGTGCGGAGGTATGTTTTTTTTTTCTCTTCATTTTCTCTTCGTTTTTGTTTAAATTACACTTTTTAAAAATAGATTTTTGTTGCAACAGCTTGTATAACACTTAAAGTATTAGATCATTCCGCAATGTTATACTTTCCTGGTGCAGAATTTACGATGCCACCCAGAGTCACACAGGCATCTGATATGCAAAATGCTATTAAAAGATGAAACCAGGTTATGGATTTGATTCAAACCAAGATGCAGGATTTAGAAAACAAAGGCGTACTGAGTGGCTCGAGCTCGTTAAGCAGCAATGAATGGTTTTTAATTCATTCGTTCAATTAATGCAAATAAATAAAGCAATCAAAATATATATGTTATCAAAAAGATTTGAAGTATTATATAAACTATTTTGCCAAAAGTTTGCGGACACCTGGTCATAAATATTTGAGTGTCGTGTTCCACATTTAGACCAAATTAGCTTTTTGAATTCCCCTCACTCTTAAAGATGTTCCACTACATTTTGAAGTGTGCTTGTGAACATTTGTGTTTATCATCCACAAGGGTTTTCAGGTACTGATGTAGGTGAGGTCAGTGTTCACATTTATACCAAAATGATGATAGCTCCATAGCAGGCCACTTAAGATCTTCCTCTCCAAACCATGGAAAGCAGATTTTATATAAAGCTGACTTTTGGGTATTTTGTGTCATACTGGAACAGGTTTCAGTTTCCGAGTTCTAGTGAAAACAAAATCGTATTATACAACATTCAAAGACGTCCTGTACAATTGTGTTCCTCCAGCTTTGGAGAAGAACCTCATATTGCAGGAAAGGTCATGAACCAGAAATTCTTTTATCAATCATCAGAATCAGGATATTTGTTTGATCCCACACAAAAGCAAAAAAAAAAAATGGCCACAGGCAGAATTAATCTCCCTGGTATTGCCAAGCTGCCACTAGTGGGGCCCTTGAGCAAGCCCCTTAAACCCCCCCCAAAAGAGCACAATCTCCAGCATTGCTGATGCCGTATTGTCTCATCCCAATGCAAATTTAGAATAGCACCGGGAAATCACGTCTTGTGACACCCTGGACCTTCACGTTGAAGGATTTGTGAAGCAAAATTGGGGCACCATCTTTATTCGCACCATTTTTTTACTTTCTACACATCACTACCAAATGTTTGGTACACAGGAAACTGATAATGGTATTGCAATGCATTGAGAACTATGATGTGGAGATGATGGAGATGTCTCAAGTATCTGGAGTCTGACCAGGATTAAACAGAGAACCCAGACATGAAAACTTTGCATGCAAACGAATAATGGGTTTATTTTATATGTCTCTTGTGTCTAGTGAACCCTCCTACACTATGGTTACATGAAGGAAGAGCAGCTTTTTAGGGATCACAAAGCATATCAGGAAAACACAAACTCTTTTCAGGTTCTTTCTGAAATTGACTGAAAGCAGTGAGTGATGGAAAAATAAAATATCACACACAGGGTAGGTGAATCTGTTTCCTAGGGTTGATTGTGATTCCATTCACAGTACAACACACCGCTACCCTCAGCCACACTGTCTGATTGCTGCAAATTGAAGCACAAATAACACCTGTCGCCCCACAGAGCCAGTTTATCTCAGCGTAGCTCTGCCCTTGAGTAAGTACATGTATACTTCACGCTTCTCCCTGAAAGCTCGAAGGGCATCGAAGAGAACTTTGAGGTCAAGTGTATTTTCAGCATGCAGCCATTAAAGCACTGATGCACTCAAAGATCTTGGGGTGTAGAAGTGAAATGTTCATATCCATCATCATAAAAATAAAGGCTGCAGGTTGCTTTTTTTTTTTTTGTAGATGACATCCTATGGGTTTTATTTGGGTGTTCTGGTTTCCTCATACCTCTCGAAAACATGCTAGTGGAAGACCTGGCTAAGATAAATTGCTCGCAGATGTTCATGGGAATGATCCTGACCAGGATAAACTGATTGTAATTGACATTCGGTTAGTTTTCTTCTTGAAATTTGCTGAAAATGATTTTTCCATTCATCTACAGTATGGTTCTTCCCCAAACTTTTGGAGAAACACAATTGTACGAGGTGGCATCAAAAAGCTCAGAGACTAATGGTGTAACTGGAGCTATTCTGACTCACGTGAAAACATGAAATTTCTGCAGAGAACTGGGCAAATCTGCAACAGAGACGTCTGACGTTTTGAAGGCGTTGCGGAGATCCGGCGTGAATCGCAGAAGGTGCTCGACGCTCTTCGAGAAGAAGACTTCCAGGGCACATTCCAGAAGAACGCTTGGAGTGATGTATTGCTGTGCAGGGAAATATTTTGAAGGAAACTTTTTGATACCATCTCATATAGGATGTCCTTGGATGTGTTAGCATTAAAAATTTCTCTTCAGGCTAAAAAAATGAAATATTGGCAGTCATTATTGGATCTGCTTTTACATTCGTTCATATGCACATGGAATAGAAAACCAAATAAGATTTTACACTGCTGATCCTAATTAACGTTGACGTTCCTAGCGCATATCTGGTACTTATTATTATATGCCGTTATAGCAGGCATTATATGAAGTGATAATGCAATCAAGCGTCTTGAACAGTTCGCTCGTTCCGAATATTTCTGCTGAATGAACCATTTTCCATTATTGAAATGGCAGAGCGGGGAAATGTGAATGAGAAAAAAAACCCCAGCTCATGATGCTGTTAATGTGAAAACAATACATACGAGAGAAAATACGATGAAGGATTGCCGGTCAAATGGAGTATGATGTCTCATCGACGAAGCTCGGAACATCTAAACTGAATGTAGTTGAAGAGTACAAATTCTTCTCATCAATCTGCTTTATGCAAATGGAGCTGCTTTCATTTTGTTCAGCCCAATCGAATACGGATCATCGCGGTGCGGGATAGTTTCAGCTCCGTTTACCGGCAAGAGAGACGTTTAACCACAGAAGCAGGTTACCAGATGCCTGGTTGTAGTGTGTACTTTACACGTATTTTATTTAGTGTAGAAATCAGGGTGGGTTCTAGCTGAAATAACAAACCTTTCAGATTTGCGTGTTTGCTTATAAATTTTGCTTATTATTAAAAAGTTGGGATGTAAAATGTAAATAAAAACAGAATTTGGAAATTTCATAGAGCAACAAAAGTCTGGGGAAAAGTCTGTGATATGGAAAACCTTTCAACTAATTTGATTAACTGACAACAAATCTGTTTTGTGGTCAGGCGAATCGAAATGTAATTTGTTTGGGAGCCATTGACACCACGTCCTCCGGACTAAAGAGGAGAGGGACCATCTGGCATGTTATTAGCGCTCATTTAGCTGCATCTTTGTTGGTATAGTGGCGCATTAGAGCCTGTGGAATAGGCAGCTTGTACATTTGGAACGGCTTCATCAATGCTGAATGGAATATACAGGTTTTAGAGCAACAAATGCTTCCATCCAGAAAGATTTTTACTCTTGAATGCTACCTACATACTGCATCTATGACTTCGTAGAAGAAGATTACGGGTGCTGAAACGGCCTCCCTGCACTCTAGACCTTTCACCATTTAAAAACATTTGAATCAAGAAATGGAAAATACAACAAAGGACACCCAGAACTGTTGAGCAGTTCGAATCCTGTATCAGACACATATGGGACGATGGTGTTTTTTGCACCATTCTGTGTAAAATCTACAGAGAGTTAATGTGTAAAAAATCCCTGGAAATCAGGTTTTTCTCAAATACTCCAACTGCTCTATTGGAGTCAATTTGAATTCTGGTTTTCTCCCAAATTCTGTAAGTGGATGTGAAAAATTAACAAGATGCTTGACGTAATTTGGCAATTTTGTGCATTGCGACGACGCCCCATCAACTGGCTTGTTGATGATTTATAAAGTGTATAGTGCTAATAAATCAGACTCTTACTGTATGTAGTTTGACAGTAAAAATAAAAGATGTATTTTTGATAACTAATAAAATGCAAATTGTTGCTAAAATCTGAAATACGATGTGCAAAACCAAAATGCATCAATTAAGGGGAATAAATTTAAAAAAGCAGGTTATTATAGTGAACTCTGACATTTTCAATACTATATTGCATTAAGAGGGACGTAATAGCGGCGGTTCCTGCAGCATTAGATCTTATTGTGTTGAGCTGAACTGGTTCAGTGAGCATAAATAATCGCATAGGTAGAAAAGTGCATTACTTGGGGGTGGTAAGTCAAAAGGAGCAAATTACAGGTGGAGGGTTTGCCCAGAAAACCATAAAGTAACACTTAACCTCCTAAAAATGGCACTGGAGCAGAAGGTTTGAGTTACGTAGCAATTAGAGTGGCCGATGCCCTCACTTCCCCCCCAGCAGGAGTGAAATCATTATTGCGCACTGCTCCGCAATTAATAGGCGCATTACATCGCGTTATGTGCCTCGCTTTTCAATTCAGTTCATTTTTATATGTATAGCACTCAAAGCAGCTTTACACAGATAATGCGGTGATAAAAAATGTATAAGATGTTCTTGAAGATGTTTATTAAAGTGTATGTTTGTTCCTTACTTTTCCTCTTCCTTCATTTTTTGTGTCCTGCTTCAAACCAGATCCCTTTATTGAGGGCTAAGGCAGACATTTCCTCTTTTTCACACACACAAACACACACAAAACCTCCCGATACGAGGCATGGGGTGAACTCGCTCTGCCTGACACGTTCACACTCTACTTGTCAAGCACACAGAGGCACGGCTGATCTTTGTCTAAACCCTGATACCTGCTCCAACCCTCCATCACATGCTTGTGAGTAATAAGGAGCCTTTTCTTTTCTGATTCGTCATCCATACGGTGCACTTCACAGCACTTCAAGTACCAGAGCAGTAGCAGAGGACCAATGACCAGATGCAGCAGACTGAGCAGTCCAGACTCTCATAGGACACACACACACACACATATACACACACACACACACACACACACACACACACACACACACACACACACACACACACACACATCTATCACAAACAGGAACAAAGGAGACAATGTCAAGTAACAGCTTCTGCAGGAGTGTAAATAAAAACCTGAACCCTAATCCTGACCCAAACCAAAACTCTAAACCTGACCCAACTTGGAACTTAACCCAAACCCTAACCATAATCCAAACCCCAAACTGAACCCTAATCCAACCCTGAACCCTATACAAAACCCTAACCATATCCAGAACCTAATACTAACCAAAACCCTCAAATAAAACTCTAGCCAAAACCCAATCCTCAATCCAAACCTTAACCTAAATTCTAAATAATTAACACTAACCCTAAACTAAAACCTAAACCAAACACTATCCCTGTACCAAACCCTATTCCAAACCATAAACCTAACCCAAACCCTAACCCAAACCATACCCAAACCCTAAACCTAAACCCTAACCCAAACCTTAACCAAATCCTATCCCTAAATCTTAAACATAAAAAACTTAACTAAAACCCTAAACCAAATACTAACCCTAAACCAAACCCTACCCTGAACCCTTATCCTAAACCAAATACTAACCCTAAACCAAACCCTACCCTGAACCCTTATCCTAAACCAAATACTAACCCTAAACCAAACCCTACCCTGAACCCTTATCCTAAACCAAATACTAACCCTAAACCAAACCCTACCCTGAACCCTTATCCTAAACCAAATACTAACCCTAAACCAAACCCTACCCTGAACCCTTATCCTAAACCAAATACTAACCCTAAACCAAACCCTACCCTGAACCCTTTCCTAAACCAAATACTAACCCTAAACCAAACCCTACCCTGAACCCTTTCCTAAACCAAATACTAACCCTAAACCAAACCCTAACTTGAACCCTAAACAAAACCTTAACCCAAACCCTAAACAGACCCTAAACGCAAACTGAAACCAAACCCTAACCCTAAACCATACCATAACCATATACCAAACACCAACCTGAACCCTAATCCTTAAACAAACCCTGATCCTAAACCGAACCCCCACCTGATCCTAAACCAAACCCTAAACCAAATCCAATAGATTAATATATAAATATATAAAATCAGATAGATAGATAGATAGATAGATAGATAGATAGATAGATAGATAGATAGATAGATAGATAGATAGATAGATAGATAGATAGATAGACAGACAGACACGCACACACGCAGGAAATGTTCACATGCAGGCAGAAACACAACGACACTTAGGATTTACACACTGAGCCAAGTTCTCAAAAGGCCAGCAAATAAACATATGTGTTTCCTCTTAACATTCCACATGAAAAGCGCTCTCTGTTCAGTAATTACCAGAGTCCTTGGTTGAAAAGACTGTGTGTGTGTGTGTGTGTGTGTGTGTGTGTGTGTGTGTGTGTGTGTGTGTGTGTGTGTGTGTGTGTGTGTGTGTGTGTGTGTGTGTGACAGAGAGTGAATACAAGCCAGTATGGGTCTTTATTGTCTCTGTGTGATTGGGTTAGCTCTTATTGGCTGAGCACACTCTCAGATGTGTGAAATAAGCTGCCGCTAGTTGCGAGTTAGCCTCGGGGCAGCCACTTGCTCATCACTTCCAGCATCCCGCTGGGGCCGCTAGCATTAACTTCCCTAAACACTGGTGGTAATCAGACACCCACGAGAGGGAGAAAAAGGAATAATTATCACGGGCGATTTCCATAAATGTTGTCTTCGGCAGCAGACATCGACTCCGAATTTAATCAAAAGTGAATCCAGAAACAGAGGCGTTTTTCAGGGGTCCGTGCGCTTAGCCTCAGCGCTTACTGCACATTTTGCTGATGACTATGACCTACGGATTTGACCTTTGTGCCATTGAAAAGAAGTTAAATGTGAATAAAACAGAATGTGTAGTAGAATATTGCGATGGCAAAAGATGCACAAACAGACTTATTTTGTATGAAAGTGCTGATTTCAGGGACGAAATGAAACAAAAACAATAAAACCTTGAAATCATTAAATAATGATTGGAAGAGGAGGTTAAAATGAAAGAAAATCAGATTATAATATAAATTATATAATACAATTAACAGAAAAATAATAATTTGACTGTAATAAGATTTTTTTAGAATACATAAATAAGAGGTTGGGGAAAGCGTAAGGGCTTAATGGTTACTGGATTAGGGGTATGTTATTAAAGTAGGGTTAGAGTTAGGGGATTAGGGGTAAAGTATTAGGGTTAGTTTTGGGGTAAGGTTTAGGGTAAATGGTTAGAGGTTAGGGGTAAAAAATTAAGCTGAGTTAGAGTTAGGGGGTTAGGGTTTGGGTATTAGGGTTGGGGTAAATGTTAGGGTTAATGTTTACGGGATTAGGGGTATAAAATAAAAGTAGGGTTAGAGTAAGGGGTTAGGGGTTAGCATTGGGGCAAAGGTTAGGGTAAATAGTAAGTGTTTAGGGGTAGAAAATTAAGGTTGAGTTAGAGTTGGGGGGTTAGGGTTTAGGTATTAGGGTTAGGGTTTAGGTATTAGGGTTAGGGTTTAGGTATTAGGGTTAGGGTTTAGGTATTAGGGATAGGGTTTAGGTATTAGGGTTAGGGTTTAGGTATTAGGGTTAGGGTTTAGGTATTAGGGTTAGGGTTTAGGTATTAGGGTTAGGGTTTAGGTATTAGGGATAGGGTTTAGGTATTAGGGATAGGGTTTAGGTATTAGGGATAGGGTTTAGGTATTAGGGTTAGGGTTTAGGTATTAGGGATAGGGTTTAGGTATTAGGGTTAGGGTTTAGGTATTAGGGATAGTGTTTAGGTATTAGGGTTAGGGTTTAGGTATTAGGGTTAGGGTTTAGGTATTAGGGTTAGGTTAATGGTTAGAGGATAGGGGTAAGAAATTAAGGTTGGGGTAGAGTTATCAGTTCGGGCTTAGGTATTATGGTTGGGGTAAGGATTAGGGATTAGGGGTATGAAATTAAACTATGATTATAGTAAGAAGGTTAGGGGTTAGGTATTAGGGTTAGGGTTGGGCTAAATTATAGGGTTAATGGTATGGGGGTTAGGGGTAAGAAATGAAGGTTGCGGTAGAGTTAGGAGGTTAGGTATTAGGTTTAGGGTTGGGGTAGGGGTTAGGTTAGGGGAAAGTGGTTAGGGGGTTAGGGGGAAGAAATTAAGGCTGGGGTAGAGTTTGGAGGTTAGAGGTTGGGGTTTTGTATATACTATAGCACAAGTTATTACTTTATCAATTTATTCCTTTATATCTATTAGTACATGAAGATCATCAATTCCCTTTTTCACATTAAAAAGCTCTCGCAGGTGCAACCACGGATTTTAGGTTGTAACGTCGGTTCTGCATCATCATTTCTCCCCACACGATTATTAGAAGTTAGTTATTAAAACTCAGTTTACTACGACTGATTTGAGAGACTAAAGCACTGGTCAGCGTCGATTGAAAACTATAAACAAAGTTCTGAAAGAAAAATTAAGAAGAGAAAGTAGTGAAGACAGTTAAAGGGGAAAAATAGCAGATTAAAAGAGCACTTATGCAGCAGGTAATCGTTTGGGACCTTGAGTCGTAAAAAGGCCCCCTGAAGTCTAACACCAAGTCCTTGAAAATATCAAATCTCAAAGTGCAGGACTCAAAATCCGAGAACACTTATGCTTTTTCACATGAAAAGAGGAAGCAAAAATGCGATCATCTAATAACCAAATAATTACAGATAATGGTACTGATATTTTATACAGTATGACATGCTTTCTAAAATGTCATTGTGACCAGGAAGCATAACAGCAATACAGAGAAGAAAAAAAAGAGCTGCTACAAGGAAAATAAATGGACATTGAATTTCTTTTGTTAAAAAAAAGCTCTTATTCTTATAGATGAATAAACCAGTCACATGATCTGATTTAATCATAGTACAATTTCATAAGGAAAACGACTCAATTACAGCAGAAGGAGTCGCCTTTAATGTGTTATTTTATATCATTATAAAGATCAGGGGAAGATGCAATTTAACAGTTGCACATGTAAGTTCAGGTCACAAGTAAATAACAAGGAAATAATGTTACCATGTAATAAATAAATACGATGATAAAATAATGCAAATAGAAATAAACCGTGTGGAAAAATATAAATGTGTAAAAAGAAATATAAACATAAAAAGTGTAATAAAGACATAATTAAAGCATCACGTTTAAAAGAATCATGACAATTTTATACATATGAATGTGATATTTATTTATATATCCAAAATAAATTAATGTTTAGAAAAACTATTTGTTGAGTATATGACTGGGGATGTTTGTGTAATTTATACACAGTTTAGAGCAAATTTGGTGCATTAATATTTATTTTGTATTAAATATATTTATATTATTAATTATAAAAAAAAAAACAGAAATAAAGCAATTTTTGAAAATACTGAAAAAAAAAAGAAACAAAAAACAAACTAACAAAAATAATAAAATAATAATAAAAAATATATATATATATACACACACACGTTAAATCTCCCATTACTAGAAACAGAATCAGACACGACATTGTTTTCTGGAGTATCTTCGCTCATCAGAACTCCGTCTAACGTCTTTTGTTTTCTCATGAAGGCAAACGTGAAACATCTTTTTACTTTTTAAATTATGCGTCAATTTGCCCGCGCGCATGATGAAATTAAATAAACGCAATATGCAAAAGCATGCCTAAGCTAATTAGAGGAGGCAGAATGACAATGAGCTAGGCATACAATTAATCAGAGACTGAAGGTGGTGGTGGTGGTGGTGGTGGTGGTGGTGGTGAGGGGGTAGATTGGGAGGGGGAGTTGTCTGGGGGTGTTTGAGGGGGTCTTCATTTATGGCCTATGTATTCAATGTTGAATTTCCCCCCCCCACCACCCCTACTCTCCCTCATAACACCCCCCGACTCCCCCTTGTAAAGGTAATATTAAAAATAATAATGATAATGTTTTATTCAGTACAATACTGTCTGCAGAGAACTACTGTCTAATTCTTGTTTTTAAATGGACTGATTTGCAAGTCAAAATGCACACTACTGATTTTTTTGGTCCAACATTCATCACTATGAAAAGCATGAAATATCATAGAAATCGTTGTTACGTTTACATATATATATATATATATATATATATATATATATATATATATATATATATATATATATATATATATATATATATACATACATACATACACATTGTGGACAACAGTTAATGCTTGTTTCTATTTTTTTAAAGTCCCTGAGGAATAAGGATTAGGTTTTGACATGAAGATTTTGCTCAGCAGTAACCCTTGGCAAGGCTGTGTAATTAACCAACCTTCAGTCTCTGCCAA
The DNA here is from genome assembly GCA_039877035.1 of Silurus lanzhouensis. NCBI lineage: Eukaryota > Metazoa > Chordata > Actinopteri > Siluriformes > Siluridae > Silurus > Silurus lanzhouensis. The sequence continues at coordinate 479,008 of JBCEWE010000431.1, read as the reverse complement.
GAAGTGCACAGGGGTTTTGGGTATTTTCATGTGCTATCTAGGAAGTCTGTGTGAAATGAACAGCGATCCCCAAAGACCAGGATTGAATTTGTTTTTGTGGACACCTGACCACAAGAGTTAGTCCCCATTTGCTCTCATAATAACCTCCTCTCTTCAGGGGAGATCTTACTAGATCTTGAATTGAACCCCAAAGGGTTGAAAATAGGGTTTTTAGCTCTATAGCAGACCACATTAATCACAGCCCAAATCCAACCTCAGGGATCCTTGTGGAACCACTCTTAGCTGCAGTGAGTGGCCTTCAGTTGAACATGAAAGATTTTTAAATGTAAAGCATATCTTCATGGAGATTGATTTGTGCACAGAGGCATTTTCATGTTAGAATAGTTTTGGATCTCCTATCTCTGAGAGAAAATTTCCTTCAACAGCTTCCAAAGACGTCCTACACAAATGTATGCCTGAGGGTTTGGAGAAGAAGATCATATGGCTGGAAATTCTAGCTGCCCCAATACAAGTGCTGATTATTGGGTGCTAAAACAAACATGTGACCAGCATATGGGAAAATGTGTCGCTGTCCATAGTCCTGACATGTATATTACAGCATATTTACAGTAGAATAGTGTAAAAATAATGAAGGATTTAATCTGATGAGGTGAGAAGCCTAGATTCAAAAGGAAAAATAAATCTATATAATACATATTTGAAGAGTGTGGCAAATATAATGATGTATTAATCTGTATCTTGGAGGTTCGTACATTTAATGAATGAAGTAATATGGACTCCTACACACCTACACTCATACACACATATCTGCATTAGGTTTAGTAGCAAGTAAAGGACAGCTCACATCATCTTGTGCTTTCCCCCGTTTTAAAGAAACTACACTGAAACATCGTAGTGTCGTTAGCTTTTTAATCTCTGAAATACTCCTGCTTGTCTTCAGATCCTCATCCTCAAGACTTTCCAAAACCGCTCTCCAGAAACTCATTTCCTTCTTCTTCTTCTTGCTCTTTGTCCTCATTTTCTTATCACCATCGCCATGCTTGAGCACATCGTAGCTCGAGGCACAGCAAGGTGAGGAAACCATATTGAAGTGTTCTAACGAATTACATCAAGCTAAAAAAACCAGAATCGAGCGTTCAGGCCCAACCGAATTAATAAACGCGGCGATGTAAACCAGTCTCCAAAACAATTGCTGAGATACTGAGTTAAATAGAGCAGACCTCGGAAAATAAGTGAATGGGGTCGTTGTTAATGTGATACAATATACTACTCAGAGCGCATAATGAGACCTGATGCGCTGTGTCATACAGGGTTCCCGACTCGACCGTTTGCGTTCTATTCATTTGTGCTACAATGGCAAGATCAATGTTGTGGATGAAGTGGAAAATAAGCAGAGATGCTTAAATCTTAAATGGACACTAATCCACAGAAAATACCCCATAATGTGCAGCAAATCAGAAAAGATGTGGAGCATTATCGTTTCGCTATTCTGCTGGTGGGCTCCGTTGTATTATTATTATTATTATTATTACCAGGAAGAGCCATAAGAGCTATGAATGGTTCGGTATTACTTTAATGGTCAAATAAAGATTCATTGTTTGGCTTGGATGCTTGAAAATCGAATAAGTCACAGGTGACTGGATGGATTAACCTCTTCCATCCTGCTAAATCAAGTCTCATAATGGAGGCTTTGAACAAAAGACGAACGAAACAGTGGCTTTCAGTCGAAATCAGAAAAATCATTTAACAATGAAAGGACACGCTCACAGTCCATCAATTACTGTGCAATTATCCAATCAGCCAATCAGCAAGCAGCAGGGCAATGCATTAAATCATAAAGGAACGGGTCAAGAGCTTCAGTTAATGTTCTCATCAAACATCAGAAAGAGGGGGGGAAAGAAATGTAATCGCCGTGATTTTAAGCTCCATTGTGGTGTCTGGTTTAGTTGTTTCAAAGACAATTAAAATATTTCTTTACACAGAACTATGCAAGGAAAAGGATCTAGTGAGCAGCAGTGTGAAAGGTCTAAGAAGGTCTAAGAACACTCTAAATAACACTTTTCACTTAATTAATGAACAGATTTTCATCCATATGTGGTTCCTTCTCAAAATGTTTCCACAATCTTGGAGGCACTCGATTGAACAGGACGTCTTTGGATGCTGGGAGACTGAAACTTGTTCCATCGTGATGATGCTCCTATGATTAAAACCAACTCCATGAAGATATGCTTTATATGGGATGAGATGAAAGATTTCATGCTTTAGATCTCTTAACCCTATTTAAACCTTTGGGATGGATGTGAACAGACCTCCTAACCTGAAATAAATCTTCAGCACCGATCTGTACAAGCACACTCCAAAAACTAAAACATCTTCCCAGAAGAGTGGACGTTATTATAAGAGAAAATGTGGAATGGAAAGTTTAAAAAGCACAACCAGACTGTGCATTTTATATATAAAATTATGCTTTTCTCATCCGCAAGCAACAACAGTATGTCAGTCCTCTACATTTTCAGAGGTTTGGAGCAGGACCACCACCAAGAATGCAGAAGAACCAAGAATATCACGCTGCATTTAATTTTAGCATATGACTACACACTGTACAGTCGTGGCCTAAAGTTTTGTGAATGACACAAATAATGATTTTCATAAAGTCTGCTGCTTCAGTGGTTTAAGATCTTTTTGTCAGATGTTACAGTGGTCTAATGAAGTATAATTGCAGTCATTTGTCAAATGTTTTTATTGACAATTACATTACGTGTATGCAAAGAGTCAATATTTGCAGTGTTGACCTCTGCAATTTTCACTGGCATGTTCTCAATCAACATCTGGGCCACATCCTGAATGATGGCAACCCAGAATCAGTTCTTGAGTTTTTCTTGAGGATTGACTACAAGTTCTCAATGGCATCAAAGTCTGGGGTGTTTGCTGGCCATGGACCCAAAATTTTGATGTTTTGTTCCAAAACAATTAGTAATCACTTTTGCCTTATGTCAAGGTGCTTCATCATGCTGGAAAAGTTAAACTCCGGAAATGTTTTTGTACCATTCTTTATTTATGTGTTTTTAGGCAAAACTGTGAGTGAGACCACTACCTTGGCTGAGAAGCAACATCAAATATGAATTGTCTCAGGATGCTTTACTTTTGATCAAGGAATATTTTTGGAATATCTCATATTTAACACATAACTACACACTGTACAACAACAGAATCATGAACATTCATGGTTCATCAGAGCTGTTTAAGACCACTATTTTCCTGAGATGTTAGATTGCCCCTAGTTTATTGTTTTTTCCTTGAAAACATTGAGTACAAAATGCTAATTTTAAAAAGGTGTAAGAAAAAATGAAGAGGACAACGAAGATCGTAATGAAGAAGTTTATAACAGCATAGCAGTGACAAAATACATGAAGCACTTTGGGTTCAACGGAGTCAGAAAGAACCCAGAGCAAACTCTGCCCAGATATTTTATATTGTTCTTCCCTTTGATGTATAGACCGGAGTTATCCTTTAAATGTAAATTAGACATAGGACATGCGTGAGGAAACAAAAGGCTGGGAAAGACCATTCTCGGGGGCGGAGGTCAGCAGGTGGTAATCACTGGTATTCGCACCTTTGCTGGTGCCGGCCCCGCAGTAGGTCAGGAAGGGGTATTGTGTGAATGATAATCATGGTCTCAGATACCTTTTGGTTAGAAATGGTCCTTGAAGGCTTGCTGTTTCTCCCAGACAGATTCAATCAATACTTTAATTAGGATTGATACAACTGAAATTCTACATAACTACTTTTGTGAAATGTAAGCCGTTTTGCGGATGAGCTTATTTTGATATAGCGTAGGGTGGAATCTGGGTTGAGGCAGTCTGTAATTCTTACAAAGGAGAGGACGCTAAAGAGGAAGATGTTTTTGTGCGGCCACTTGCTCTTTTTATGGCTTCGTTTAAAAGATAAAGGAAAAGGATTTTGCTAATTGAAAAGTTAAGGGTCATTTATAAGAGCTCCAGAATGAAAAGCCTATTGAAAGAAGATTGTCGTTTGTCTACAGCTTCTGTTCACTGACTTAGGAGCAGCTCTGCTACAGGAATGTCTTTCTTTCTTTCTTACTTCATCATATTCATTACACACACACCACAACTGCTTGGAAGTAACCTAGCCAATCAAATACACTATACAGACACAGGTTTGTGGCCATTAACATTCACATTTTTTGAACATCCCATTCCGGATTTAGTCTCATTTTGCTCTTATAGTTACCTCCAAATCTGGGAAGATGTTCTTGGATTATGCTTGAGAAGATTTTTGGAGATTCATTCAGCCAGGTAGTAAAGGCAGGTACTGATTTGGAGTGAGATAGAGAGGAGGCCTGGGGTGTAGTCAGTGTTCCAGTTCATTCCAATAAGGTTTAGGTTTTAGGTTTGTGTCTCCAAGTTCAAATTTCATCCTACCAAATCCAAAGCCATTCAATACAGGTGTGTGCCTGGGAAACTCAGGTCCCAGTAGGCTACATTAGCACTTTGCAATTGCGTTTATGTGTGAGTCAGATTACAAGTACAGCAGTAAGAACAGTCAGTGTTCCTTGAAAATCTTCTAGCTAAGTGTCAGATGTCACATTTTTGTCGAATAGCCGTAGGTGGCATTTCAAAACGGACATACGGCGAATCAATTCAAAAGAGGGAAGTGTGTTTGCACACTATGTACAGAACACATCTCACTGAATTAAACAGCGCTTCTTTTCCTGCTGATGTTCCTGTGAACAAACATCAATGGCGCGATGAGAGGTATCAGCGGAGATGAAATGCTCGTGTTCCGATGCTCAGCCCAAGTGATGAGATTTAACTTCCCATTTCGCTCTAGGAGGTGGTATCAAAAAGTTTCGATACAAGACAAAAAGTACATAATTTGTCTACGTTTCCATACTGTCACCCTAAAACTATTCCCTTTGCACAGTGTTGTCTTCTTGAGCGTGTTCTGAAATGCTTCTTCTCGAAGCGTGTCAACGGTCAACGTGGAATCTGGCGAGTAGTATGAGTGAGGACGTGAGATCATGTGCTTCTCCGACGATCATCATGCAGGAGTTGCTGAATAGTTTCCAGGGGTTAAACTTGTTGAAGTTCTTCCTGATCTCTTGTCATTTTCCAGTGATGTTCTTCCACTCTTTAAATTTAGGAGAAGGCGGGGCTTGTTTAAATGCAGTTTGTTTCCTTTTCACCACATTTTAAAATACTAGCGTGTACACGTAAACATATCTACTGCTTCAAATGAGATATATGTGTATTCCAGAGTGTCCTGTTCAATAAGTCAAGACTTTATTTGGATCTATTATTAATTCAATGGAGAAATTCATTTATTTATAGATTTCCTTTTCCTAGAATCAATGCTCCATAATTCCACAAACTCCGCACTCTTTGAGAAGGTAGTTGTGAGTCATGGTTATGAAATCTCTATGTCACACGGGTTCACTTATAGAGCAGAGATTGGATAAAAAGTCACATGGAATTAACAAGCACAGCAAAGTCTTTAAAGCCGTGGCAATGTATGTGGTTGCAGTATGCACTGGAGTGTAAAAGCGTACGCATTGCGATTAAAGTTTAATTCCTTAATACATAAAATGCTACCTGGATTTATGGGGTGTTAAGTGGCTTGTTAATAAGGTGCGGTGCATTAGTGTAATGAGCTTGCGGAACTTTGCGCAAATGAACTTGTTGCTCCTGGCAGATGAAAATCACAACGAATATGCTAATGCTGTTTTTTTCCGGCGTCTTTGACAAGAATGCAACCGGATTTCTATTGAAATGGAAGAAAGACTTCATCATGTCATTTGCGTAAACAAAATTCCTTAGCTGGGAGGTCTGTGAAGACTTTTCCAATCGCATTTGTTTCCCGCAAAGTTGGAGGCACACAATTGTTGTCTACGGATGTCTACGGATGCGCAAGCGTGACAACGCCCCTGTGCACAAAGCCAATTTCAGGAAGATATGCTTTACATGGTTTGAAGCGAAAGCTCACATCACATGAGCTTCGCAGGCAAAAATGCCATTGCAAAGTTTAAATGTACCCCCTCCAGACACCTGAGTTTCCCATTTATTATTATTGGACGTCTTGTATTTTCTAGAATAATATTTTCTCTTCTCTTTAACTAGCTGTTCCAGCATGACAATGTCCCTGTGCACCACTGGTGCTGTTACTGGTTTGTCCTTTCTCAGTGTGATTAGAGAAGTTTGGGCAAGTTGAGTTCTAATAGCTTTGAGCTGCTCACTCCACTCAGCAAAACTAACAAAAGACCTAAAGCCATGAAGAAATTTCAGAGCAAATCTCACAGACAACGTGAGCCTTCTGTTCATGGACTTCATACCTTCACATTCTAATTTGGATAATCTGTACAAAGCCAGTGCTTTTCCTCTCCCAGATTCACCCCAAATCCCTGCAGCAAGGCTGCACACAGCTGTCTCTCCCGGCTGCTTATCTTCTCCAGCTGAGGGCAACACTGGGAGTCCCAGGCACTGCTTAATACCAAGCAGGTGCTGTTTTCTGTTTTCTATGTGTGTGTGCACGATGGGTAAAGCCCCAGCTGGTCACCAGCTTGAGCCTTAGGCCAGTGATGAAAGGGGGCGTGTGAGTCCTCGGGAGTGCTAAGTGTCTTGTCAGCCATTGAGGCCATAATGGGCTCCCACCATTTCATTCAGCATTCATGGGCATTATGGCTGGAGCGAAACCAATTGCTTGATTGCGCCTGTTGCCTGTAAAGAAAGCTAGAGAAGCCTGTTGAAAGTCAATTGCAAAGAGCTTGGCGCTTTCAAATCTATCGTACCACATGGTATCCATCGCGCTCCCTCTCTACTCCACCTCCCCCCACCCTCCCTCTCTCCCTGTTTAATACCCAAAACCACATGGGGAGAAAGTGGCTGCAGGCTAGCAGAGTTCACAGCAGTCATCTTTCACTGTACTGGCAATGTCATAGACTCCGAGACTGCTGCCAGTCATTTACGTCTGAACATCTTAAAACGTTTAAATAAAACAAAACACAGAAGCCAGAGCACTTCAGGCTAAATTCATTATACGCTAAGCAGCAGCGCTAAAGAATCGATGGCTCGCACACTAGCACGAATTGCTTTTTTTATTTCAGCATTTATCAAATATTCCTACAAGTTTGCTGCTAAAATATGATTTGTAACTCAGACAATCTGAGACGTTTCAGTATTAAATAATATCTATGAATATCCTGAGGATGTGGTGCATTGTACAATTAAACAATTGTGATCCTCAAGGTGGTTCAATCCTCAGTATCTCCAACATTGTCAGATCTTGTCAAAGATCTTAATGATCTCTGGTAGTCTTTCAGCGATGTTCTTCCTCTCTTGAAGCCACTCATACGCCGTAGGTCAAACATCTGCCATGTCAAACGTCTCTGTGGCAGATTTGCAGTTTTACACAGAATTTCACATTTGCTCTTTGTTCTAACTTGCTGTTTATAATGAAATCGCAGCTGTGGTCAGCACCAGTTAGCAAAAGTCTCAAAACTTTTTGATACCACCTTGTACTTCAGCCCACTTTCAGGTCTTTGTTGGAGGATTGAGATTTGGCCCTGGATAGAATTTAGAGCGCAATTATATACTAAAGATTCCAGTCTAAACATTGGCATGGTTTTGAAAAATACCAATAATTTAGTTTAGACCGGAATCTTTGGTCTAAGTTGATCAGGATGTTATAAAGGATGTTGATGGATGTTGATATATACATCTGCATAGAAGTGTCATCAAAGATCTACACATTTCTCCTGACTTTGCAGGAAATGGAACAGACATGTCACTCTCTTCAAGGGGGCATCACCAAATCGGAAATGTAGTGAATAAAATAGTCCTACATTAGATAACACTTCATATTTAAAATGGATGGTTAAATCCAGCAAAAATTAATGGACTGTTAACTGTGTAGACTTGGTCACAGTTGTTGGCCCATTGGTATGTAGGCTTCTCGATCCTCAAGGCAGCTTGCTGACTTGCCTTGCCTCATTAACCGGCCTCCCCGCTGCAATGCCACCAGCTGACATTGGTGTCCAGTCCTTCTCCAATTTGTAAACCCCACTGTGTCTTCCCTGTTTTTATGCTTTGGGGTCATTCAAAGAGGCTCCTCCATCATTATTCCATTATGTATTGTATTTTCAGTGCTTTTGTTTTTGTTTCTTTAAATCCTCCTGGATTTGACTCGCAAAATTCTAAGACACCATTTTAAACTCACAACATCAGTCTCTTTCTCATCTTAATCCCTTCAAGGCACCCTCTGATGACTATGTTTTAAGTATGCCCCTATGGGATAAATGAAGAATAAGTTCTGTCCCCTAGAGTTACAAATCCAAGGTAGAAGGTGTACACATGCCTGATGTTGATGAACACCCAGGGTACACACTCACAAAAGTGAAGAGCTGAGAGCAGAACAACAAAGGAAGATGGATGCATCTTTGAGACACCAGGGAGCTGTCCAGTCTTCACAGCCCACAGAAAAGGCATTGGACAAGTACTAGTGCAGTGCTTTATGAAATACACATATATAATGCACCACCTACTGTACTTTTGAGAGATAAAGCCTGACCCTATCTTCACTCCTTACCTTTTCTTTTCCCAGAATTCAAACTCGTCCAGCATTACATGACTGACAGTACGGTAGTAAAACAGAATTCTTAATTTTTATTTTTATTTTGGCAAGTTTTTTTTCAAATAAACTAAAAAGGATGATTTTCCAATACACCATCAGAAACTCCTGGTTTTGACATGTATCATAAGATGTCTATTACATACATAAACCAATCCGCCTGATGCCTAGCTGACATGATGAACGATTTAATCTTATTGACACTGATGTGTCAATAGTGAATATTTTGTCTCTTGATTTCAACAGTCATCACACTATTTTGGGAAATAGTGGTTAGGGTTAAGGAAAATCAGTGGTTAAGGCTTTGGGTTGCAGATGGGAAGGTCTGGGGTTCAAGCCCTGGTATCGCCAACTGCCACTCTTGAGGCCCCTGAAAAAGGCCCTTAACCCTCAGTTCTCATGGGGCTGAGATATGCCAAAAAAATACTGTTATGTGCATACAACAAATAAAATGCATATGAAGCACCATCCTATAAAGATTTTTTGGGTAAAGGACATTCATATCCAAAATTGCAGACATATGGCAGTAGAAGATCCCCACACAAATTCTTCCTAGCATTCGTGGGATATTACTTTTTAATCCAATTTTCTTAAAATATCCATCACATTGCTTCCATGATGGGCCAGACAAATTAGGCAAAATTAGAAGTTCCTTTTTGAGTTCCCAGATTATGCCCAAACACAAATGCAAATAAGACCAAAAATATGACCAAATGTCTCTACTTCGATGAGAGGAGGTCCTCTTGAGAAGATATTGTCAGCAAGATCACTATATTAGTAATGACAACCCACATCATGTGTTGTTACCCAAAGAGGCAGAATTCGACATATAAAGAGAAACTGCCCACATACCCTTTCAGACCATATCAAGCTATGGGAACAGAGAGGGTAGTAGAGTTGCAACAGAAAGAAGACACATTTGCTTTTCTTTGTGACTCTTCAAACTATGAAAAGAGACCCCAAAATATCTATAAAGTGACCAATGGATATCCAATAAAATGATAGAATAAGCCAATAGATGTATAAGTAAACAGAGATTAAAATTTTCATCTTGTCTTGATCCGAACAACTACCCAAAAGCCTGCAGAGAAATTGTCAGCATTGATTATTGACCACGTCAGAGGTAAAGAGATCACACAGCATGATGGACGAACGTTGTGCTTGCAAATTCATCAAGCATTATCGTCAAGAGCCTTGCTGATTAGGAGGCTCCTGGCTGAGATGTCATGGAGCATCAGCGGTGGAAAGGTCAGGGTGGAGTATTGTTTACATGGAATGGATGGATAAGCATTTGGACTGGAGTTTTGGTATGAACAGAGACTGCTGTGGGGATAACTTTTTATTTTTTTATTGACTTGTTTGTTCTCACTGGAGCACTTGTTTTTTTTTTTTATTATTTCAACACTCAAAGTTTTGGAGGACAGTGTACATTTTTTAAAATGTTTTATATTTACTTTTTCTGTTGGCTAAAGAGAAAATAGTTCACTGGCAGTTCTGCTTGTAACCAAAAGACTGAGGTTTTTTTTTTATTCTTAAGTTCATATACCAATTGGAATCTTGGCTTGTTTGTGGAGGTAATAATATATAGCTTAGTCCTTCTCTACATATCCTCCACCTAAGTTGACACACCTCTCCAAACGATGGATAAACTTGTATCATTTAAATGTCTGCCAGAAAGTGATTTCTTCAAGTGATGGAAGAGGAAGAAGTCCTTGAGTTCGAGTTTGGGGGGTAGGGGGGATAAGGCAAAGAATTTTAGTTGAATGTTTGGAGAACTGTCCAGGTGCTGAAAATGTGTAAAGCTGTTCTTTATGCTAAGGGAGGATTTTTCAATGAAAATAATGTGGAACATCTGGACATTTATATATTTGTTTTGTCAAAGGAAATCTCCATACTGTTACATGACAAACAAACAAAATAAACATGCATATATCCTTTTTTCTGTAATTATCACAAAATACTAATGTGGAGATTCCTTCCAAATTTAAACCCTCACCTACAGAAAGCTTCATCGTAGTAATGATGAAAAAAATCTATAAAAATCCTTTTAATTTTTTTGAGAAATTGGAAATGCTGATTTTTTTTTTCTGTTTAATCTTGCTCTTCTATTAATATGTGATGGGTAAGAAGATTCCATCATGCCCTAAAGTTCATTTCTGCTTTTCCAGTCGGGTAAAAACATTTTTTTTTCTTTTATTGATCGTCACATCATTGAAAAGAGCTATTCAAGTCCCTAAAACAGATAATGGAAATAGATAGTAAGTGGGAAATGGCTACATAAATGCTTTGGTAAAAAATAAGGGAGAAAGAAAGAAAAAGATAATATATCATATTTCAGGTGTACATGGATTAAACCATGCTTTTGCATATTCCTTACAGACCGAGAGCAGGAATGATGTCAGAGCTGGAGGTTTGAAGACACTGCAAACACTCCTTCTCTTTCTCTTTTCCTGAATTCTCCTAACAGCCTTGGCCTGACTTTATCTGCAGTGCTGTCAAACTCACCATTAAATCCCAAGCAGCATCAACTCTTCAATTCCATCCAACTAGCGCACACTCTGCGCAACTTCCAGTCTCGGGGAAGTGAAGGGTGGGTTTTTAAAGCCTCTTTGAGCCACATACTGTGCACAGCTAATTGAAGCTCCATGCAGCACAGAGCCTGACACACTGGCAATGTCACAGTCTGTAGTGCTCATAATGATGCCGAGTTTATTTAGTGGACAGCAGATAGAGCCGGGTACATGTGTGTGTGTGTGTGTGTGTGTGTGTGTGAAAGAGAGAAATGAGGAAGGAAAACAAGCCAGTTAATCGTTTAACGAAGAGCAAAGCCCCCATCAGCCCGACATATGCCACCGCTGGCAAACTGACAGACGATATGATGAGGAAGACGCCGAGGATGTGTAGAGAGATCAGAAAGACGGGATGAATCTGTGTTATTAGCATGTAACAGAAAGTTTTATTGACTTGGTTGCTTTATAAATGATAGTACAAGATCTGTCAGGATTAAAAAAATATATTCTGAAATAAAGGCAGACAGGTTGCTGATTCAACAGGTCTTTAATGGGTGAAGAAAATACAAAAAGGAAAAGAAACTTCCTCGTTTTCTTTCTAAATCCGTCCGCATCTGTAACCGGCTAACAGGCAATGATGCATTTATAAAATATGCCACAAGTGGATAAAATAAATAAATAAACAAATAAATAAACGCCTTCAGAATGTTAGAGAAAGCCAATGGAGGAAGAGGAAGCGAAGGAAGGAGCAAGGGAGGGCACCGGCTCTGGTCGGCACAGCGAAATCGTTCCAGAGTGGGCAATTATTCATGTGCAGGCAGCGGCCGGGAACTTTCAGTGGGTGGTAGAGTGGTGGGTAAACCAGGGAATAGTGCTCAATTAGAATCCATCACCTCCGTTTTTTTTTTTCTCCACGAAAGAATGAACGCGAAGGACTATCACTGTCAATGTTACAACTCAACCCCCCGAACATAACAAGCACAACTATTCTCTGGAGAGACTTCAGGTTTGCTGCTTGTCTCCATTTTTTTCTGAGACAAACAAGTGAAAGGGCATTCGACTATTGTTATGGGTATTGGAGAAAAAAATAAAAGGTGTTTGAAAAAGCCTTGAAGAACGATTAGCGTTAGCATTTTTCCGTCCTCTGATTGGTTGACTGTTACAGCCAAGTTCAACTAGCAAAATACGTCTGTAGCACTCTACACACATTAATACATCTGAGTTAGAATTTTTTACTCCCACAATGGCTGATGGATGAATAGAAATTAATTTGGTGGACTTTCAAGGTGGACTTTCCAGAAAAGCTAGACATTGTGAGGAGGTCGGCCAACCCTGAAGCTAGCTAGCTTGTCTCAGCTCGGTAAAGGGTTTGTTTGCTACTTGCAGACCTACGAGCCATACCACTGGCTTACAGCCTCTGAGGAGCGCTGCGAATTATATGAGTATACATTATGAGTCTGCATCTCTGATGAGTAGCTTGTATTTTATTTACATTTTTTGTTTTGTCATATTATTAGACAAATATTGATTCTAAACTGCTCCAGATGTTGTAGGTGCACAGTTGTGGTTGTAGTGTAGAGGTTTGGAGTCTTAACTAGTTTTCTTGTTGTAGTAAAATGGTCTTCACCCTCCATATGTGAAATGCGTCTCTTTCTGTAATGCATTTACATTTGCGTCATTTAGCAGACGCCCTTATCCAGAGCGGCGTACAAAAGTGCTTTGAGTCTCTAGTAATGAATAAATCTACACTGGTACCCAATATTACAAACTTAATATAAATATAACTCTTAAATTCTACAAGTCAAACTTGGAAAGTGCTAATTTAAGTGTTTTAGGAAGAGGTAGCTTGAAGATAGTCAGGGACTCTGCTGTACGAACATCTAGAGAAAGTTCATTCCACCACCTCGGTGCCAGAACAGAGAAGAGCCTTGAAGTATACTTACCTCACATTCTGGGAGAAGGTGGTACCAGTCGAGCAGGGCTGGAGGATCTCAGACAGCGTGGTGCAGTGTAAGATGTGATGAATGATAATATGATATTGCCAAGCGTTGTTATACTGCGGTTTTGTATAGTATTGATGGTTTCTATAATTGCAACGTGATAGTGGTTATATTAAGAGGTTGATTCGGATTAGTCGGTTACGTCCCCACTGAATGCCCAGGTACCAAATGCACGGCCCACCACTGATGTGTATATGTGTAACTGCCAATTCACATCTCAATGCATAGCCAATGATACGATGCATTAAAGATACATATGAAGCAGCTTCCGATGTGATGCGATGCTATATATATATATATATATATATATATATATATATATATATATATATATATATATATATATATATATATATAGATGTGTGTGTGTGTGTGTGTGTGTGTGTGTGTGTGTGTGTGTTTTTGTGTGTGTGTGTGGATTGGTTGGTGCTCTCAAGGTAACCTATGACATGCAAGAAAATGTGGGTGGGGGGGGAGGTTTGATATCCGCTTTGCTCATGAACATTTCAGGAGCTCTTTGAACCTATTCCTTTAGAAGCAGCCTATTCATTGGTAATGCAGTGCACTGACTTCACAAACCAGGAATTATTTATACTGTCCACCCTGGGACTGTGCGTGCGTGTGTGTGTTTGTGTGTGTGTGTGTGTGTGTGTGTGTGTGTGTGTGTGTGTGTGTGTGTGTGTGTGTGTGTGTGTGTGTGTGTGCATGTGTAGCAATCCCGTAGATGATTAGTGAGCCCCATAGCAAGTCCGCTAAACGAACTAAACGCCTAAATCAAGCTATTTGTCACACAGGCCTTTTTATTTTCCCAGAAAAAAAAAAGCTCTGTGTCGGAGTTAAAAGAAGTTAATCTCTTGCAGGGCCGCGCACCTGACTCAAGCCACGCTATTTCATAAACTAACGCTATGAAAGACATTGGCACTCCACCAGTCCTGCTATTCTCTGGCACTTGGCACAGTGGGCCATTTGTATATAATGCTGGCACTTCAGCAAACAATCCTGCGTGCTTTCTTTCCAATCAGCTGCCTCCAGCCGAGACTATGAGTCCCGTTTATACCATATAATTAAAATGGTTGCAAAGCTGCACGACTGTAGGAGTAAAAAAAGAAAGAAAGAAAGAAAGAAAGAAAGAAAGAAAGAAAGAAAGAAAGAAAGAAAGAAAGAAAGAAAGAAAGCGACATCTGGTGACATGTACTGTCTAGGTGTGTGTGTGTGTGTGTGTGTGTGTCAATATGTGTGTCTTCATTATATAAATATGCAACTCTCTGTCTGTGTTTGACACGCATGCTATACAAAAATACAACACAAATAAATGTGACCTGTTTCTATAACACAAAGATGTAATAAACACACAAACACAGACACTTCTTGCTGAAGTCTCCAGGGATGGAAAAAAGTTAAAGAAATGGGAAGCATAAAGAAATGAGAGTTTGGGGTATTGGTGGTGGTGGTGGTGGTGGTGGTGATGGAGGTGGTGGTTGCGGATGAGGGAGGAACAGGGAAGAAAAGAAAAACACATTTGTCAATTAGTATGCAAATACATGCGAGTGACTCCTTCAGAAATCCAATCAGGCTGTCACCTCGACGGGGGGTGTTATTATAAAGTCCCTATGAAGTGTGGCTTGCGAGTTGCCGTGCAAAATAAGGCGCGTCCGCAGACAGGCAGACACAGTGGGACTGGCGCTGGGGTCTGCGGGCGAGCGCCGATAACAAACGCAATGCGCACACACACACACACACACACACACACACACACACATACAGCCGTCTGCGAAAAGCACCCGCTGTCTGCGAAATGAGCAAAACTGCCGACGCGACATCACACGGTGCGCTTCGGTGGTCACGATGGTTAGTCCAAGGTGCTGAAATCTACTTTACGTATGAAAAAAAAACACCGTTCGCATCGTTCGTTTCCATATCGTGCACGCCATCCGAGATGAAACCCCTGCACAGGTATTGCTTCATCACGCCTTCCATTATGGAGTCCAGTGGATCACGACGACTCCATGGACCATCACGTCTTTCCCCCCCTTCCTTTTAATGTGATGTATTACCTTGTTAATGGACGATTTGCAGGTGGAAATGATAGAATACGCCAGGAAAATGGTTTTAAGCTCGATAATGCATGCAGAGGAACACACCGCACGTATTAATCATGAAGAAGGGTACAATCGTCCAAAAAAAACCTCTAAATCTGAAAAGTTTGAAAATGGATATTACCAGTATCACTAACAGGATTACTTCTTTCCACCAATGTCCTTGCCACGGGCTTGCTTATCAAGGATGAATACACACAATTTAAAAACAAAGTGGTATCAAAAAGCCAAAAGATGGCGGAACAAGGCTGCACGCACAGTCACAGGGAGCACCGACCTTCATTAGCCAGTGCGCCGTAAGACGTATGTTTCTTACAGGAAACAAAACGTACTCACTTCCGCACACACACTATTCACCAGATTTGGACTTCACCCTCTTCCTGAAGATTGAGATCCAGCTTGCCGCCTTGACACCGATGTGGAGATCCGCAGAAGGTGCTTCGAAAATGAGACTTCCGGGGCTCGAATAAATTCATATCATTTTGTTCTGTAATTCGTACATGCTGTGAAGCTGCTTTGACACGATGTCTACTGTGAAAATGTATATAGAAATTAAATTGAATTTAGTTGTTTAACAAGAAGACATTCGAATCTGCTGCATATTAGACAAAAAAGTTAGAGCGAATACAATGTAAATCAGAGACTAGTGAAAAATAAGCGTCGATGCTAAGTGCGGATTTAAGTCACGATCTTATGGCTTTGTTTAGGTTTTGACAAAAACCCACTCAGTTCATGTTCTCAAAATAATACAGCAGCATTAAATAACAGTTTCTAACTAAATTAGAATCCGAATCAGACAGAGTTTTATTGCCAAGTATGTTTACACTTACAAGAAATGTGTTTTGGTGACAGAAGCTTCCAGTTGCACATTTGAATAAAAAGAAATTGATAAATAAATAAATAAATAAATAAATAAATAAATAAATAAATAAATAAATAAATAAATAAATAAAAATTTCTGCTGTGAACTTTCTAAAACAAGTGTGCGGCATGTGTTTTAGGGCCGGATGTGACAATATTCATTGTTATCATTGGGTTGAATTGAATCAAATTGAATCCAGATCAGGAAATGGATTATTCACAGCAAAGGGTACAAAAAAAAAGGGGGGGGGGGGGGGAGTGAAAAAATACAGCTTTTTATTGTCTGTCTCAACATCTTTATAATTCTAGTTTGTATTGTCATTGTTTTGCACATGTGATTGCAAAAAAAATAATACACTGAATGCAATAAATCTGGTGTCTTCAGGTGGAGGGAAAATCTTGACATTCTTTACTCCTTTAACTATAAAAAAAAGAATCTCTAAATATGTACTTCTGATAGTATACAATAATAATGACCTGCTCTAATATCTTCTTGCACATCCCATAATACAATCCTACAATATCTTAACATCACCGTTCCTTTTTTTTTTTATCTCTCCATCCTCCCAAAAAAAAAACAATCTACGATTCAAGCGAACTTGGAAACACTTCTCAAGACAAGGAAGCGACGGATCATAAGGATAAAACATACAGAATAAAACAAAGGAACGGTTTGTAAGCAACAATCAGCAAACCAAGGGGAGGGTTTTGTCTTCCAGTGTCAAGAGAAGAAAATCATGAGGTGTGATCGTGACAGAACGTCTCTCTGGATGAACTGGAAAGATGTCAGCGATGTGAATAAATATATGTAAGTGTGTGTGTGTGTGTGTGTGTGTGGTGGTAAGAAAGAAAGAAACAGCAGGACAATGCAGTCTTTTTGCTGGCAGCATCCAGATCCATCATTTTGATAGTGTTTTAAACATCATGCAACACACAATAGCGTTCACACGCACTTAAAGGTATACCACAGCGCCCCCTACTGGAGATACGAAATGGAACGATGAAGCGTGGCCAAAGATCCAGAGTTTTTCTAACATTTTTACACGATAAAAAACGTCATTGTGTTCTCGAACTTTGCATCTTTCCTTCAATAGCTACACTTTATGGCAAATGAAATGAAATAAAGATCTGCTTTACATGGGTTGGAGTAGAAGATCTCCTGCTATAAAGCTCTAAATCCTATTGAACACCTTTGGAGTGGGTTGGAATGCTGAGTGCACATCAGGCCTCCTCTTACCTTCTCACCTCCATCAGTATGAAGTATATATATATATATATATATATATATATATATATATATATATATATATATATATATATATATATCCTTACACATTGAAAAGCCAAAGCAGGCCTGAATAACACATCTGTCTCTCTCTCTCTCTTTCTCTCTTTTACTTTTATTCTCTCATTACTATTTCACAAGCAGCAGCTTCATTACCGAACCATATGCTTGGTAATCCTGAAAGCTGTGGGTGCATCCCTTATATAATGTGGGACAGCTAAATTATTAAATGCACTGTGCCAGTGAGGCCTGACTTGGCTGTGGCAGCAAGCCCAGGAAAGCTTGAATACACACACACACACACACACACACACGTGCGCGTACATGCACATACACACACATTCCAGCACACGCCACGTTGTAGCGTAGGCAGAAGAAAAAAAAATCTTCAAACACCTTTTCTGTGCATTTAGTGTAATGAACAATGCCTTAATTGAGATCAGCTAATTACCCAATTTACAGATAATTAATACGATCCTAATTAGCATATGTTAATGACACATTGTATAATCGAGGAGCCCTGTTTTTTTTAATTAGAGACTCCAAAAATGAACTTGCACGTAACGTTGAAAGAAATTAAAGCGTCCGTTTTTCACAATCTCCAGATGATCAAAAAATCCTGTTCAACTCGCTTACATGTTTGGATTCAAAAAGTCTTCTAATCTTGTATAATTAAACCACTTATGCTGTAATTAGCATCCTTACTTTTTTTTCTTTAGTATTTTTAAGGGAGGGGAATATCAATCCCTTTTTGTTTCTTTTTTTTTTTTTTATGTTCGCCATTTTATACTGAACATTTACATATTATTGATGTGCAAAGAATGGAAAATATGTGCATGTGCTTTTGTGAAAGTAATTTGTCATAATCATGAGTTCAATTGATTAAACTTTAGGCCTGACTAGTTTTTATATTCGTATGCTGCACATAGAAATCAGTGAGTTTACGCAAAAACATCTGATCTTCTCCTTCAGTCTAGAGCTATCTATCTATCTATCTATCTATCTATCTATCTACCTATCTATCTATCTATCTATCTATCTATCTATCTATCTATCTATCTATCTATCTATCTATCTATCTGTCTGTCTTTTATTATTATTATTATTATTTATTATTATTATTATTATTATTATTTAATTTTCTATTATTATTATTATTATTGCAAAGCTGATTTTGAATCCTGAAACCCTACAAAATAATAATAATAATAAAAAAAAAACATTTTAATGAATGTTTGAATGTGTGTATGTTCGTCCGAGTGTGTGTCTCCTGTGAATAATAAAAAAAAGTAAAATATTCTATTTCTGTGTACGGTGCAGTGCGAGTGGCAGCATAGGGATCATCATTAAATGATAGAGAGAGCATCACATTGAGCATCTCTCTCTCTCTCTCTCTCTCTCTCTCTCTCTCTCTCTCTCTCTCTCTCTCTCACACAAACACACACTTTCTCTCTTTTTTTCAATTAAAACTGTCCTTATGTTCCTTCTGGGAAATTGGGTCCAAATCAAAAACCCTGAAAAGCAGTAGGTCGAGACCCATGTCTCAGTGCCCAGTCCCAAGCTGCCCTGCACTGCATGTCAGACACCAGTCTGCCCCCCCTCACTCTTACCCTGTCTGCACAAACCCAAACTCTGGCAGTGTCCATATGGTGACCCTCTTCCCCCTAAACAAGCCTGCTGTGAAACAACTGCCCCTCAACCCTCTAAACACGCCCCCCCCCACCCCCATGCCAGCCCCAACACACACACACACACACACACACACACACACACACACAAACACCCTGCCTTACATTCTTGTCCATCCATCCCTCCCTCCCTCCCTCCGTTCATTCTCCATCCTTTCCTTCATCGCTCGCCTCTGGCTATTTGCTCCCCTGCTGCTTTTCTTTCAGCAAGATTCTCTCTTTCTTTCACTGCTGTCTCACACGCTAAGGACTTCATGTGGCATTTAAAAAAATACCAGTAATTGCATTTTTTATTTTTATTGTCATAAATTTGTAAAACAAATATTTATGAAAATCCAATCACATTACACATGCACTTCTTTCTCTCCATTTCCTTCTTGCTTTTGTCCATTTTTTTTTTTACTTGTGTATCAAATATCATAATGAACTCAGCTGTTCGGACATCACCATCTTGTTGCCAGGACGGAGAAGAGTCTTGGAGCTTGTCTTCCTGGTAGCCTGAGAGATGATGGGACCAGTAGAGCATAGGTATAGGATCAGAAGAAGCATGGTAGATTGGTAGAAGATGAAGGGAAGATGGTGGAGTTGTAGACAATTTAGAGAGCATGGTGGAGTTGTAGATGATGGAGGGTGGAAAAGTGTGGTGGAGCTGCACTGTAGATGATGGAGGGAACATAGTGGAGTTGTAGACAATTTAAGGGGCATGGTAGAGTGGTAAATGATGGAGGATGGCAGGACCCGGTGCAGTGGTAGATGATGGAGAGATGGTGGTAGAGAGGTAGAGGATGGAGGTAGTGTGGTGGAGACACACACACACACACACACACACACACACACACACATACACACACAGGTAACCGCACACTGTTTAGAGCTATTTTTCTGTGCTCGTCGACAAGGAAAGATTTATGACTTCGTGTAGAACCCGAGCAACGAGGAACCCTGTCAGATCACTGCCAGTGGCGAGGGAGAGCAGAGCTCAGGAACGAGGTCGTAAACAATCCGGGGCCAAGCTGTAATAAAAGTGTGTGACACGAGGCCAGAGACCTTCTCAATCATTCGGTCACATCATGCACACTACTGTTGCAGCAGTAAACCCTTTTTCAAAATGCATTAAAAGCTGATTCCAGAAGTTCAGGACTGTCAGATGCGATCAGTAGGTCAGGGAAGAGAGAGAAAGATGGACAACGCTGGAGTTAGGGGTGAAAACAAACAGTGTTCCAGGGGACTGATGGAGTGACAAGTTTAAAACTTTAAGCAGTTGTGATCGCGGCTTATAACCGAGGGCACGCTCATCTAATATCTGCCAAAACACATCTATTCATCTGCAGGCCACTCGGATACGAAACGACATGCGACGGAGGAGGGGCTCGAAAACTAGCTCTCGTAATTTAACATCAACAACACAACAATTTAATCATCCACAAAGAAGTGCAAGCAACATTCACGAGAGAGAGAAAAAAATAAACGTTACAAATCACACACAGTCCCTCGTGATCAAATCAGTCGTCATATTAGCATCATTGCTAATCTCGGAGCCTTGATCATATCGTATAAACTAATCGCCCACATCTAGCTAACACTGGAGCGATTAGGAACTCTCGAAGGCTAATTAGCATCGGCTTTATTGCTAATTTTCTCAAATGTATTGAATTACATATTCGGGTTGTATTGTAGTAGCCGAATGCTGCTTCATCTGTTGTGTAGATTTTGAAACTGTCTGGTGCTGAAATGTTAAAAAAGACCGAAGAGCGATAATCCAAAATGGATTGAACAGAAATAATAGCCGTTTTTTTTGTCAAAAATAAAACGATTAGCAAGAAAACTTCAAGCAAAAATACAGAAAAAGCAGAGAGGAATAAAGTGGTTATAGATACACACTAAATGGCAATAAGATTTGTTTATAAACATTTCCACATTTGCTCTTATAAAAAGCTCCACATTTCCAGGAAGATGTTCTACTAGATTTTAAAGTGTGCTTGTGGTGATTCATTCGATCAACTACGAAAGTCAGGAACTGATGTATGTGAGGACTAGCTCTGTTTACAAGAAACTACATTATTTATCTACGTTTAGAAGGGTTGGTGCTCCCCGTGATTGTGCATGCCACCTTGTACTGGCATTTTACAAAACTAGTCTCGAAACCTTTTGACTGTACCACCTCGTAGGCAAATTGAAGAGGCTTGGGGTGTGTTCCAATTTATCTCGAAGGTGTTCAATAGGGTTGGAGAAGCCCGATCCTTATCTTCCAACCCATGCAGTGCAGATCTTCATGGAGTTGGTTTTTTTTTTGACAGGGGCATTGTTATGCTGGAACGTTCGGATCTTCTAGTTCAAGTGAAGGGAAGATTTCATCCCACATCCAAAGACGTCCGATACAATTATGTGCTTCCAAGTTTTAAGGAGGAACCACCAATACTTTGGTGCATATGATGTATTTTTGGAGGTTCTTCAATTGTGTAACATTTTTCCTATATATAAATATATAGATGAACCTGTCTACTTCTTCTGGATGTCCAGTGAGCTCCTGTTCTATATCAGCTGATAGTAAATGTGCCTTCAACTGTTCATTGAATCTAAAAACCATTTTCTGGTCTGTTAATTCCATTAATGCAGCAAACACAGCGCTTTTCTCTCTCTCTCTCTCTCTCTCTCTCTCTCTCTCTCTCTCTCTCTCTCTCTCTCTCTCTCTTTCTCTCTCTCTCTCTCTTCGCTGCCAGCTGCTTTGTTCGTCATGTTCATTATCCCATCCACTTCCAGCTCGCAGCTAATACGTAAAGCGTCATAAATCTGCAAGCCGGCGTGACCCGTGACTCGGATCGTAAAACAGGCTGCTGGATGTGTTTCTGCTTAGTGCTCTGTCTCAGAGGTGATGGGAGCCTCTGGCATACCACCACCCCGGTCTGTACTTAGTGTACTTACATACAGTGTACGTGCATATGTGTGTGTGTGTGTGTGTGTGTGTGTGTGTGTGTGTGTGTGTGTGTGTGTGTGTGTGTGTGTGTGTGTGTATCTCACAGATCCAGGATGTAATCCTGATATAAAGAAAACGGACCTGAAGAATCAATGACTTTCTATGAAGATCCGATTTATAATAATCCTATTATAATTACGTTCGATATCTCACAATCACATCTTGTGGTGATTTAGAGTAGAAAAATTCACCTCCAAGGATGTTCCTGGACTGAGAAAAACAGAGAACCTAAAGGAAACCCACACGGAGAACCAAACAAAAATACCATAGAGGACGCTGGAGCTGTCCGGTTGCAGTGCTGATTTTTTATTTATATGCATATCTCAGAATTGTGATTAAAACCAATTTTAAAAATGATATGGAAATTATGCTCATCTCGATCATCTCCTGAGCTTCCTAGATGGAGAAACAGTATATGTTGTAGATGTTGAGACACTGGTAAGAACCCTGGCTCATTCGTTGTAAAATCTCTCACACACCACAGAAGTAGACTAGTTCTAAAGCTCACAGTGAGCAGGCAGAAGGCAGTAAGAAGTCTGGGGTTAACGTGGATGAGACAGAGGGAGTCAGTGATGGAATCATGACTGAGAACAGAGACATTCCAGATCATCATCATCATTTCTCTGTTTGTGTTCTATATGGTGGATCTTCAGCCTGAATACATTCATTAGGGAACCTTTTAAATTGTTTTATATTAATATATTATTATGACGTGAGGTTCAGTTTCCAGTGTGACACTAAAACAGGTAGTAATAATCATTACTTTTTACTGAAGAACGTGTCAGAGCACAAACTTCTTTACTTTAACTTGAGTGAAAAAGTGCAGTAAAACGTGAGTATCTTCACTTTCTGCACCTCTGATTTGAGGAGACTTTTTGCCCAACTCAAAATTTGTTCCTTTATATTTATGAGTGGATAAAAAAACTTGTCAATCAAGCAGGAAGCCACCAATCAGGGACGATCGCGTTCTCTGTTTTCATCTTGTTTTAATTGGCGGTATCTTGGTGGTAAAAGCAAGCAGAAAAACAGGTCTTATTTGCACGTTTTTTAATAGAAATCAAATGAACGTTTGACTCATTATCATTCATTCATTATAATAAACTCCATTTTATTCTTTGTTCTATTCCATCTCAAAGTAGACATATTTCACCATCAAGCCTAACCAGCACGAGACAGCTGATTAAGATGCAGCCCACGTTCGAGTCGTAATAACATGAACGTGTAGGAGACGCTTTTTCTAATGACTAGCATTTGAACTATGAGAAGGAAAGGCAAGTTCGTGTCCCTGTCACATGACCTCGGTTTCTAATTTGGCACTCGGATGATCCCTATGCGTGTTGTTTTACACGCTGTTTCCATAGCAACTCTTTATATTACATCTAAACCTACTCTTAATTCATTAATTTCTTATCATTTTTGGGTAAAAACTGAGACCATGAGGATGGAAAGATGTTGAACTTGTACACTTAATTGTGTGTGTGTGTGTGTGTGTGTGTGTGTGTGTGTGTGTGTGTGTGTGTGTGTGTGTGTGTGTGTGTGTGTGTGTGTGTCTCCAACGACAGAGAGGCTGCAGCCGAAAAACACAAAGCCTCAAACTCTAATAGCACATGAGCACTAATACCGGCGCTATTTATGTTAATGGATCGCATATGTGTGACAAATGAAGTCCCGGATAAGCCCAAGTGGAGATAAGAGCTTCCTTTATTCTCTAAGGGTACGATATATTAGAAGTCAAAAGCACGCATTGCTCTGATATTTTAAAATATGCATAAAGCATTATGAATAATTCATCATCGTTTTGCCTTCCTTCCATTAAGGACGATTACGACCGGTGTGTTGTATTGACCGATAAATTGTTTTTGACATTTTATTTATTCATTCATTTGTTTTTACATCTGCTTTTACACGCCGAAGGAAAGCGTACGACCAAAAGTATCGGGACACCCGCCTTTTCTAAGCCGTACGTTTTTCTCCCTTGAACTCGATTTTATAGGATTCGAATAAATTTCATTTCTACAGCGATTTTTCCTATATGTTTTTTAATTTCTACAGTCAGTTGGAGTTGTGGAATCCTGAGCAACCTCATAAATTAGCTCAACGTCTGAAATCATTATCGATTTAACACCAACTCCTCCAGACCACACCAACTCCATGTCTTCGGATATGGCGCATGGAGTTTTGCCTTCACTTGGACCCCAAGTCTTTTCCAGAATGATGATGTTCCTGTGCACAAAAGTGAAGATACATGGGTTGGAGTGGAATATTTCCTGCTAGAGAGCTCAAAAACCCATTGAACACCATTTGATAGACGTGAATGATGATTGCACTCCAAGCCTCCT
>JBCEWE010000431.1:254612-449612 GCA_039877035.1 Silurus lanzhouensis | reverse complement strand
GTTCTGTCGTATTCCTTCATTTTTTCGTTCTGGGAAAAAAAGAAAGAAGTCGTGAGAAAATGTGGGTCAGTGACCCATTCAGTCATGTAATTTATCCAGACGTTGTCCAGCTGTGACAGATTTTAGTGTGCGCAAGGATGCAATCTCACCGCCACAGCTATTTGTCTGCTAGTAAGTGATGCATAAGAAAAAACTGGCGTACTGTATAACAAAGCTAAAAAACTGGAGTTACAGCAAGACCATTACAATGAACAATATAAGTACAGACGTATTGGGGCACCTGATTTTCCAGGCACATGTGGTTCTTATTTGCATCCATGAAGATCTAATGTACATAAGTTGGAGTGAAAGATCTGAGATGCTATAGAGCTACGAACCCTATTGAAGGGATGAATGTGAAAGCCTTCGGCACCCCAGACCTCCTCACCTTCTCACCTACATCAGTATGTGATTTTACTACCTGTCTGAATTAATCTCCACAAATCTCCATTAACACACTCGGAAATCTGATGGAACATCTTCCCAGAGGAGTGGATCCAAATCCACAGCGTGACACTGATACTACTTTGAGATAATTGTAGTTGCAAATGTAAATTTTTTAACAAGGTACGGATTACAAAGGGTGATATCTCCAATAACAACCAGATTGCAGGATACAGATCGAAAGGGTCAGCGCTAATTAAATCTTTCAATGAATTTATCTCGATTTCGCTGACGCCTACCGATGTATTATTCATGAACCGCCGAGCCGTCGATACGCGAATGGAGCAGCAGCGGCGACATCGCGAAATCAATAGATATCTAGTCTCCTCAAGGGGCACATTCAGGAACAGCAATACCTGCTGGAAATGGGCTAAAAAAAAATTATAGTAGGGTCACAAGAAAGAGAGAAGAAAATAGACCTATAGCACTTCAACTAGACTCTGATAATCCCTCGAGTACACTTCTGATCTAATCTCCAATTAAATACCATGTAATACAATAAATAAAACTCTCAGAACATAATTCTGCACATTAGATTAGATTAGATTAGATTAGATTAGATTAGATTCAACTCTATTGTCATTGTACAGAGTACAGGTACAAGGCTAGTGAAAGGAAGTTTGCATTTAACCAGAAGTGGAAAGAGCAATTTACATAAATACATCCAATTTAAATATATTATTATACAAACATACATATGTAAATACAACGAATGAATTATGATTGTGCAGTATACATTACTGAGTAAAAGACACAAGATAAAGTGTACACGTTGTATTGATATTGACTATGTAGTGAGCATTTTAAGGGTTAAGGGCCTTGCTCAGGGGCCCTTAACACTGAGCTACCACTTCCATCAATGCCCGTTGGACTGAGGGGGACAGCAGGAGTTTGTAGGCAAGGTACATCATCTGTATATGTAACTGAAGCTTTCTGAAGAGGAAAAGACGATAGCCACTGTTAAACATGGTGGAGGTTTGATGATGTTTTGAGGCTGCTTTGCATTTGTCTGAAACTGGGATCCCAGAATCTTGAAGCGTGCGAGATTTTTTTTTACATATTTGCATCTGTTAAATAAAAAAACAACGAAAGTGATCAATCAGTTGTGACCAATATTTGATATGTAGATTGATTTCTCCTCAATTTCTCGAGTGCGTTCTCTCAGGACCGCTGCCGCTACGTAAATACGACGCTTCACAACCGAGTTCACCGACCGAGGCGAGTCCTGCTAATCACATAATATACAGATTAACATGGCAGAGGCAGAGCTGCATCTTCCTGTAGACGGAACAGGGAATTTGTGTAAACTGGTGATTTGCTGTTTGTCTGAAACAAAGAAATAAAAGCAAATTCTGTACCACACTGAATTGCATCACACCGTAATTATTAATATGATGTATATGAATCGCACATCCCAAGTACAGATGCCTCTGTTCCACTCGTAATACATTCGTTACTGTTCTGCATATGATTAACTCACAGACTCCCAACCCCCCCCCCCCCCCCCCCCCCCCCCAACCCCCGCCTCCATCCACTCGAGAGGATTATTTCTGGAACCCCATTAATTGCATGAGAGTCCTAATGTAGATATGGTCATAAAACCACTAAAGAAATGGGAGGCTAGTTGGTTAATTGACCTTTATTGGGCCTTCTAGTTCATTTGGAGGTGGCAATTAAATTAACATGATAATTTAGTCCGATCGGCAGCTTCGCCAATCGCGGCTGAGCCCGAGGACTTTTATGGGGGCTTGATTTAGCACCCATCTTTATGAAAGGCCTTCGCTTCATCATGGATACACCAGCGCAGAGAGGTGATGTGTTCCAGTTCGGCAGCTCTGAAGCACACACTCCGTTTTACAGGGGGCGGGAATTACAGGGACATTTTAATAATGTGGTGGCATCATGGTTATGAAAAAATGCCCGACACAGACATTCCTCAATTTCAGTGAGTGTCAGATACTTTTTAATCCAAAGTGACCTGGGATTTTATTCTTTTAGGATATAATTATTCACAAATAAATTCTTCACTTGAACCCAATCCCTGATCGAGCCAATGCCAATGCTCCTGTGCACAAATCCAGCTCCATGAAGATATACTTTCCATAGGTTGGAAGTTGTGGAAGGTCTGATAGAGCTCTGATCTCGACCTTATAACACTACGATGCACTAAACAAATGTTTTCTTTTTGAGCATCTCATTCCACATTTAGTCTCCATTTGCTCTTATATAATAATAAAAGCTCCATTCTTCTGATGTTCCACTAGATTTTGTGGAGATTTGAAGGTGAGGAGCTAAGGAGGGCTGGAGTGCAGTCAGTGTTGACATTTATCTCAATAGGGTTGAGGTTCAGAGCTCTATAGAAGAAGATCTTCCACTCAAACCCATTAAAGCATATATTCATGGAGCTGGAACAGGTTTGGGTCTCCTAGTTGAAACCTGGCCAAAGACTCGTAGGGTATGGACCAGGATTACGACTGAATGTTTAGACACAAGACACACACACACACAATAGAGTTGATGATTACAGTCCAATAGTGATGAGTCATTTATGAACGATTCGTTCATTTTGAACGACTCTTTAATGTGACTCAAAAGAACGAGGCTTCTCAAAGAAGAAGCAAAATCGCCGCAAAATCTGTACAGGAAACAGTCGTTCAAGTCTCGACTCTTCTAGTCCGAGTCATTCGGTTGTTTAATGACTCCCATATACGTTATGCAGTGCATTGCATACGCAGGAAAACAGATTGGAGCGGTTCATCTCATTAGTCTTTTGGTCCGAGTCGTTTGTCCTTTTGACTCCAACGAAATGAAATGAATGACTCAAAGAACCAAGTCACTCAAACGATCCGATCTTTACATCGCTACCAAACTGTATTTGTTTGATACCCATGTTTGTCACAGGACTATTAAAAAATCCAACTGAAAAATCAAAATGAATCAATCCTAATCGCTAGGATAATCCCGTGCCGTAAAAACCAAATTGAAACATATGGCGCTCACAAACGATCCAAACTGCACCAGAAAACCCTCCTGCGGTAGAGCATGAGCTTTTACCCCCCGAAAAAGAACTGAAGCGCCACCTTGTGGAGCAGCGTACAACAGTGTCAGTGTCTACAAACAAACTGGGGTGTACGAGTATGTTTTTTTGTTCTTCATGAACATGGATTAGTTCATTCCATGTAATATTGCACCCTTTTGTTTCCGAAGTCGATCAATTGAGGAACCTGGGTGCCTCACAGCAATTTCACACGTGTTGAGTCGGTTAATTAACTGCAGGCATGCAGGGTTCGGAAACTCGAAATCGCCTCGGCGTGATTCAAATACGAAATACAAATCTGTGATACAGAAGCCAAAAACGATGTTCTCCACATCTGCTTTTCGGTGATTTTTACGTTCGTCCTTGTGAGTGTAGAACCTGTGAGATGCTGCGAAGGTGACACACACACACACTCATGGACACACACAAAACCAATAAGTTGTCGTCTTGTTAGAGGTGAATGGCTTCTCCTAAGTGGCTGCATTCTAATTTCCAGGCAGAGCTAAAAGCAAAAAAAAGGTGTGTGTGTGTGTGGGGGGGGGCATTAATATGCGTTTACATCTGTCTTCTATTAATATTCATGCCTGAATCCACGGCTGTACGCAAAGCCAATTTTCTGGCCATCTGGGTTATGGCTGGTGGAGGTTGATGGATCCGTTTTTATTCTGCGAAGCAGCAATACATCATGAATTTCCCTCTCCGGCCTGCGAAGAAACTGGAGGAATAATTAGAAAATAAAGGATGGGCTTCAGTAGGACAACCGCACCACCCAGCTCCCCTCCCCCTCCCCCCATCTGCCCCCTTCTTATTATCCACTCTTCCTCCACACACATATACACCTTCTTGCACTTGCTCTCAGAGGCCACAACCTCTTGTATTTCTATACTGCAGGATCGATTATAACGAGTGACGAGGATACACACGTCACGTCTCACACACACACACACGCTTTATTCAAGACGCGGACCAAATCTAATCCCAGTACGCTTTTAGTAAGAAAATCGACCGCACCCTGCTCTAACATCTGGATTAGTTTTTTTGTTGTTTGTTTTTACGAGGTTCTCTGAGAGCCTCGCATTAAGAAAGCGCTCGTGAACAAGTTAAACATGTGTTCTTAAATATAATGGCTATTTAATGAGCGTGGAGTAGATGGATATAGATTTTTTTTCTTTTTTTTTTTCAAAGTGCTTTCAGGCTCTACAGCAGCCTTGATTAATTATTTCGCACGACAACCTCAGGGTTAGGGAGACGTCTAAGGGGGTCGATGGGGGGAGACGGGACGGAAAGAGACGTGGACTACGTGCACTTTATATCATCTGCTGTATCTTTTTTGGGGCATAAATGCAAAAAAATCACGGATCTGTTTACAAACACGCCATTCCACAATATTGCGTAATTATGAAATATACGAAAGCCAATGAGACTGTAGCTGTGTCTGAAATCAGAAGGTCATGAGTTTAAATCCCAGCATCAACCCTTCTGAGGCCGGGAGCAAACCACCTAACATTCAACTGCTTTTTTTTCCACTATATGGGCAAAAGTATTAGGACACCTACCTTGCCCAGGGGTTTGTGGTTCATCTCACAGTTGTTTGAATTTGGAGATCCAAACCGATTCCAGCTTGAAAATACTCCTATGGTTATCTCCATGAAAATATGAAGATATGGCATGGAGTGGAAGATCTTCACTGCCCCGCTATAGAGCTTTAACCCCACTGAAATGAATTGAAATCCCAAAAGTATCCCAGGCCTCCTCACGTCCCCTTCATCAGTTCGTGATTTTACCACCTGGCCCTAGTGGAACATCTTCTCAGAAGATTACGAGCAAATGGGGACTAAAAGTGGAATCTGGATGCTCAGAAAGCGCAGAATCGTGTACCCAGGTATTAAATCTTCACCCATATTATGTCAATGTTTCTGTGGGAAATCATAAAACAATTGTCCAATCGGTGAAGAGTTTATATGTCCTTCATTATACTGTTGTCTTTGATGCTGTAAACTGATTACTTTGATCGGATATTTATATAATTATCGCATTAATAATTAAGAAAAAAAGACCAGCAAAACAAAACAAACAAAGAAACAAAACCTAATATGGAAATACAGGAAGTGAGAGAAAAAGTGAACTTGCTATGTAAAGATCCGAGGTTGCAATTTTTTCCTGTCGCATTACGACACACGTCAGTATAGTGATGTGGGAGAGAGTGAATGAGACTGCACGTGTGTGTGTGTGTGTGTGTGTGTGTGTGTGTGTGTGTGTGTGTCTCAGGGGAAAAAAACGCCATGCATCAGGCCAATGGAGCTACTCAGTGATTTATTCTGTTTTATTAGTGACCTCCCGGTGCATTCTCATATGATTTGAGCAACTCATAAAATAAGCCTTTTTTTTTTTTGACGGCAGGCCTGGGAATCAATTATGCTAACAGTTTCTAATGAATGCACTTCAGGGATCCTGGAGGGGTCGTTTTTTTTTTTTTTTTTTTTGGCTTCTTTGCATATTGATGACATAAGGACAGCTCTTGCAAAGTGATGGTGAAACGTTGGAGAAATTACAGCTTCAATTTAAGAAAGTAAATAAATAAAACACGTTCCTTCAGCAATTTTACACCCGCATTGCTACCTACACACACACACACACACACACACACACACACACACACACACACACACACACACACAGATGCACGCCCCCTCCCTAACATGCAGCAGTGGATGGTCCATCAGCTCAGCCATCTCAAATGTATTTTTTTTTATTTTTTTTTATTAATTAATTAATTTATTGTTATTATTAATATTGATAAAAAAATTCAAAAATTGGGCATGTCAACCAAATAATCCACAACGCCACCGTAACAGTATGGATCATTTAAAAAAGTACATATTTTATGATTATTTTCAAGAAATTGTATTTTGGATTGTTTATTAATGTACAGTATTTTTTTTAATTATTTTCAATTACAATCAGTATTTTTGTAATTATTTATTTTTTATTAACAAATAAAACATTTTATTGTGTTTTTTATTAACAAACATTATTAATGAACAGTACTTTTTTATTTTTTTATTAATAAAAAGGACATTATTCTATAATCTTTTCATTAACGATCTTCATGGAGCTGAGCGTGCTGTCATGCTGGAACATTTTGGGTCTCCTTGTTCAAGTGACGTGAAATTTTCATCCCAACTTTGTGGATTGGAGAAGAAGCACCGATGAGTAGAAAAGTTGGGTGTCCCAATACTTTTATCCATATAGTGGAGTGTGTTGTGGTTGATTATGAAGCCGAAATCTCCGATCTGTTCCATGATAAATCCATATAAATAAAACCGAGGCCTTCAGCTATTTGCAATGGACGATGAAGAATGAACCGATTAAAACCGTGATGTTTATTTGTATCATCCACCTCATGACCTTCCTTCAGATTCCTTCAATTATTCATCGTTAATTAATTATTTATTATTAAACGCGGTAACTGCACTCCGCCTGTTCCCCGTGTCGTGTCGGTGTAGTTACCCTTTTAATGCATCTCCGAGTGGGAAACGTTGCCAGGCTGCTATTACACACACACACACACACACACACACACACACACACACACACACACACACACAGACACACACACAGAACCATCTGAGTACATCTTTAATGCACATTAACCACACAACATCTATTGCTTCCCCTGAAAGACTGTTCTGGACCTCATCCAGCATCTCACACACACACACACACACACACACACACAAACACACATACACTGTAGACCGTAGATGACTTCAGATTGCACACACACATCTATTGTCTGAAAAGATTTATTTATTTATTATTGTATTGATGTTTGTGAGAGAAAGTATACACTCTACGGAAAAAAGTATTTGGACACCCCGACTTTTCCAGTCATATGTGCTTCTTCTCCAAGCCACAAACTTGGAGGTCCACGATTTTAGAGGACGTCTTTGGATTAAATCTTCCCTTAGATTGAACTACGAGACCCAAAACCTGTTCCATCACAAAGCCAGCTCCATGAAGATATGTTTCCCATAGGTTGGAAGATGTGGAGGATCTCCTTCTATAGAGCTCTAAACTTAAAAAATTGAGCGAAAAATCTTTCGAGAAGAGCGGAGGTTCTTATAAAGAGGAAATGGAGAATAAATGTGGAACAGGATGTTCAAAAAGGGTCTTTAAACATGTTCATATAGTGTAAATAGTGATGCTCAATACAGCCCAGTATAATGATTCAAATAATAGTATTATTATGAAGAAGATGAAGATAATAAGTTTTCTTTTGTTTTCTCGTAAGCCGTATTTTAGCCTGAGTGCAGGAGGAACAATACAATAGCTGAAAGCTGTGAGGGTCCAGAACCTTGCTGAAGGCCCCTTCAGTGGTTGACAGGTTTGGGATTTAAACTCACAACCTTTCAGTCCTGAGGACAGAACCCAAATCGCTGAGCTGCCACTTCCGAGCAGGAGATGGTCCGGAGGTCCTCCTGGGCTATGACACTGATGAGGTTTTTCACCTGCAGGCGAGGGGGGAGATGCTCCCAGGCCTCGGTAGCTCTCACCGGACCTGCTGACATATGTCACTCCCGATCTGTTCTGCGAGAGACGAAATCTGACAGCGAAGGCGCATGCGGACCAGCAGCACAGAGCTCCGAAGAGCCGCCGCTTCCTGCTAATTGGTGTTTTTGTAATAACACCATCTGTTCTTTAAGAAATTCAGACTGCAGGAAGACGCAGGATAAATTTATGCACCAGACAAACAATGCAGCAGCAAGAAGGAAAAATGCAAGAGGAAATGATACACACTGTGGTACACTATAGTCATAGAATTATACAATATGCAAATGTATGGAAAGTATAGGACTTTAAAAAATACATTTTTATCCTTTTGAAGTGCACACTAATAACTCTTTTTACATATGTTTTGTTATAGGACTTTCTGCCATTTTTCTAGATAAAATCTCTTATTTCTGATTTATATACAAAACCAACCACACAATAATGTGCGATTTTCACTATTTCTTTACTTCAGTGAAAATCCAAAGATATAGATCTCAAAGAAAGAGGCAGATTGCCACCCAGTGGTGTTTCATTCCACAGCACACCAACATTATTATATATATATATATATTTTTTTTTTCAAGCAATTCCTATCATTCGACTTGAACCTCTTGCTGAAGTCACCAACTCAAATGATGCATTTTAGTATTTCATTCTTAACGTCAGTTTCGCACATGCTCCGGACATGAACATCATCATCATCATTATTATTATTATTATTATTATTATTATTATTATTATTATTATTATTATTATTAAATGGCTATGAAAATAAATCTGTATTTATCATCTGTGCAAATTCCTGCCATCGATGGGATTCCAGAAAGCTGTGTTTTTTGACACAATCTGCTGCAGAGGAATCTCCCCTGTTTCAATTCCATGGATGATTAAGCAGGATAATTAAGGTTTTTGGACATCCTCCACAGAGACAGACAGAGCAGCTGGTGACATTCATGCATTTGAAACAGAGCGTCACAGTGAATTCCCATTAATGTCAACGTGTTCTGGCGACGTTACATAAAAGACTGGAAAAGTGGCAGGAAAGATGAACAAAACGATGAAAAAAACGTATAACCGAGCCACAAAACAGACTCAGCACAAGTATATATTGTGTACACGTTTGTGGTGTGTATGCAGGTGTGGTTGACAATGTCAGAAAGATATGTGTGTTTAAATACTACTGTGGCATGAAGGCCAAGAATCAGAAATCTCAAATATATTTATTGGTCAGTTTAAAAAAAAATGATAAAGCAAACTAGAAAATAACTTGCCAGATGGTACACCATGGTGTCCACCAGCCTGAGCAGCTCGGTCTCAGCTTTGGCAGCTGATCAGACAGGGGACATTAGCAGGCTAATATAAATTAGACCACAAATTGCTCAGTGAAATGTCTGAAATCGAGATGGCAATAATAAATAGACACACTGAGGGATGGTTTTTCAGGTTAAATTCTGTATTCTGGTCCCCTTTTAGTCCTTGTAGATCTATATAATATAAGAAATCTATATTTGTTAAATAAAAAAGTCAATTAAAACAAAAAAGTGAATTTTTTTTATATACAAAAAGAGTCTAAGGTTAATGAAACAGACTATTTGGGAAAAAAAAGTCAATATTAAAGGAAAAAAAGTCAATTTTAAATAAAGAAAAGGATTCATGAAAGAATTTGTCTATTTTAAGTTAAAAAAAAAAAATTCTAATAATTTTTAAATAAAAAGTCAATTAAAAATAAAGTATGTTTTAAGAAAAAAAAAAAAAAAAGTAATAATAAAAGAGACGATTTTAAAATTAAAAAGTCAATTTGGGAAAAGAGTTTGTTTTAAATACGTTTTAAAAAAACTATTAGTTTTTTTTTCTAAACAATTTTAAATAAAAGAGTTCATCTTTAATAAAAACTTACATTAATTAAAAGTCGATTTTAAATAAAAGAAAGTCCATTTCATATTTTACAAATATTACATTAAAAATTTTTATTATAAAAAAAATAAGCTATTTTAAATTTAAAAAATCGGTTTAATAAGATATATTTTTTTTTAATTTTATTTTAAATAATGTGTCGATTTTTAATGGAAAAACTCAATTCGGGGAAGAAAATAAATATATACATATAATATAAACATCCGGTTATACCCGGAAGTGGTCGCGCGGCTCCATGGAAACAGCGCACGCCTTTTTCGAATATACGCTTAGCTAATGCTAGCTAGTGCGAGAAAGAAAAAAAGAAAGAAGAGAAAATCTGCGTTATATAGTGAGAAGAAAACCAAGTATTTGTGTTGAAAGTATTAGTTAGTTTGGAGTCTCGTCATGATGAGTCGCACACCGGACGCACGAGCGAGGTAAACAGAGCTGGTTTAGCTAGGTGGCTAAAGACTGCTAGGCTAGCTAGTTAGCCTGTAAGTTAGTTAGCTGGCTAAGTGTACCAAAATAACACGTGTCAATATGTTTATGAACGCTGTGTGGCCAAAAGTATTCGGACACCCTCCTTTTCCTTCCCTTCGAATTCTCCACCAGAACACTCCAAAAACCCAGTGGAACATCTTCCCAGAGGAGTGGAGCTTATTATAAGAGCAAATGGAGACTAAATGTGGAGTGAGATCCTCAAAAAAGAACATAATCCTATGCCCAGGAGTCCACATACTTTTGCCCATATAGTAAATATGTAAATACAGTAAACAAAACCATGTGGCTCAAATATTTGTATCCATATAGAGACACCCAGACCAAGCAGATCCATGACAGCATCAGCCATGTGGAGAAACATTTTGGGGAGATGTGCCAGCTCCTCGCAGGGTATGTACGTAAAACGGCCCGGCTCAGAGACAAGGCTGACCTGCTGGTCCGAGAGATCGGTGTCTACGCAGACGTAGAGACGCCCAATCTGAAAAACGGACTGAAGCATTTTGCTGATCAGCTCTCCAAGATTCAGGACTACAGACAAGCCCAGGTGGGTTCATGAGATCTGTATTAACTCTTGATAGAAGTCCTGAATTGTTTCCAACTCTGTGTCATGTAATGGATCTAAAAATCGATCAAATGCAGTGAAACGAGGTGAAGAAACGAGATGTCTGACATCAAGGTTTGAAAATGTGTTGAAACCCGAAAGTTGTGATTGCAGGAGATCCTTCTGAGAATCTGGAATTTCTGATTCGAGGAGTTTTTGAGATACACTTACAATTGTTTCTGCTGTCTTATGAAATTTGGTGTGATTACATGTTTATGTTTTGAAGAAATGATGGATGGATGGATGGATGGATGGATGGATGGATAGATAGATAGATAGATAGATAGATAGATAGATAGATAGATAGATAGATAGATGAATTTCTTCATCTATACATGCAGCAGAGTTGGATGAATATTATGCAGGATAGATGAAGAGCATTGCTATGCATCTTAACATATGGGTGGATGGAGAGATGGTTGGATGAATGAATAAACATTTGGACAGATGGATAGATATATGCATGCATTTGTCAATCCATAGACACAGGGATGGTGGGATGGATGGGTGAGTGGATAGAGAGAGAGAGAGAAAGAGAGAGAGGGGGGGGGGATTTTTTCCAGATGTATGCATAAAGAAACATTTCACCTGATTGGTTAATTGATTAATTAATTAATTGATTGATTGATTGATGGGTAGAACACTTTATTCTTCCCAGTGAAACATAACAAGAGGATAAATATATATAAAGAAGAAACAGATACAGTGTGAGAGTGTGATGTAATAATAATCATTATTTTTGTTTATTATAAGGATGCAAATTATTATGCATTCATTTGCATATTGATGAAGAAAATAATTCCACTGTCAAATTATTTCATTGATTGATTTATTCTTTATTTAGGTTGAAAGACTCGATGCCCGAGTGGTGGAGCCTCTGAAAGCGTACGGTTCGATTGTGAAGCTGAAAAGGGTACGTTTCTGGTTCCGTCTAGACACCAGACGCCTCGTCTCTTACTCAGAGTGATCACATGAGGGCAGCATTACATTATTCCTGTAATGAAACACGTTCATCAGTTTATTGAAGCAGGTGGAATTCGGTGAAATTAACGGTCACATGTGATACAGTGAAGAAATGAAGCGGATGGTTGGGATTGAATTATTAAGAAACGATTTTAATAGAAAGTAATGAACCATATACAATTTGTGGACACCTGACCATAACTTAGTGCTTTTTAAACATCTCGTTCCACAGCTAGTCTCCATTTGCTGTTATAATAACCTCCACTCACATATGTACCTTACGGCCAGGTGTCCACAAACTTTTGACAATATTGCATGTGTGTGTATACAACGTGAGAGTCTCATCTTCATGACTCTCAAACATGCATCATGAAGACCTCTACCCTGGATGTTCTGATATTCCCCGGTGATTAATCTTCGTTCTTCCGAGGCCCACAGCACGGCGTTGTGAATATCTTCTGGAACGAGGGATCTGTCCGAGTCTTTTTTTCCATCGTTTAGACAAACCAGAGACGACTTTTCTGCTTCCTCATTCTGC
Source organism: Silurus lanzhouensis (assembly GCA_039877035.1). Taxonomy (NCBI): domain Eukaryota; kingdom Metazoa; phylum Chordata; class Actinopteri; order Siluriformes; family Siluridae; genus Silurus; species Silurus lanzhouensis. The sequence continues at coordinate 437,039 of JBCEWE010000431.1, read as the reverse complement.
CATCTGTGTTTTGATAAAGAGAGATTAATGAAGCTGAAGCAGCACAGGTATGACGCACAACGTTTTACATCAGAAAACAGTTCCTTCTATTGTTCCTCACTGCTCGGCTTCTCCACAAGCATTGATCCTTCAGAGTATTGAGCTTAGTGAGCGGTTTTCCCTCAACATATCATCAATCGTCCTCTTGTAACTGGTCATCCTTCTCTTCATACGTCTTCTTGTCAACAACTGGTGCCCCATCCTGGAGGTTCTTCATGGAGGAAGCTGACAATGACCCAGTGGTTATCGAGCTTCAACCTCAACAATGTCTGATAAGGGTTTTGGGTCGAGTTGTCGACGGTTCTGATTCTTGCTCAAGGGCCCAGGAGGATCAACGTTCGGCTTTTATATTTATTACGTTCGGATACCAGTGCTGGGGTGGCAGATGGGGTGGCAATGCTTGTTCTTAAGGTGGCAGTTGCCACCCCAGTGGATCCGCCCACTACAACATGATCAACTCGTGAAAATATTACATCTCCAATATTATTATCCACTGCTTCAAGTCACCTGGGTTATGCTGAATTTGAATGTCATTTTTTTTCACCCGGCAAGTTCTTGCAGGTTTGGCATCAGTTTGGAAGACCGTAATCACCTATATATCATATGCTAACAGACCTAAGATATAAAGTTCAGATGGCTGTTTATCGAGCAATTGTTTCACAAAATGTACAGATAGTTCACGAGTAGGGGGCGGAGCTACCGGGGTGGCAAGATCATTAAGAAAGATCATTGCCACCCCGGTAGCTCCGCCCCCTACTCATGAACTATTAGTACATTTTGTGAATCAATCGCTCGATAAGCGGCTAGCGTAGAAAAAAAATTTAAAAAAGAAGAGTGCATATAATCTTTTCAGCACTTTTCTTTGTTTTAAAAAGATTTTATTCTCATTTTCTGCATTTTTCTTTGCCTGCAAAAAGTCCTGACGTTTTCCTCGAACTCGCAGGAGGACCTGAAACTTACCCAGAGTGCTAGGAACCGAGAGGCGAAGCAAATGCAACAGCTGGAGAGAACGAGACAGAGGAACCCCTCTGACAGACAGATCATTGTATCCTTCCTTCCTGCTTCTTTCTTCTTTAAACCCGCTCAGTGCACATGAACAAACGCTGCAGGTTCAGACTTGTGTCGCTCATCAAAGGGTGAGGAGGTTCATTAGGAGTAAACAGGCAGAGTGTAGAGTCTACGGTGTAAAGTGGGCGTGGAAAAACATTCGATCCTCTCCAGCGAAGAAATCGGTTAAATTTAAATGATTGGAATATTAATGAATGCATTCAAATTTGTACTGAATGTCATTGTAATAAATTTGAATATTCTCGAGATACATAGGAATTGCATTAGCATAAATCTGAACTGGGGAGGTGGTAGCTATATGGTTAAGGCATTGGACTTTGGCCATGATTTCAAATCCCAGCTGCCACTTCTGGGCCCCTGAGCAAGGCCCTTAACCCCATAGTCTGCTGCCGTATGTCATATGAGACTACTCACATTCGAGATCATTTTTAGCGCAGGAGCTGAAAAAGCGGTGCAGCCCCAAACACTTTCGTTTTACATAAACGCCTCGTCCATCGAAACCCCCCAGTTTCAACATTTCGACATTTTACTTCTCTCTCGCTGCCGCGAAACTCGCGTAGCCTCGAGAGGGAAGCGGCACGTCGTCGACCCGAGCGCTGCATACCGCAGGCCTTCGTTTCCTTCATTCATTTATTTTTAACCCGCACTAGGGTTGCAACATTCCAGGGATTTTTAAGAACGGAAACTTTCCATGGGAATGAACACAAACGCAGAGGTTTGCCTTTAACAGGAAACATAAACGTAGTTGGAAAAAAACAATTTTGCAGGATAGTTTTGGTTAAAACAACCAGATTGAAGGCCTTTTCAATTGATTTTCTCTCCTGCACACTGCATTCTTACTGCAGGGCCACTGAGGCCACACCCCCTACATGCACTGCGTATCCCTCAATCACATAACACACATCATTTCTTGAATCCTGCACAGTTTGTCTAAATTTCCCCTAAATTTCGAATAAATTAGCATAAATTCCTGGTACGTTTCCATTTTGGAATAGTTCCCAAATTCCCCAGATGAGGTCCCCGTGGAAAGTTTCCGGAAAGTTTCTACCCCTTTGCAACCTTCATCCACACCGATGCGTTTTAGTTTATTTTTCTCTCCGCCTTTCGCCGTCCGTCACAACGGGAACGTAGCTTTTCGAAAAGCGCGTGAGAAGAGGCGTAGATAAGCGATTTTTGGGAAACGATCGAAAAAGTGTGGATGTTTTTTAGACACTAGTGAAGGTTTTATTCTTCTATTCTCCTTAACAAAGAGTTTTTTTCTCTTTCACAGTCACAGGTGGGTCTTTATATTTAAAACGAACACAGAGCATCACAGATTTACCGAATCACAGCTCTGTTCCGGAACCGATTTCCGCGAACAGACTGCACGTGTGAACGGTTTATTCCTGCATCGTGACTGTCGCTTGTGTCGTGACAGGCTGAGAGCGAGCTGCAGCGAGCCACGATGGACGCCACGCGCACGACTCGCCAGCTCGAGGAGACAATAGACCTGTTTGAAAGGCAGAAGATCCGAGATATCAAGGTTACCACGATTGCACAATTTTCTGTCTGTCGGGTGAAAAGCGTTGCATCACTTCCCGAGTTGTTACAGCAGGATCTGAACGTCTAGCGAGAACTGGACGTGTTGTAGATTTGATCAAATGCACTATGCAGAAATACACAAGATCGTTTAATTCATAAATGTATTTATTTTTAGAAGCTTTACTGAATTAGGGTTTTGAAAATTCCACTATATGGACAAAAGTATTTTGAGGTCGAAGCATGAAACTTTCCCTTCACTTGAACTAGAGGATCCAAATCTGGCAAACCATGACAAATTCCCCATGCACAAATCCAGCAGACACGGTTTACACGAGTTGGAGTGGAACATCTCGATTGGCCTGCTATAGAGCCACGCCAGGTCTTCTCACATCACCTACAGCACCTCATGTTGAGATTATTATAAAAGAAAATGTGAACTCCATGTGAAATGGGAAGTCCAAAAGGATTAGGCGTCCACAAACTTTTGTCCGTATAGTGCATATGTAGGCAAACGCCAACGTGACATCGTAGTGCATGATGTTTGTTGGATTTTGAAGTGAAAACCAGTCAAATAATAATTAAATCAGCGGAATAAAGAAAAAGCGACCCTTTTTTTAAAAACCTGGCAACCGTGGGCTCTTCTGATCAGCCGAGTCTTTGGAAATAGTTTTTTAATTTCTATAAAACAAAAAAAAAAAAAAACATCTAAAATACAATAAAAACACAATCTATTAAAGTAAACATCTCCTCAGGTTTTTTTGGAGATCTAAGGAGTAGCTTTTGGTGGAAAGAACGTCGGCACGAAGTGGGAAGATGGATTGCGAAAAGGCAACCCGTCCTCATCACCGAATGTCCAATGCCGTTATTCGTTTCCAGTCCAAATCCGCCCTCAATGCTCCCGTGTTGCTGGTAATCTCACGGATCCCCAGGCCGTCGATGCGAAACCATCGCCAGCTGCACAGAGCGGCTTCACGATCCAAAAGATCTCCATCCAGGCAGATCCGCGGTACAGGCAAACGGATCACTGGTACCTCAGGATCTCCAGAGGGAGAGAAAATGAAATTATTATTATTATTATAATCGTTCGATTGACATCCGCCAAATATATAAAGATTTAAAAAAAGATGGTCTTCATGTATTTTCACTTCAGAAATCAACAAATTGTGTCAATCGCAGATATAATAAAAGCACCGCTGCATTTTTTTTTTTTTTATCTTTTTTTTTTTTTTTCCACAAGAAAATCTTCGGGGAGTTTGTGACGGTCGAGATGGCATTTCACGCCAAAGCGCTGGAGGTCTACACCACCGCCTATCAGCACATCCAGAACGTGGATGAAGAAGCCGATTTAGAGGTGAAACAACTCAGTAATTGAATGTAACAACCTCCACACTATGATAAACCTTTTTGCCCTGTCGTTTATAACAACAAGTCCAGAGGCTTAATGACACTAAACTTCCTTATGGCTGTTTTTGTTTAACCGTCGTGTCGTTTATCGGAGCAGAAGGGCAAAGACTCCTCAGTCTCGACACACACGTGCACGTGCGGGGTATAACCTACTGTGATTGCCCTGTACACGTATATCTCGCTCCGTATCACGAGATGTTTACGCCATACGTTCTCCTTCCACTCAAAAAAACAATTCAGAGGCACACACTTGTGTTCGGACACGAAATTGTCCCTTCACGTGACCGTGTTCCAGCATAAGACATGCACAAAGCTCTGTGCTCCATAAAGATTTACTGTGCATGGACAAAAGATCTCCTGCTATATGTGGGAACGGAGTGGAAGATTTCTAATGGTTCGCTATAAACCCTAAGAAGCACCTTCGGGATGAATGTGAATCGATTCACCTGACTTTACTAAATTCCTGAACGCGCACACATATCTAGTGAAACATCTTCATCGGAAGAGCGGAGAATATCATAAGAGCAAACCGGAGACTAAATGTGGAACGCGATGTTGAAAAACCACATACCAATCGTACGGGCAGGTGACGAATGGCGTTTCGACGATATCTCTGTGCCAGGGATCAAGTTCGTCCTGCTGCTTTTGGCACTGAAACTGAACCGAAGAATAATGGCTCCGGTATGAGGATTTTTGTAACATGAGTCAAAAACCAGTCGCCGGTGTCGCAACGGCTGCAGAAAACCTGAATCAGCGATTGCTCAATCTTGAAGATCACGCGAGGCGTGTATTGTTTAGCGCTATCTTCACCCGACTTCTCATCCAGCTGCGGCTAAAGTCGGAAAACACCTGCCTGGGGTGATTCTTTCCCAAATCAGAAGGCACACAGGATCGATTTGGTAGCATGAAATCTTCACCTGACTAGGATTCTTAAATGGGTTGGAGTGGAAGATCTCCCGCTATAGAGCTGACTGCACCCCAGGCCTCCTCAGCTCCTCACCTACCTCAGTACCTGACTTCACTGCGTGCTTTAAATAACCCATAACCCATCCAGATCACTTAGATCAAGAGATCAACATCTCCTCTGTCCCACGATCTCGCCTACAACAGAGGGGTGATGGAGCCCCTGGTGATGGAGAGGTGTTGGTTCTTGTGGCTTTACTTGTGCATGTTTAAACGTTTCACTGCTCAGCAAAATGTCGTGTTCATTCTCTTCTTATTCTCATCAACAAAGCAGTATATACTCCTGCCTGCAGGATGTTTTTTGTTTTTCGCACCAGTGTATGTGAATTTATAAGACTGTTCTTGTATTTACAAAAATCTCAGAAGTTTCTCGAATATCTTAATGACTGTTCCGTACTTAAGCTGATCAATTCTCCTCCTACTTCTATATCATTATGAGATGAGTTTTGTAGCTTTTCACAGAAAAATAATCCAAATTTTTTTTTTGTCAGGTTTTCCGGAGCACCCTGCATCCCTCTGACTATCAGTCCCGCATAGAGATCGTCCGCGCTAACTCCAAAACGTCCTTAAATCACACCAGCGCGTCCATGAGTAAATCGGGGACCTTGCAGGTGAGCGTCGTAAACGTCTCCGTCAAATTCTATTGCTTTGTTGTTGATCACGCCCACTTTATTACCGGATTGCTTCTCATAAATCACTCGATGTTTGTTGTTTTTTGCCTGTTTCCCTATTCCGCATAGTTACAGCTTTTACACTGATATACCTTTATAGTTTCATGACTGCACACAGGTATTGAAGTAGTTATCTGTTATTGACTACCATATGATCAGTTATTACCTGATGAAGTCAAAAGTTCATGCTTGCTGGTTGCTCAGGTTATGAAAGAGTTTATAGGATATTGGAGTGAAGACAAGACCAGATAAATCTAATTATATCATTAATAATTTATATATAATAAATGCAGGGCTCTCCGTGCAGCACGCAGTTCCAGCACGTAGCATCAGTGAATCGCCTCTAGAGGCCGCTCTCGCAACGTCGACGGACCAAAAGCCGGAAAAACTATTCGTATTTTTGCCGACGGCCGATAGTTCCAGCAATCAACTATCAATGGCGATTAATCGGCAAAAAAATTGTCCCACGGCGTTCCACGGAAATCCGCTCCATGTTCCGATTGCCGCATTTCTCCCACACTTCGCCATTTAGCAAAATTGTTCAAAAATGTCAGTCTTGCTCCAGTTACACAGCAACGCTAAATCCTTGGTTTCTGAAACAGTCCCAGGCGACAAAAGGACAGCGGAAAGGGGTCGAAGACGACGAAGAAGAGGATGAGGAGGAGGAGGATGACGACGAGGACGATGACGAAGATGACGATTTGGAAGACGTTACAGACGACGAGAAATAATTCGTCTGCTTGTGCCATGGTACTTTTTTTTTTTTCCATTTAAATCTCTCATCGTCTTGTGTATTAATCGACCAGAAGTCGTTATTAACTCTGATATTATTGCCTATTTTTTTTTTTTTTTTTATATAAAACATGTGCAGTGTTTTTTTTTTTTCTTTTTTTTCCTTTTCTAGTGCCAACAGTGTTTTCATTCTTTGCTCAGTGTTAAAAAAGCAGATATGATTCATTCACGTGACTTGAATATACTCCAGATATTTTTAAACGATGGCGTAACGGTGTCGGTTCTTGCGCAGAGCGGAAAAAAGGACGATCCTGAAGTCCTATTAGATTTACTTATTCCACGCTTTGATGACTTTCCCGTATAAAACGTGTTTATAGAGAATGGCGCGAAAAACAAAAAACATCCTGTGAGTGGAAGTTGGAGGGACGGTGGATACCTGAGGTCTGAGGCGAGTGTGCTGGAGACATGAGGGCTTCAGAAACACTTTCCTCGAGACAGAAGACTGCGTAGGATTTCGGTCCGATCAGGACACGAGATCCTGCGGTGACCGAGTCACCAATCAGGGTCGAGCGCACGCTCTGTTTTACACGTGTTCTGATCGGCGCTCGGTGCATCTACTGATCACCAACGTACAGTTTAGCATCAGTTCAACAGCAAGCAGAACATTTAGAGAGGAATAAACGATGAAGAAACTCCAGACTCGAACTCGCCACAACACACGTGACCTCATTTACACGTTTTTTTTTTTTTTTTTTGTTGAGTTTTGGGCTCATGATCATTGTAATAGAAATTAATCAGTGAGTCATTAATATCATTCTATTAATAGATCAGTGTGCTGAGAGTCACATTCGAGTCTTTACACATGAACTGAGATGATTAAGTAATGAGTCTTGTGATAAAAATGATCGAAGGAACATTATAGTTATAATAAATTATGGTAGTTTGGATACTTAAGTACATTTGAAGGTAAAAAATTGTGTAATTTTATTTAACATTTAAAGGGACAATTTTACTGGAGACATATTTTATCGAGTGGATCTGTATGTTAACTCAAATACATGCTTTGTTTACTATACACACACACACACACACACATATATATATAGTATCAGTGTACACAGTAGAACCTGGACCCACCCGGAGCTCTGTGTCACCATCCTTTATGTTTTTTGTGTCAGTCATGCATGAGTCAGGTGGAGTGAAACGAGGATCAGCTCTTGCCCTTCCCTCTGACACTCACTCACACACACACACACACACACACACACGCCACTGCAGACATCACGTGCAATTGCCATCTCAACGTCCAGCACACAGAGCTGCCGCGAGCTCTTCCCAAGTCACATGTTTAAATATATGCCCGAATCCTCATTTCAGAGAAAGGAAATGGAGACAAAGCGAGGCCAGGCTTTGATATCGTGAGTCATTGATGGTGTGTGTGTGTGTGTGTGTGTGTGTGTGTGTGTGTGTGTGTGTGTGTGTGTGTGTGTGTGTGTGTGTGTGTGTGTGTGAGAGAGAGAGAGAGACTGAGCGAGATGCAGATTGATTGAGTGACTCATAACATCTCGCCCAGCCGATCAGGCCTTTACCGGATGCAGTATGTACGTCTGAGACAGGTGGTCAGTGGTCGAGACGAGCCGCTAAGGACAGCCAGAGATTACATAAAATAATACAAAATTTGCATGGAATAAAAAATTCCAGGAAGAACCAAAAAAAAACCTTTTGAATCATCTGTGTTTACATTCAACGCCACTACCACATCCACATCACGCTGTATCTGTTCCTTGTTGCTTGTGCCTCTTTTTCAACATCCCATTTGAGATTAAGTTTCTATTTGTTCTTAAAAAAAAAAAAAAAAAAAAAAAACAAGTTCAACTTTTTAATTCTGATTGTTCTACCAGATTATGGAGAGGAACCAGTTTGAAAATTGCAGGTAGTGATGTAGGTGAGGAGGCCTGTGGTTTACTCGGCGTTCATAATGTCTTCAGCTGATGTTTTAGAGCTCAAGAACACAAGATCTTCTACAGAACCCGTGCTGAAACAGGGGGTTTGGGGGGGGGCTCCTCCTAGTTCAAGAAGAAAACATCTGCAACATCATCCTATACAATTATGCAGGTTGCTTGATTTTGAGCCAGATTGTATTTAGTGTCAATAAATACAAAAATTATAAATGTAATAATGTTTTCCAAAACAAATATATAAAAAAAACCACCGTGGCAATGCCATGACCTTCATACCATCAGGTTCCACCTGCTTTACGAATGAATGAGATCATCACATGCAATAATCTTCATCTCTTATAATAGAAGTTACCAAAACAATGCATGGCGTTTTTTTTTTTTTTTTTTTTTTTTTTAAAGATATTTAAAGTGACACAGACGTCTGTAAAAAAAAAAAATAAAAAATTCCATTCTGTTTTTTTTAGCTCTTTAAAGGTCTTTTGTGAGAGATGCACCTGCGTGAATGAGTCTGGTCCATTCACTTTCAGGCTTTCAGTCAGGTCAATAAAGTCCAAAGCTGGGATTCCTTCCTCGCCCTCTGACTCATCTTTACACAAGCCTTAATGGGAAACAGTTTTTGTGGTTTCAAAGAACAGTGGATGCATGAGCAGGGTGTGTCCGCGTGAGTCACCGCGAGCGCTAATGGGTATAAAGAGAAAAAGGAGATCAAGTTGTTATAATTATTATTATTATTATTATTATTATTATTATTGTGTCACAATAACTGCAAATTGCATCATATTCCTGAATGGAGTTTTTATCTTTCTTTCTTTTTTTCTTCTCAAACGTCCCAGACGAGACTTCTGCAACTCCGTCAAATGAAAAAGCGTGACCACGTCAGCCGGGGTTGTTCTCGTGCTCCTGTTGTCACGCGAACGCTGGTTTTTATGATTTTTTTTTTTTTTCCGCCTAACGATTTCGAAATCGTCCTCCGTCGCACTCCGTCTACAGCGAAGAGCGTTGCGTAAGCGTCTTATCTGACGCGATCTGACAGAGAGGCCCCGGAGGTCATTAAAAAACCAGGCGCCTGAATGTGTGGCCTCGTGTCCTCCGTAGCAGGAGCTCACAAGTGTGCGTGAGACTGAAACACATTCAGGAGCTTCCATGGGACATCGGTGTGAACGTTTGTCTGAGCCACAGATTCCTCATGCTTGTCTTAGTCTCACTGAACCTCTGGAGAAATGATCACACGTATGACGCATTCGAACGCAAAATATTTCTTACCGAGGAAGCAGAACGAGCAAGAAGCGTGAAATTTGGGGGGAAAAAACGAATTTGCGAGATTTAAGGTTTCAAAAGTGACAAAGGAACGGAAGCTTTCGGCTTTGGTGCACGGAGTCATTTTTTTGTTGTTGGTATTTTTTGGGGAGAAACACCGCCAGGGTTTATTTCGAGTGGAAAGTTTGTTTGTTCGCTAACAGACTCCGTCTTTGTCTCTCTCCCGTTTCTGCTTTTGCATCTCAGTAAAAAACAAGGTGACCCATTTATGGTAAAAAAAAAAAAAAAAGCTGTCGCAGTCATTTCTGCATTCCGAGGGTTTTTACGGCTTTGTACGTGCTCCATCCTGAAGACTTTCCCCTTTACAAAGCACTGACACCGGAGACTTTCAATAAACCGTCCCTACGGAAAACGTATACGATCCTACATTTACCGTGCAAATTACTATGAACTGGTTGTTGCTATGGAAACGATAATATATTGTGTTTTAGTGAGGGGAAGATCGGGTCATTTTAGTAACTTGGTTCTTTGAATCTCGTTCATCAAAATGAATGAATCTTTTTTTTTTTGAGTCGTTTAATCACCTTGATAGAGTCTATAGGAGTCATTTGACAACAGGACGAACGACTCGGAACAGAGGACTGAATTCTGTTTCCTGTGTAATGCACTGCGTAGCGTCTATAGGAGTCACGTGATAAAAGAATCAAGAGTCGAGAGGTAAACGATTCAATTCTGTTTCCTGTACGCAACCTACGGAGATTTTGCTATGCTCATGAAATGAATGAATCCCTCTTTGAGACGACTCGTTTTTCTAGTGTGTGTGTGTGTGTTTGAGTGTGTTTACACACACAGAGGTTCTCACAGACATTTCCTTAGGGACCTGCCCCCGATTAAACCCAACAACAGAGCTAAACGCCACTGCGATGGGAAACGGATCCACCGGCTTTCTTCTGACGGCCCGTTGCTTTCACTCGGAGCTAATAACAGGTCTCTAATTGGGAAAATCCCAAAGGATTCCTCCAAAGAACAACTTCAAACGACCACACATGCAGCCACGCTCACTTTCCGTGCTTTCAAACCCGGAGCAAACATTTCCACTCCATTAATCTTTTGACGGACAGGACGCTCTTGAAGAAGTTCGGTGCCCGGCGCGTTCATTACGCGCCTGAAATTAGCGGTGTCAAGAGCTTTTTTTGTGTTTTGTTTTCACTGGGAGCATGTGAAGCGTCATCGAGTTCAGAGCTCCAAACACGGGCCTTCAGGAATAAATAGAGCGGCCTAATCGTGTTGGCAGCCGAGGAGAAGCGCCCGTGTCACGGATCGAAAGGGAGTCTTGTTTTGGAAAATGTTAAAAAAAGGTTGCCATGGAGCCTTTATTTAATCCTGTGGTAATTAGCCAAGCCCATTGATTGCACAACGCAATGTTGCCCCTCCTTCGTTCTACACCCCCACACCACCACCCCTGCTCTTTTGCCATCGGCCTCTATTTATGTTTACGCATTCTGGGATTCCCGTCTATAGACGCTCAGCCTCGGTCAACACAGGACATCTGATAAAGGGTCTTTTGTGCTCCAAAAGCGTTGAAGATTTTCGAGGCCCGAGACGCCGATCCCCACACACACACACAACTCCCATGAGAAATAACAACCGTCTGCTTAGGGGGGGAGGAATAATTCAGCCCCAGATCCTCATTTGGAATGCACAAGCCTCCTATTTATACTTTCAGGAACTTTGTATATAGAGGTCGCGTGGGAGTTCCAGACAACCTCGTAGACGAGAGACGGATGAAGAGAGAGAAGTGTCACTTTAAGTATCGCATACCAATAAGAAAATAATACAAGTCAAGGATTTGGGTGATGCAATATCACTATTCGAATGGAAACATTTGCAATGAAACCTAAAATTCCCTGCTCGAATTTGCATAGACTTCGCAGTAATGATGCACGGAAAGATTTGGTGCTCCGGCAAAACATGCAGTTAAAAGAATTAATTTTTTTAACGGAAGTGTGTAAATCAGTCCTGCTTTTTTTTTTTTTACGTGCCTCTGTTTAGCGCAGGTTGTTATGAGAAGCTGTTTGAACAGTTGTGCAATTGGCTCATTTGCCCAGAGCAAATAGCAGCATTCTGAGAAGGGGGTGAGGGAGCATGTAGATGCATATACAACCAACGCCGCTTCGCTGTTTGTTTGGCTTTTTTTTTTTTTTGCTTTTTTTCCACTGATGTCACAGGATTTAATCTCTTTCACTTGCACAATTTACTTTCATTTGAAAGCCTGGTTGTGCAACGCGACGTAGAGCTGACTGCACAATATTTCGCTCTGTTTATGGTCAGGTTTCTTTCTACAGACTACCGTAAAATCAGAGTAAAAGGTCACTAGCTGAGTTTGCACGTATTTATATATAAATATAAAAAAAAAAAAGAAAAAAACGTAACAAAAATATTTTTCCGTCTCCATGTCTATATAAATATATACATGTATATATACATGGAGACGGAAACATTTTTTGGTTCTGCTTTTGTAATTTGTTTGTTTTTCTATTTGAGGTATTACGGTACATGGCAGCTTGGAACGTAGAAGGTCAAACAGTCTATTACCAAGAACTGTTTTCATTCAATCATTGTTAAGAAATGAATTTGACACGACTCAGCATTGAGAAACGCCTTATGCAGAGTGCAAACATACACGGTTATCCTGTTCATGCTCTACGTGGGGAGAATAAAACTGGAGACGACATTCCCAGCCATAGGTGCTTCTTCTCCAAACTCGCCGGCACACCGAGACCCGAACCTGTTCCAGCATGACAGTGTTCCTGTGCACAAGATATGCTTTCCATGGGTTGGACTGGAAGATCTTGAGTGTCCTGCTACTATTCGGCTGAATAAATCTCCAGAAGTACATACGTCATGTGACTTAAATTCACAAACCAGTTTATAGTAGTTCACACTTTAGATCTTCATGTATAAATCTATAGAGTATCCTCAGCTGGCACCCCCCCCCCATGCTGAAACACCGACCTGAGACCAGAAGGACAAAGGAAACGGCTGTCAAGGGAAGCAAAAGTAAACGCGACCCCTTCGCACAGGACAGCCATTACTCCGAAAACAAACATTACGCCTTAGTGCTAAAGCAATCGACACTACATACTTGTCAATATGTATGAGGGCAAACACACACACACACATGGACAGGTGCCACATTCAGTGTTTTCAGAACCCTAGGGGATGTGACTCTGATAAGGACGAGCGTCCGATTGTGAAAGTACTGGGAATCCCGTGTTCACCGAGTGTCCATGCTGAGCAGCAGTCACCTGATTGGCTGAACCAGTAAACAGACCAGATTAGGACGGGGCAGCGTTGATAATATACCTGGCACATGCCGGATGTTTCCGTGAATAGGAAATGTAGAAATGCTGAACCTTATAGTGCACGTTAACATGTGGACAAGTTCGAGGGGGTCAACACTTATGCAAGATGATAGATAGATAGATATATTGCTGGATTCCCAGATTTCGTACAGACTTCATTGCAAAAGGTGTACAGATTGGTGAGAATGAATGGTTCGGATTAACTTGTGATTTACACAATTAGAAATCATCATTCAGGCAATTTATTTCAATTTTCTATTATTTGTATAGTTTGAATTGGTTTATTAGTACCAATAAATGTATCCCTAATGAGTAAGACAGAGGTGACTGTGGAAAGGAAAAATCTCTGACACTTCATGAGGATGAAACCTTGACTCAAAAAGGAAAACATCGTCCTCATCCTCAACACCGAATATCCGTTCATTACAGTTCCATCACTCTTCAGTAACAAGTGCAGAACTGTTCATGCAAACTGTGGTCCTGATCGGCAGACTGATGATATTAATTACCTACAAGTTCTTGAGCTGCTCTTCATGGATCTTTAGGCTTCGCATTTATAGCATTTAGCAGACGCCTTCATCCAGAGCGACCTACAATTATATTGTTTATAGAACTGAGCAGGGATAAGGGCCTTTCTCAAGGGCCCAGCAGTGGCAGTTTAGTGGAGCTGGGATATGAACTCATGAGCGTTTGATCAGAACATCCTAACCACCATTTAAACCAGTTTTTGACCAATTACTGTATAATCATCATCACTATTACCATTTTGTGCCATTATTATGACATTTTTTTTTCGTTTTTGAATTAAAGAAATAATGAGAAATAAAAGAAATCATTTCAAGAGGTGGAAAATTTCTTTTTTTGACGTACTCCCCTGCAACATTTCTACACTTACCCAAGTGTTTAACTTGTGACTGGAAAGATAAAGTAAGATTTTGTCAGTACGCCTGAACCCCCCCCAGGGCATCCTGCTTCAATTCTTCACCAGGGAACCGCCACGACCGGGATCGTCACTGACGGCCATCTGTGAAACGTTTGCACTATCGAAACGTCTTCCGTCTTCCTGCGGCTGAACGTCTCATCACAGTACTGTGCTTGAAGTCTTCTGTAGATATCTGCTTGTTTTACGCAAGAAACTTTTTCACAAGAAACTTCAGCACCACGCGCTGTTCCATGCAACTCACTAACACTGTCGTCGGCCATCTTGATTAACGTCCTCGGGGACGTCCCATTGAATGGAGCTGCAAATATATGAAAGGTCTGAACATTTTTTCTAGGCTTTCAGTGTGTGTGTGTGTGCACGCTGTCATTCACTGGGTTTAATGACATCACAAGCACACCTTCAATCGAGCCATCGACAAAGCTTTCAGTTTTTACGCCTTAAGACTTAAAGGTGTCTAATTATCTTTTTGTTTTCATGGCAGTGAGTAATCGTTTTGATGTTGCTGTGTGTGTGTGTGTGTGTGTGTGTGTGTGTGTGTGTGTGTGTGTGTGTGTGTGTGTGTGGGTGAACAGCAGCGATTAAACAGGGTTCCAAGTAAAAATTACATAGCAACCAACCCAAGTGTTGGATCCAAAGATGAGTTGGCCGCTAGCTAGATCCTGGCAAAAGTATCAGGACACCCGATTTTTCCATCCATATGTGGTTCTTCTACAAACTGTTACCAAAAGTTGAAGGCACACACTCCTCACATACATCAGTACCTGATTTTCCGACCTAGCTGAATGAATCTCCACAAATCTCCACAATAACATCTCCAACATATAGTCAGCTTCTCAGAGGATTGGAGGTTATTATGAGGACCAAATCTGGAATGACATGTTCAAAAAGGTCAAACTAATGCTCAGGTGTCTACAATCAGAAAATCAGGATTGTGAGGTTCCAATGGTCTTTATGTGTAAAGAGATCTACGTATCTGTATTTGTCTCTTGATACGGGTACGGATTTAAGACTGAAGTGGGCGTGGCATAAACTATCAGTACGGGATGTAGACAGTTCCTCGACCTCAGCTTCATCGCTCAGGTTCGTAATGGAGTTTGTAATTGTAATTAGTAATTGTATTACGGTACTCTGTGGATACAATTGTGGAGGTTTCTGATGTGAAAGCCAGCAGATGTTAGACGCACATACAGTAGATGAGCTTCCAGACTTACGGAAGGAAGGGATCGCTTTTAAGTTCTTGTTTGGGCAGGAGAAATATGTAAAAGGACATGTTGTAGCACCAGCACTCAAGAAGATGAGAAGAGTGTCGAGGAGCCTGATGAAGAGCATGCAGGTCTGCTTTGTGTCCTCCTGTCCGTAATCTGAGGGTTTGTTTGGGTAAATCAGGATGTAAAGGAACATCTGGAGGGAATCAGTCTTGAAATGGTTTACTGCAGGCGTCCTGAATCTTTTTTGTGTGAGCAGAAGAAGAAACAGGAAACTTATATTTTGTAAAACGAGGATTGATGATGAATCGTCACACTGATGATAATAAATGATACAGGAATCCTGCATTCTTTGGTTTCATGACTACAGCATTATGATGTCTCAGGAAATCAGGACTCAATGCGACAGGCTCAAGATAATCCTATAAAAGCAGAATTTATACCAGCTAACGATGTTCCAAAGGTGAGGCAGGTTCCAAGACAATCCCGGTGGTCCTTTCTTCATCCTTAATACTTTCATCCTGAGTATCGCAGAAGCCCAACGTTCCTTTTCACCGAAAAAAAGTGTGAGAAAAACAGCAGGAGAACTCTGTCTCCTCATCCAGCTCTGGCTGTTTTGAGTTACCTTCCAAACCAGGAGAAAATATTTACTCCTGAAAAGCCGACAGGATAATTTTCCTTCCTTGTCTTTATTCCAGCAAAGTCATCTGGCTTGTGTTAAGCACTTTTTTGTGTGTGTGTGTGTGTGTGTGTGTGTGTGTGTGTGTGTGTGTGTGTGTGTGTGTGTGTGTGTGTGTGTGTGTGTGAGGTATGAAGAGTGAGAAGACGAGGCTTAAGGAACGTCTCCTCGATCAGGAGGAATCCAGAGCGACCCATCAAACACAAGCACACAAGCTGCTTGTCTGTTTTAGTTACAGTCCTGCGGTGCGCAAGGAAACCGAACGTGTGTATAATAAATAGTGTGCGTTTGAATTCATGCAAGGTGCTCTTCTCCGCCACCGCTCTTCCCAAAGACCAGGAAAGAGGAACCTGCGCAGCTGCCAGCTGGACCGTACGTCACCAGACATCAGATCTGTTCTGCTTATTCCACTCGGGGGGGGGGGTGTGTGGGGGGGTGTTAGGAGTTTATTAGGGGTGTAATATAGCTACTATTCACATCTGTGTAATACTAAAAATATCCAGTTTCTGTATTTCGAGGTTTCATTTTGGAAAAGTATGGAATTCGATTGGAGTGATCTCCAGGTCTGGATTAGTATCAGGAGGAAAAAGAACACTGAGTATTTTGAAAATATAAAATTAAGGATTTGTAAAAATGTTTATTAAACGAAGGCTGCGTCCACATGAATCCCGATACATTTAAAAACGTCGTCTAAAAAGGCGTTTTGTGTTAAAGAACTTCAGTTGTGTTTCGTAGTTTCTTGGTTAATTGCACATGAACGATCCTTCTGTTGCTGTAGGATTGAAGATTTACGGTTTAAAAATTACATGAATAAATGATTAAAATCGCACTGTTTTAGAATTGCAGTATGAGCTACAGGAGCTACAACCTTGTAACATAATGCATGTTATAGTTGGGATTTTAAACCATTGTTTCAGATGTTAAATACAGTCTTAAAATCCATATTTGAGTTGGAAAATGTATGGAATTTTGAAATGAAAAATGTGTAGGAACCCAAAAAGCTTCTGGTTTATACTGAATTTTATTTTAATTTTTTATCTAAAATATTGACCCAACAGGAAACACATGGGGGAAAAACAGAGCCTTGTCAGCATGGTGGGGGTCATCATTCATGATCTCCTCAGATACATCACTCATATTTTCTAGGAACTTAACTCAATCGTGTTTCCAATAATTGATGAATCTTAGACTGAGGATGAGCGGATGAACACGTCAATGAATTCAGTGTTTGTCTCGTGCATTTCATATCTAGGCACTAAATCTGACCGCTAGCGTGCACGATGCCGTCATGAAAGAATGTCCGGATCCTAGTTCAACATTCTCGGTTTCACATTTTCTTCCCACTGTGGGAAAAACGGCTGGCTATTCGGGCATGTTGCAATCCCACTGGGGTATTTACATAACAGGTTTGTTTTGGGTGTCAGCAAAATGAAAGCCTAAATGCTGCCTCAGTGCTTCTGTATTTATGCACAACATGACTTAAAGAGATATATGAAAAGAATAAAAAATAAAGCACAAGGTCAGTGATAGTCTGCGTTCTTTAATTGAGCGGTCAGCGGAGCGCTTTTGTTGATTGCTCAACAGCGGATTAAGTCAACATGCCAAAGGTTTTGGGCGGTGGGCATGACAGATCACGCAGCAGCCCATTATTCGGACCCATTACTATTAATAATGTATGTTTCCCGCTCTGTTAATTACGTCCGCCTACACACGGGCGCTACAGCTTCCGCTCTGAGCTCACCTCTCAGCCATTGTGCCCTCAATGCGTCAATGTTTACGTGCGACAAATACCATCGAGCGAACGTCACATGTTTCAGTTCAACTATTTACTTTTGTTTCAGAGGAGCAAAAAAATGTTTGTCATTTGAAAATTCCCTCCAAATGATAGTTATCTCTCACCCATCACATGACATCTACCAAGCAGGGAAGGTGAAGGCTAGAAGGAGTTTCTTCAAAGTCAGATCATATATTTCATTAGAACAGCTGAACTTACAGCACCAACTGCCCTCTGACACATAGAGCTCACGATGGCGTGTGTTCACTTGATTCATCACAATTTATCATACATAAACAGAGGGAAAAAAAGAATAAAGTAGAGGTGACAGATCTATCTTTCTGCCCAAATGTAATCCATCCATCAGTGAATTTATCCAATGATCTGCATAACAAAATGTATAAAAAACTATTTATGAATCTATCTATCTATCTATCTATCTATCTATCTATCTATCTATTTATCTATCTAACTATCTGTCTCCCTGTCTGTCTGTCTATCTATCTGTCTGTCTGCCTGTCTGTCTGTTTGTATGTTGGTCTATCTATCTATCTATCTATCTATCTATCTATCTATCTATCTATCTATCTATCTATTTATCTATCTAACTATCTGTCTCCCTGTCTGTCTGTCTATCTATCTGTCTGTCTGCCTGTCTGTCTGTTTGTATGTTGGTCTATCTATCTATCTATCTATCTATCTATCTATCTATCTATCTATCTATCTATCTGTCTGTCAATCTATTTATCTATCTAACTATCTGTCTCACTGTCTGTCTGTCTATCTATCTGTCTGTCTGTCTGTCTGTTTGTATGTTGGTCTATCTATCTATCTATCTGTCTGTCTGTCTGTCTGTCAATCTATTTATCTATCTAACTATCTGTCTCCCTGTCTGTCTATCTATCTGTCTGTCTGTCTGTCTGTCTGTCTGTTTGTATGTTGGTCTATCTATCTATCTATCTATCTATCTATCTATCTATCTATCTATCTATCTATCTATCTGTCTGTCTGTCAATCTATTTATCTATCTAACTATCTGTCTCCCTGTCTGTCTGTCTATCTATCTGTCTGTCTGTCTGTCTGTCTGTTTGTATGTTTGTCTATCTATCTATCTATCTATCTATCTATCTATCTATCTATCTATCTATCTATCTATCTGTCTGTCTGTCTGTCTGTCTGTCTGTCTGTTTGGGCAGATGTTTATTCATGCATCAATCTATCTATCCATCCATCTGTATAAAGTCTATAGCAATATTTGTGAATGAATAAATATATGCACATCATTCTATCTGTCTGTCTGTCTGTCTGTCTGTCTGTCTGTCTGTCTGTCTGTCTGTCTGTCTGTCTGTTCACTGGTCCATCGTAATTATATTTCTCTTTGTCTGCCTGGTGATTGTTAATACCAGTATTAATGTACTTTTCATAGCGTTTGGTTCGGATGCTTGGCCTCTCCATGGTCTTTGCTCACTCTTTGACCTCACTAAAGCAAAAGTTGACTTTCTGAGAGTAGCTCTACATTCCACACTCCTCTACCGATGTCACATTGTGGAGTCGGTGAGTAACGAAGCCCAAGCTTTCTGAATAACTGCGGGTTTATTGACTCACGAAGACGCCACATGTGCCACCGTGTCCTTCTCCGACAGAACAAGCTCTCAGTCGTGGCTCAGTTCCTGGTGACGGCATCGGGCATCTCGCAGGGAAAATCCACTGTGGCATGTCTGCGTTAACTGTAAGAGAAACGGGAATAGAGGGGGGGGGGGTTCTCTATAGACCGTAATCATAATCAATTGGTAAAGATGACCCCTGTCGATCGTATAAACCAAACTTATGTTCCTTCAAGACCTACTTTATCTTTGTGTTCGTCTATTCATATAAAAACTGAGCTGTTTCATTTTCAGCCCTGTTTGACTCGAAAGTGGTAATAAATCTTTCCGTTCCTGTACCTCTGACTGTAGCGCCTTCCGTATTTCAAATCGCAGATTTATATCCGTGTCCTCGTTCTGATACGGTATTGTTTCTATAGTAACAACTCATTCATGGAGACTTGTGAATGCATGATGGAATACGACACGCAATCCAACACACAGATGCGAAGTCTCGGTTGATATGACGACGCTTTTGTGAGATTTTTATATAGAGAGAGTATATTCATTGAAGGAGTCATGTTGTATGGTATAGAGACAGGAGTAAAAGACAGGAGGTGGAGCTGGAGGTAGCAGAGCTGAAGATGTTGAGATGTTCGTTGGGAGTGATGAGAATGGACAGGATTAGAAATGAGTTTATTAGAGGGACAGCACATGTAGGACGTTTTGGAGACAAGGTGAGGGAGGTGAGATTGAGATGGTTTGGACATGTGCAGAGGAGGAACATGGGGTATATCAGTAGGAGGATGCTGAGGATGGAGCCACCAGGAAGAAGGAAAAGAGGAAGAACAAGGAGAAGGTTTATGGATGTGGTGAGGGAAGACTTGCAGGTAGTTGGTTTGAAAGAGGCGGATGTAGAGAACAAGAGACGGAGGATCCGCTGTGGCGCCCCCTAATGGGAGAAGCCGAAAGAAAATATTCATTGAAGGAGTCTTCAGTGTCAGGGTCTTGTAATGATCAGGTTATATTGATCACTTTATTATTAAGACTCTACACATTTTTGCACTGAGATCTGTTTTTAAGAAAAAGGACTTTGTGCAAAGGAAAGCCAACACAAATATTATTTTTACACAGACAGACCAAGACCATATTTAGCAATACCAATGCCCAAATCTGAGACAAGTCCAAGTATAAATACAACCCCAAGTGTTTTATTCCATACTGACTTACTCCTATAAGTGTTCTGGCCCAAAAAAAAAAAAGAATAAACACTTCCTGACAGGTTTAGAGCTTCTGCATGACATTCCCATAGATATAAAGCAATGTTTATCGTTCCACATGATACACTGTGGAATGTTCGCTATTTGAATTACTTCCCCATTTCTTCATTGTCTCGGGGAGTTGAAAAAAAAAAGAAAGAAAAAAGCGAAGGCCGTGATAAAATGCAACACTATCATTATGATGCATCGTTGTCGCCAAGGCCGGATCTGCTAGTGTGCTTTTTATGCTATTAGTCATAGCTGGCATTCAGCATGCGATTGCCTGCGGAGAATAACTTACACCTGCTCCAATGGTCGCGAGGCCTTGGGTGTTCGGTGGAAAGCGTGATCAGTGTGCCCTCATTACTGGAGGCATCGAGTGACTCAACTAATTACAGTGGGAATAGAGCCTTGGACAAATGGAAATGATCTCAAATGGCAAGGTTCGCTGAGACACACATACACACGCACATACACGTTTAGTTTTTTTGTTTGTTTTGGGTTTTTTTCCAAAATCTCTTTGTCACAACAAACAAAGAGGAAGTTGACACTGCCCATGAAATTTACACAGAAGGAGGAAGTGGGGGAAAAGGAAAACCTGTGGCTGCGTTACGGCATGACTAACCCACAGATCGAATTCTGACTCATCCATATGAAAGAGAAAGCATATTTGCTAAAAATACACTCGTCTTCCACGGCAATATTCCCACCCTGCCTCGACTTGTCGCCTCATTTCCATACCAGCTGTTTTGTAGCGCTGCTAAGTGTTCGTGGAAGCCTGGCGCTGTCAGTTGTTGTACGATCCAATTTTAGAAGCATCTTTTATCCATTTTCTTAGCGCGTTGCAGAACTCACAATACGGCCTGGTGGTCCTGGTGAATCCTGGGGACCTGCGAGAAGGGATTTCAGACCTATTGTGGAGCAATCCTGCACGTTAGAATTCATTGCTCAAAAGCTGAGGCTGAAATTCCGAAATCTTTTTCCGTCCTGACACATTCCAGAGTATTTATTAGGAAAAGTGTGCATGGGAACTTTTCCTTTGCTCAGGTTTCGACCATCAAAATGACATGCAGTTGTGTAGCTCTGGTGTGAACCTTTCTCCATGTTTTGGTGTCTATTAGGACCTAAAGGATTGTACTGTGTAAAGCCTCATTAAGGAAATCAGTTTATGTGCTTCATGTTCTTCAGGCTGATTATCTTGTAGATTATATTTGCTCAGCTCGGGTGCAGAACCTTCGGAGAAACGTGATGTCATGCTTCACATAAAGCATCTTCAGTCTTTTTTTAACCGTCTGGATCTTCTAAAGTAAACCATATTTCTCCTCTATTTTTTCCACACACGCTTCATCCCATGCGTTTCCTTTTAGGGAGATTTGTCCAGCATTTCTGATTCCGATTCTGATTTGTCTTAATACTTCTGCAGGGTTTCATGTGTAAACATGGAGAAATCAGGAGAACGTTCATGTGCGGAGAAAGGATTTGGAGAATGCATAACAAACATGAGTGCAGTGTTAGATCTACACACACACACACACACACACACACACACACACAATTTATTTCGAAATAAAGCTTGGTAATCATTGCATGGCAGCGGCTCACGTTTAAATGAAGAGCAATAAAAATATGCACGGAAGCAATTTCTTTTTTCAGAAGTTCCCCAGGTTGCACAATCCGAGAAAACATTGCATATGTTGACCAGGGCTTTAGGGTACAGTATGTAGGAGATACAGGTTCTGGGGTCGATGCTGTGAGGTGTGTGTGTGTGTGTGTGTGTGTGTGTGTGTGTGTGTGTGTGTGTGTGTGTGAGGTGGTGTTAAAGTGAATGTGCACCACTGACACTTCAGAGAGACGAGAGGCCAAAAACGCGGTGCGTGTGGCTCGCGCTGATTGCTCGGTAGGCGTCGGGGGCGCGCGCGCGGGGCGGGCGGAGTTCCAGGCGCGTTCATGGCGCGTTCCAATGCGCGTTCCCGGCGCGTCAAAAGCTCAAGCTCGGAAGAAAAAGCAGCGGGACTTTTTTTTTTTTCTTCCTCGTCTTCCTTTCCTTTTACCAACCAGTGCCAGTTGCGCGCAGACGAGCTGGCCGGTGCGCACTGTACGCGAACTCCCCACGGAACACCAAGATCCCGGACTGGTGACAACCGAGCCTGGAGAAATATGGACGACTAAATTGAAAATTAAATTGATTGTAATTATAATAATACAAAAATAAATACAAATTCGGGGTGGAACGACCGGGGATGAATTTGCGCGTGAGAATACACATGGAATAGACTCATCCAACAGGGATTGTTGGTGGAAACTCGTGCGCTTTTTTTTTTGCTTGGTTTGGGTTCTTTGGTTGGTGTTTGTTCTCGCAATGCTGGTGCACCGTAGCAGCCCGGTGGCTTGCCCTCGAGCTCCGAGGCGCAGGCACAAGCGCGTGGACAGCGACGAGACCGCGGCCAAAAGCCCGAGGCTGAACGAGTGCGCCGGCGGAGACACGGCGTTCTCTCTCGCCACCTCGCCGGTGCCCGCGCGCAGCGGGAGCGCGGCTCCGGCGTGTGCGGACGCGGGGCCGTCCCGCATCGGCCAGTTCCTGCTCCTGCCCTCCGCGGACACGTCCGCCGCACACAACGCGTGGGATATGGACACCGGCGAAGAGCTCGTCTGCAAGGTACGACCCGATCTCGACCCGCCGGTCTCCTGCTTTTACTCCTTAATCATCTGTTGCAGCAGGACAACTTAATGAGGCTAATTAATTCAATTAATTATATGCAGTCAATAAATTAGTAGCCTAATTAAAACAAAAGACCCCAACCTTGATATGCAAACCATGCATCATTCTAATTTTCCACTTCAATTTGCATATGCATCATCCAGATGCAACATTTTAATTGTCATTTCCATTCTATTTGCATATGCATCCTACAAAAAAAAAAAAAACCGCAAAAGAGGGAAGAAGAGAGAATTGAACAAGTAAATATTCAGAGGAATTGCTGTGGTTTTTGTTTGTCATGTCCTGGGAATCATGTGAGTCATCAAAGCTAAGCGCAGAAACATTCATCCGGAGCGTCTGGTATTGAGCAAGACGGTCAGAGTACACTGAGAAATATTTCAGCATTTACGTCTTTGTGCAGATTTGCATACAGAAGCCTTCTATAGAATCAGTATCAGTCTGGGATGATATGAAGAGAAAAAAAAAGGAAAAGTGGCTGCAGCCCTTGCGGATGAATAAGTATTAATCTGAATAAAAGTGTCTGGGTTCTTCAGGGCATTGAGTCAGTGAGTCAGATGGTCAGACTGAATGAATGTGTGATCTGTAGGCTATTCAGTGACAGTGTTTCTTTTTTTTCCCTGAATCCGAGCATCTAGACGATATTCCTAGAGGCATCAGTCGTCCTAGATATTTGTGTGTGTGTGTGTGTGTGTGTGTGTGTGTGTGTGTTAAATTAAGATCGGAATTGTTAGTAGTGTACATGTAGATTTATAGCATTGAGCAGACACTCTTATCCCATGCGACGTACAATTATCCCATTTATACATCCGAGCACTTGAGGGTTAAGGACCTTACTCGAGGGCCCGACACTTGCAACTTGCTGGGATTTGAACTCACGACCATCGTCTTAACCACTGAGCTACCCCTTTCCCAGATGATGATGACACAACATCAGTGAGTTACTGATCATAAGGTCATGGGTTTAAGCCCCAGTACTGAAAAGATGTCGCTGTTGGGCCCTTGAGCATGGCACTTATCCTTATCTGCTCCAGGGCACCATACCACCGCTCTGACCCCAGCTTACTTACGAACAAAATGCCAAAGCATTGGGGGGAAGTTGTAACTCATTGGTTTCTGATCATAAGGTCATGGGTTCGAGCCCCAGTACTGAAAAGATGGCGCTGTTGGGCCCTTGAGCAAGGCACTTATCCGTATCTGCTCCATCCATATCTGGTCAGATCCCAGCTTTATTACGAGCAAAATGCGAAAGCATTGGGGGAAGTTGTAACTCAGGGGTTAAGATTCTGGGTTACTGATCAGAAGGTTTTGGGTTCAAGCCCCACTATTACCAAGCTGTCACTGTTGGGCCCCTGAGCAAGGCCCTTAATGCTCTGTGCTTTCAGGCATTGCTGGGATATGCAAAGTAACGATTTCACTCTGCTGTTATGTACATGTGACAAATATAAACCATCCTTTACCTTTTTTTAACCAAATTCAGAGACGCTTCAATCAGCAAGCACAAAAAAAAAACTTTGTTCTGTATCCTGCAGGTGTTCGACCTGGGCCAGTACCAAGAGAAGATCCGAGCCTACAGCGTGCTTTCCAGACACAGGAATATCGGCCGGATCAAAGACATTATCCTCGGGGAACGCAAAGCGTACGTGTTCCAGGAAAAGGATTACGGCGACATGCACACGTTTGTGAAGAGCTGCAAGCGTCTGAGTGAAAAGCAGGCCTCCAAGCTTTTTTATCAGATCGCCTCCGCAGTGGCGCACTGCCACCAGAACGGCATAGTGCTGGGAGACCTGAAGCTTCGCAAGTTCATGTTTGCGGATGAGAATCGGTGAGCGGCGTTCGAGAGACTCTGTGTGTGTGTGTATGTGTGTGTGTGTGTGTGTGTATGTGTGTGTGAGGGAAATCTGCAAGGTGGGCCAGGTGGGATCTGTTATTCAGAATAGTGTCAGTTCTGTTTTCACTCAGCTCTCACTTCCCTCTGTCACACGCCTCAGGTGCTTCTTCCGAGTCTCTCGGGCAAATCGCTTTACTCACATTTCTACAGAACAGGAAGCGCGCAAACAAATCGGAACGGTGACTCACGCCGGGGAACGTGAGTCTTCCCGAAGTCAGCACACAAAACACCAAAAATGGTCCGATATGTCAAATTCAGCCGATTTGCCTAAACCGATTAATTGCAGGAACCTCAAACAAATTTGAAACAAATCACCAGACGAGTGCGAACGGAATGCAGAACAAAAGGAGGAATAAGAAAAAACACCTGACGTTATACAGCACACACTAATCCAATAAAAAAAAAAAAAAAAGCGAACAAAACAGAACAATAAGTGTTGTTCCTGGAAATTCCATTGAAATGCTCATTAGTTTAAACGTGTACGTGTAGACACGTAGAAACGTCTACACCAGTGATGCTCCACTAAACCTGCAGTTAAAACTAATTCAGATTCCCTACATACTTTTTTGAGGCACAGCCCTTTCATATCGGTCCGAGAAATCAGAAATGGTCACGCCTGCCGTCGTCACCAGGTTTAGATACGTGATTCATAGGTCATTACTTTGTTCCAAAGAGTAGATGAGAAGAAGGAAGAGCTGGAGAATCTGCGACTCAGGATCCTGGAGGATCCTCGTTCCATTTGTTGAGGGATCTTTACTTCACCCGGGGAACCTGGTTGTACTTTTTTTTCTTATCTCCTGATAAAGTTCACGTGCAGTCAGCGATGCACATTGGCATACCTCAAGTAGCTCAGCAAATAGATGTGATAAGAGCAGGCAGGAAAGGGTGAAATTGGCGATGACAGAAATGACCCCTCACACACACACACACACACACACACATATGCATGCATACACAACATCTTGGAATGCATCTTAGAAAGACACCAGCTGTTCCTGCGTCACTGATCTGGCAGCAGATATCCTCAGGTAATTAAACCCAGGCAGATGTATGCTGAGAGCACAGCCCCAGCTGCAGCATGCACCGAGGACACAGCAGCGTTAGTTCTGTACAGTCAGTTCTCTGCCTCACACACACACACACACACACACACACACACAGAAAGAGAGAGCTATGAGTCACTCTCTCCACCTCTCTGGTGCTATGCTCTCGTGTCATCTGCAAACCCCTCAGACTGCACGTCTGACAGTCGGTGATGAAACATAATTCACTGCTCTGCAGCTCGGCTTTCACCAGGCGGGAGAGCGAATACACACGTTTACAACGCAGACACAAATCATCAAACCCAGCCTCTGCTACTGGAAATAGGGCCGAGCATCGTTCAGCGTTGATGAGACCCTGTGTGTGTGTGTGTGTGTGACAGAGCGAGATGTTTACTCCGCATGCTGTTGTGCACATCTTTGTTTAACAGAAGGCCATAATTGCACAATGATTTGCCCTGCACTTGTTCTGCTTCTCGGGCTGCTGAGAGAACGGTGTGTTCCAGGGTGCCTTGATTTAAACACAGTTACACAAAATCTAAAATATGGTTATGATCACTCTTCTAGGAAGATGTTCCATTAGATTTAGATTAGATTTTGGGGCGTGCTTGTGGACATTTGTGGAGATTCATTTAACCAGTTAGAAAAGTCAGGGACCTTTAAAAAAAAAATCCATTCTAAAGCTGTTCAACAGGGTTTAAAGCTCTAAAGCTGGAGATCTTCCACAACGTCCAACCCATGCACAATCCTGCACAATTGTGTGCCTGGGAACGGTTTGGTGAAGAAGCACATGTATATGTATGTGGATATGAGATTCCATATATATAAAACCAAAGCTTTCGCGACAGAGCCACCACATGTCTAATAATAGATCTGCTGTCCGTTACCAAAGTGCTGAAAAATAAACTATATGGAATAACGGGTTTACGGGATAACGGGTGATAAGGTAGTGTAGACAAAGTCAAATAGAGGTCAAACAGTGAACCTATGCTGTAGTGAAAGGAGCGACCGGGAATGTTATTCGGAATGGACGTATTATGTGTTCTAAATGGATGCTAATAGGCAGGAAGTTTAATGTTTTATTTAGTTTGCATATATTTTGGGAAATGTAACTTGTTGCTGATGGCTACAAACTCCTGGTGCAGGATTGACTAAGTGCTCTCTAGTGGGTCCTCAGGAGAAACTCCTGAGTCATGTTGACTGCACTTTTAAACTCTGTGGATTCTTTTTCCAGTCACTTGCCATGGTAGGATGTTAGAATGGGATATTAAAAGTACTACACTAATAATAACCTGCATTGGTTTTATTACAGGTCTCATTTAAAGCTGGGAGGCCTGGAGGAATGTAAGATCCTGCCTGGCGAGGACGATTCGGTTTCGGACACGCACGGCTGCCCTGCTTACGTCAGCCCTGAAATCCTGAGCGGTGGAGGCAGTTACTCAGGAAAGCGAGCGGACGCCTGGAGCCTAGGCGTCATGCTTTACACAATGCTGGCAGGCCACTACCCGTTCCATGACTCAGACCCAGCTACACTGTTCTCCATGATACGGCGTGGTGCCTACAGCCTGCCCGAGGGCCTCTCAGCCCGGGCACGCTGCCTCATGCGGAGCCTCCTGCGCAGGGAGCCCAGTGAGAGGCTGAGCGCCGCCGACGTTCTCCTCCACCCATGGTTCCACGGCGCCAACGAACACGACGTCGACGAACACAATGTGGGCTCGGCCGAGCAGAGGGTGCCTCAGGTGCACGTGGAGCTGAACGAGCATCTCTTCTGCTGACAAAAGCTCCTGCTCTCTTGCTCTCTGAAAGGCTCTGATTAGGAACAACATTTGAAGGTTTCTTTAATCGGAGGAGCTCTTTTTTTTTTTTTCCGACGGTTAAAATTGAACTCTGGTTGTTTAATTTAGAAAAGGCACGAGCAGCTGATGAGATCTCGCCAGCGCTTTGGCTTCAAGATAAAGATGCGCTCTTACGGGTTTTTAGTCTTGGGCCAAAATTTCGACATGTCCTTAGGAAAGCTTTAATACTAAACAATTATTTACGGACCCTTTCAAAGCGCATGCCCTCGGCCGGTATTTTGGTGCTTTATCATGTTGAAGTGAGCGGAAAATACAAGGCGCTGATCACCTCCTCCGAGTCCTGAGGACTAACGTTTCAAAGTAAATGAGCAAAGTGGGGAGGAAACATAAGCCTGAAGAGTAGCTAAGAACAGCGGCGCAAAAAAAAGAGCACGGATTTGAGGATCTACGTCGAAATTGTGACATCACAACTCTCCAAAGGCGTGAAATACAAAATAACAAGGCCAGTCTCTGACCTTTGAGATGAGGTCACCCATACAGGATTTAAAAAAAATCATATTTAATTGACCCAAGCTTTACGTTATGTGATATTATGTTAAACTGCAGCCAGTAAGCACATTTATTCTGCACAGTCTTTTCAAGACTTTTGAAGGACACTGAAGGACGTATCCATATTGTTCGCAAATGCAACATTACTTGAATGACTTCAGCACAACAGACAAAGTCGTGTGGAGTCTTGACAGGGAAGCGGATTAAGACTACATGTGGGGGTTTTTTTTAGTTGTTGTTTTTGTTGTTTTTTTTTTTTTATCGTAATCCAAGGTGACTAAGAGACCCACAATAGCTCTGCTAAAAGGGTAGAACCTATTTTTGGAGGCTCTAATGTTTCCTCCCCCCTCTGTGTGTTGCGGGAAGTCGTACTGTAAGTTAGCTCCGAGGCCAAGCGCCCGGGCTCGGAACAACGCGAGGTTGTAAAAAAAACCGACGCGGCGACACGGGTGCACAAAGTTCATATCGCACTGTGAATTCTGTATTTCGTGACACGGCCTCGGGGTTAAACCATGAAATACTGTTTGTAAAAGACAAAAAAAAAGTGTAAATATGTACATTTTATATATATATAGATATGTGTGTGTGAAGAGAATGAATAAAGAAATCCTTTTTTCATATCTGGCTTTTCTGACAATAAGCTTTACACACACACACACACACACACACACACACACTCACACACACACACACACACACACACACACACATCTGGAAATCAGTAAATTCTTTAGTTTTATACCACATCAAGATTTTATATTAAATACATATTAAATGAGAGGGAAATAACTGACAATGTGTTTGTGACTATTCACCCTTTCTATCGCTCCGAACACCTGAAATTACCTCTGGCGCAACCATTTACTATCATAAATCACATGATCGGGCGTGAACCTGCGTGTGACTTAATTATAAATACATTTGTTCCTGGAAGATCTCAGAGTTTCTTGGAGATCATTTCTCAACAAACATGACAATGATGATCAAAACAAGTCACCCAATTAAGTCTTGGAGGAAGTAAGCAGCCATTTTTTAGGTTCTAATAAAGAACCATGTTCCCTGTTGGCTTCTGGCTCAAAATCAAGACACAAATATTAATGCATGTGTGGAGCCAAATGGAAAAAAAATTGGCATCATTGAGTAAGTTGTTCTTGCAATATTTTGACTTCCTGGCAACGGAAAATAACAGTTAAGACTGTAATGAAATTCCTTCATTAATGAGTAATTCATTCATGAAAACATCTTTATTGGGAATTTAAAACAGTGCTGATGATCATCAAATTCCAGTTATAGTTTGTTACTAGTGACACCAGTGACTAGTATCAGTTTGTGCGTTGGCATGGCGACCCAATAGTACAATGTACAATGGTGTCTGTGATGTGGGTGGAGCTTCTGGGAATGAATTGTCATGACGACTGTATGTGTATAGTCCTCTTCTTCCTTCCAGTCCTTCCTTCTAATTCTTCCTCCTCTATTCATCCTTTTCTTCATTTTCTTCTCTTTCATTTTCTTTCTCCTCCTCCCCTTCTCCTTCATCGTTTTCTTCTTCCTCCTCCTCCTCCTCTTCTTTATCTTTTTCATTTTCCTCGTCTGCTTTTGCATTTGATCTTCTTCCTTTTCATCCCCTTCTTTGGTTTCTTCTTCTATCTCTTCCTCTTCATTTACTTCCTCTTCTTCCTATTCTTCTTTATTGTTTTTTTTCCCATTTTCATCTTCTTCTTCATTTTCATTCCTTTTTATCTTCTTTTTCTTCCTCTTCTTCTTTATATTGATTTTTTTCCTTTTCTTCATTTCTGTACTATTCTTCCTCCTCTACTACGTCTTCTTCTTCTCCTCCTCCTTCTACTTCTTCCTCTTCTTTATCTTTTTTTCTTCCTTTTCTTAATTTCTTTTCTCTTCTTCTTTTTCTTCAATTTCTTTACCCTCTTGTTTTTCCTTTTCTACATTTCTTTCCTCTTCTTCCTATTTTTCTTTCTTTTTTGTCGCATTTTATCGTTTTCATTTTCATTCATCTTTATCTTCTTCTTTTTCTTCTTCATTTTGTTCCTCTTATTCATTTTTTTTTCAACATCTTCAGTTTCTTCTTTTTTTTTTTCTTTTTCTTGATCCTCATTTCCTTCTTCCTTTTCTTCTTCTTATTACTAAATTTGCCTCTTTTTTTTCTTAATTTGAAGTTCCTATTAATCTCATTGTCTCGTGAGGGATCTTTTCTCCTCGCTGTGGCCTCTGCCTCACTCCTACATGAGTATAAACTCTAAAAGACTATAAAAATGTACATATTTAATCTGCACCGTGATGCTGAAAGTGATGCAAAAACATCAGTGAAATAAAATGAATGAAATAAAATCACCACATTTTATTTAGTAGGATATTTAGACTGATTTCTGACATCCACCATGAGTTGAGTTCAGTTCCAGATCTCGCTGCTACTGAATGAAAGAATTCAGGATGCAACTTCATCCTGTGATCAGAGTGAAAATGCCGGTGATCCTTCGACATCCTGTGACTGAAACACTGAATGTTTTTTTGCTCGCTCGCCTGCAGGGCCTCACCTGGATCAGGTGTCAAAGGAAAGGCAGGTGAAAGTCTGTCCTGTTCGAAGCGCTTGGGGACTGAAAGCGAACGCTTGGCTTGGTTTATGATGCAGGGAGTCAGGTATCTGCAGAAATCTATTGCGGCTTCAGATCGTTTTGCGTAAGCAGCTGATTAGGTCGGGATTAGCTATCAAGATTAAAGCGTAGCGTTATGGTTACTGGGAGGCTGCCAGGCAGCGTCTCACGCCACACAACTCTCGAAACGTGTCACGACCTGCTTTAGATGATGCGTACGCTCCTTGTGTGTAGGTCATGCTTTCATAGCTTGTTGAGGACCAAATGTCCTCACAAAGTAGAACATTTTTTGTGAAAAATTGTGCATCAAATTGCTTTTATTTGGATTCTGACGTTAGCATCGGGGTTAAACGTAGGTGTAGGTTGAAGGTACGTTTATGGAAAGTCCTTACAAGAATAGTAAGACAAATGTGAGTGTGTGCAGTAAATCAGGACTTGTTGGCAGGCGTTTGTTGGACGCTAACACACCTCGACTTTAACACCTCAACGAGACTGGGATATTATTTTGATTTAGGTGATAACTTTAAGGGCAAACGTAAATCTAACTCAAATATTCCTGGCTTTGTGGAGAATGTGCATGTCATATTTTCCATTTCTTTTTACCTAAACCTGGTGGATGAAATACACAACCCATGTATTTGAGTTGAATTCGACTCCAGTAAAAGTAAAAATGCTCCCTTAAATCAGCGCTCTCACCGCTGCGGCCCGGGTTCGATCCCCGGTCAGGGAACCAACCCCATCTATTAGAGTTGCACAAGCCTTAGTGTCGGTCCCAAGCCCGGATAAATGGGGAGGGTTGCATTAGGAAGGACATCCAGCAAAAAAAAAACATGTTCCAAATCAAACATGCGGATGATCCGCGGTGGCGCCCCCTAATGGGAGAAGCCAAAAGAAAGTTTATTTATAATGTTCCTATTA
Source organism: Silurus lanzhouensis (assembly GCA_039877035.1). NCBI lineage: Eukaryota > Metazoa > Chordata > Actinopteri > Siluriformes > Siluridae > Silurus > Silurus lanzhouensis. Next base: position 405,096 of record JBCEWE010000431.1, on the reverse strand, counting down.
TCATTTCTGACACAAGATTCTTTACTTAATCAACTCAACTTAGGTGGAACTCGAATGTGACTCTCAGCACACTGATCTATTAATAGAATATTAACGATTCTGATCGATTTCTATTACGATGATCATGAGCCCAAAACCTTCTTTTCAACCGCTTCACGTGTGTCGTGGTGAGTTTTGAGTCTGGAGTTTCTTCATCATTCATTCCTCTGTAAATGTTCTGCTTGATGTTGAACTGTTGCTGAACTTAATGTTTTTATCCTCCTGAATAAAAAGGAACGACTGATTTCACATAAAAGTAGTACAAAGTATGAGATTTGACTTGATGAAGTTAAAATTAAAGTCTCAACGAATGGAAACGCTTCAGTAAAGTGCAGATACGTTCACTTCCTTACTGCCTAAAGCATGTACATATACACATAAATCCCTCAAACGAATATTATCGTCTCTTTAACCAAAAAAAAAACGCTGACAGAACGATCCAGGAAGAGACATCTCAGCACAGCGGTCCTGTGTAATTGTAGCCTGAGGGCTTCATGCTGGTGCTGAGAGTAGTGTAACCACATCACAGCTTCAGGATCCTAAGCTCAGATTACTGAAGTTCCACATTCTCTCCCTGATGTTTGTGTGTGTGGTTTTCCTCTGGGTTCATGAGGATTTCTTACTCCTTCCAAAGGTTCAGATGGTGAAATACACATGATTGGTCCAAAGTAAAGGCTTCTTCTTGCAGCTGTTAACACCAACACAACTGTAAAAAAATGAGATGTTCCTGTAGACAAAGCCGCAAAACCATGAAGATATGCTTCACACGGGTTGGAGTGGAAGATCTTTATTGAACGTCTGTAGAGCTCTAAACCCTATTGAACATCTAGTGGAACATCTAGACAGAAAATTGGTTGACTGAAGAGCAAATGGAGACTGGATGTGGAATTAGATGTCCAAGTCTCATGCTTAGGTGTTCACTTTGCATTATTTTGTCCATATAATGTAATTAATTGCCCCCTGGTGGGTTTTTGATCCAAGAATCCCATCCTGAGTCCCCAAAAGTATTGGGACTTTTGACCTTTTCTGCTATATATGGTTCTTCTCTGAAACTGCTTTCACTTGCACAAATCGAGGGTCATGAAGATCTGAAGAAAGGTCTCGAGTGGCCTGCTATAGAGCTCTAAACTCAACCCTGAAGAACACCTTCGTGATGAATGCAAAACGCTGACAGCACCTCCTCCTCACCTTAATACCTACATCAGTACCCGACTTTACACCCTTGTGGACACAAATGTCTACAAGCACACTCCAAAATCCGAAATCTTCCCAGAAGAGTGGAGGGACTTAGAAGAGCAAATTGGAATAAAATTTGATGTTCAACACCAGGTGTCCGCAAACTTGGCGAAATAGTGTAAAGTCAAGCAAAAGGTGAACCCGCAGTGGCTTAGATGATGATGAGTAGAGAAAGGAGAACAGCTCAGAAGGAGAACGCTGGAGAGTTCCATCAAGCATCTTCCATGAATCCAATCAGAAGAAGATCTAGTGGACATACTCTATATGGACAAAAGGTTGTAGACACCTGACCAGAAGATTAGTATGTGCCTTTTTTTGAAAATCCTGTTCCAAATTTATTTCCCATAATAACCTTCACTCTTCTCTTCTTTCTTCTTTCTAGATTTTTGGAGATTTGTGCTCCAGTTAGTAAACTCACATACTGATGGAGGTGAGAAGTTAAGGAGGTTCTGGGGTGCAGTCAGCGCTCACATTCATCCCAATGTATATGATGGATGCGTGTGCTGGGTTGGAGGAATTTTGGAATGAAGGTTGGGACATTGTGGACGAGCGTAATCATGTAAAAGTCATGGATTCTTCTGTATCTTCAAATCACTGGATGTTACTGAGTTGAATAGTTGCTCGGATTAAGCCGGTGATTCGGAGGGTTGTGTCACCGCCATGTGGACGTTCGAGGAACTGCAAGGGTGTTTATTTCATTTCTATTATTATTATTCATCAAACCCTTTTTGGTGGTTGTTTTATCTTCAGTAGGGTTGTGTTGGACCTGTAGTCGAGCCTGGGAACAATATTTATGAGGTTCATCACAACTATTACTAAGACATAAAATAATGCAATGAATGACAATACAAAACTCGTGAGTCATAAAAAAAAAAAACCCAGTTCCTGGTTGCTAGGCCAAGTTCCTCTTTAATTATCCGCAGTAGGAATCTACAAGTAGGAAGTAATACATTCCGGTTTAAAGTAATAACTTGAAATCAGTTATTAGTAGTGTGATATTGTTAAAGAAACAGAATCATAAGACATATCCTGCTCATATACACTATATATTTATACCAAAGGTTTGTGGGTTGGTGTGCACCTCTTTCTGAACATCTTATTCCACGATGTGTGCTCATTCAGCTAGTTAGTAAAGTCAAGTACTGATGTATGTGAGGTGAGGAGGCTTTGGGTGCAATCAGAGCTCTATAGCAGGAGATCTTCCAATCCAACCCATGTAAAGAAGATCTTCATGGCATCGTCATGCTGGAACAAGTTTGGGTCTCGTAGCTCAAAAAAAAGGGAGAGTTCAATGCTGCCACTTTCAAAGACATCCAATACAGTGGTGTGCTTCCAACTTTGGGGTAACAGTTTGGTGAGGAACCACATATGGCTGGAAATTTCACACCATCAAGAACCAGGAGGAGAACCCATACAACAAGAAAAAAACAGGTGATGAGATGTAGGTCAGCTGTGGATCACCATCAGCTTGGAGGTCTATACGTATACGCTCTCGCCACTTTAATAGAAACAGCTCCTACAATGCAACCATCAATTCAGCCAATCAGAACAATGCAGATAGAATACAGAGTCGGGATTTATCACCATTTGTCCAAAATCAAACATCAAAATTGTGATCTCAGGAAACGTTATACCTGCTGGTTTGAGTGTTTTAGAGACCACTAACCTCCCAGGATGTTCACACTTTCTGCACACACACACACACACACACACACACACACACACACACACACACACACACACACACTCACTCACTCTACACACACAGGGTGGTGCGAAAAACAAAAAGCATGATGGCTGCCATTATTTGAATTTCAATGTACAGCTGTTCCAGATGTCCTGGGTGGTGAGTACACAGTTTATATTCACTCCTATGGTTCACTTTTATAAATCGAGCAGAAAAATATCCTGGAGCCCAAATTCCGGTAAAAAGATAGACATGTATTATACTGCCAAAAGTTTGTGGACAGCTGAGCATGATTGGTTTGCTCTTCATAACAAGCTCCACGCTTCTCTTCTGAAAAGATGTTCCATTGGATACATGGAGATTTGTGGAGTAACAATTAGTATCTTGAAGGAGCTGGTTTTGTGGGTCTCCTCTTTCAAGCGAAAGCCAAATTTAATTTCACAATTGTTCCTCTCCATTTTTGTGCTAAATGTTTGGAGAAGAACTGCATATGGCTGGAAAAGTCACGTGTTCCGAAACGTTTGTATGAAAACCATGAGCTGAAATAAAACCCATGATGATGCCTGGAGTCTTGATTCACGATCCATAGATGGTTTAAACAGTTCGAACGTCAAGAAAGTGTAATTTACTCATTAACGTTCGCTTCTAAATCTTTGCTAATAAGCGACCAGTGGCAGCTAATTGCATAATATTCCTCTGAGCCTGTGTGTCTCGTTTCTCCACCTGTCTGACTTCCCCTGTGTGTGTACCAGAATGTGCATCTGTTTATAGTGTTAGTTTCTTACCTTGTTTCTCTAATAAGCTCTAGAGTCAAACTGCATAATGAAAAAAACAATAAAATATAACAATAACAAATAAAGTCTACAATATATGAAAAAATACATTAATGAAACAATTTACTCAGGTTTGTATAAGGAGTTCATTTATAAAGTCTAGAATAACGTCTTTAAATATAAAATATTATTAATGATATTCACCTTTACAATAATCTTCATTATATTAAACATAATGTAAATTGTTTTACATTATGTTTTAATATAATGAAGATAATATTATATAATATATAATAAATAAATAATTTGAATAATAATAATAATAATAATAATAATAATAATAATAATAATATATTTGTTTATCTAGTGCTTTCCAAGCGTAAAAATAGGACATCAAATAAAAAAAATAAAATAATATTAATAATAATAATAATAATTATTATTATTATTATTATTATTATTATAATTATTATTATTATTTAGTGCTTTCCAAGCATAAAAATAGGAAATAAAATCCAATAAATAATAATAAATAATAATAATAATAATAATAATAATAATATATTTTTATATATCTAGCGCTTTCCAAACATAAAAATAGGAAATAAAATTCCAAAATAATAATAATAATAATAATAATAATAAATAAATAAATAAATAAATAAATAAATAAATAAATAAACATCAAAACAACAAAAATCTGCTAAAAGCGATCCTGAAAAAAGAATAGCAGATTTAAATCCTAAAATAAAATTCAGCCTGTCTAAACTCTCTAACTAGAAATTGTGATCATAAAATGAATTTGTTAATTGCGGTGTATACAAGGATCAAAACAGAAATAAAATAAATCCCACATGGTCTCGTACCAATCAGACTGACGCTGCAAAACCCTGGACAGTAACCCTGCACCTTATTTAACCATTCAGACGCCATCAGACTGGTTTTCGAGCCTTTTGACACGTCGACTCGTCGTTTTAACACGTCACCCCACAATACTAATGACAGCTCTCGAGTGAATTCACGGCCACTTTAATATTAGCAGACCTGCTTTTAAGTCATGGGCCAAAGTTCTAATCATCAATGACATAATTAGACCTTCAGTGAGCTGTTGAGTTGCACTTATAATCAAAGCACAAAGAGCTTTTACCAGTCTTCTAGACTAGAGTCTAGACTGTTTCATTTTTTTTGTTGTTTTTATGCCATGACTCATTCGAGACAAGCGTCATGAATCGATAGCGTCTGTGTCCGAGCGTGAAACAGGACGACGACAAAGACAAAGACAATAGATGTTTGGCCCTGTATAAGTAAACCGCTTTCGGCCGGCTCCGAATTGATTTTCACCAGGAGTGAGATTATTCAGACCATTTCACTTTATGAGCGTCTGACTCACAGATAAGCGCTGTACAGAATGCATAATGTTTCGTGACTACATCGGTACATAATGAAAGGACAGTGGGCCTCAGGCTCCACCAATAAAACCATGATGTGACATTATCGAGGTTCATTTTGGCGAATAATTCACATTCGTCGGTTGATGTAAACATCCAGAATTAAACGAAGGGTACATCAGAGATTAGACGCAATCATCAGGGAACATCATAAATCTCAGGCCCGCACTTTAACACAAGCCGTATCGCATTATCGCTCAGTAAAACACCTTCATTCGAACGGAAACCTAACGTCGTTACGCACCTACCGACCTCCTGCGCCGTCCCAATACTTTTGCCACGTGCGAATCTTTCGTGAACTGTTCCAAACCCAAACCTGTTGACATTTTCATGAAAAAATCCACATATGAATTGAAATGTTGTGTCTCCCAGAAGGCATGACAACAATGCCGTTATTCTGAGGTGCACAATGGCATCACGCGTCGCCGATACAAAATATTCTTTATACCGCTGAGCGAAAAAAACAAAAAAAACAAATCAAAGCGTTTGTTTTAGTTTTCGCTCGGAATACACGCTGGCTTTCAGCTGAAGCGAACAGCAGGTGTTCACTTATGTCTAACCAAAACCACCCCCCACCCCCCACACACACACAGTGACCTTCACCTGTGCTGGATGAAGGTCATTCCTCCCCCCCCCACACCCCACACAGGCTGACCGGCAGGATTTCAAACAACTTACGCAGCTTTGAGTAGATCCCCTGGCTTTCAGAAGCCGTAAATATAAAAGTCCCTATGATGCTGAAAAACAAGAGGATTTTCTTGCTTTGATCTGTTCATCTGGGTTCAGATGACGTTCTGCAGAATAATGTATGGAATGCTGCATTGGGAGCTGGAAGCACAGCGTGCATATCAAGCGAATATTTTATCTAAATAAAGTCAAATATATACAGATTTCTGTATTTCCACAAATAAACGTGATTTTGAAGGAATTATGCCGAAGTGACGTCTGGTTTTTGTATATAACTCCACTTGGGTTTGTATTGGAATTGATTGGAGAGACACATAGGTGATCTTCAGGCAAAACTCCAGACTCATGCACTATTCAGATGTTAGCCAATGAGCTTCAGTATCACGTCTCACATACACGTGATAACGTTCGTCATTTGAAACTGATTTTGTGCATCAACTCCAGCACCATTCTGGTCTGCAAATCTGTTGTAACTATGACGATAATCAACTGGCTTTTTTTTTCACATGGAGGACGCTGCATCTTCATCCAAAACCTTGGTTGGACCAGTTTTCCTTATTATTTATGCAAATTACAATTAGGAATATGGAGTGCAGGGTCAGCTAATCCTTCAAACCATGAGCAGGTGTTAATGCAGGTCAAAACTCATTCAACAACTCAAAACAGTGCATTTCAATGCATGATATATAAAATATACAAAATTTCATGGACACCTGAGCATAATTTGTGCATGATTTGTGCTTTTTGAGCATTACATTCCACTTTTACTCCCCATTAGCTTTTACCTTCACTCGTCTAGGAAGATGTTCCACTGGATTTTTAGAGTGTGCTTGTACAGATTTTTGTAACTCAGATACTGATGTAGGGGAGAAGGTGAGTAGGCCTGGGATGCAGTCAGAATGTTCAAATTCTCTCAGATCACTGCTCCAGACCATTCGAGATCTTCCACTCCAACCCATGTAAAGTATATCTTCATGGAGCTAGCATTGTGTATGAAGGCATTGTCACGCTGGAAGAGGTAGCCTTCAAGTTTGTGAACTTTGCGAAACGTTTGTAAAAAAAACGTAAAACAGAAAAAAAAACAATGATGGAGCCTGGTGTCTTGATTCGGGTGTTTATAATAGGGTCCGAGCTCTATAGCAGGAGATCTTTTAACTCGCGTCATGCTGGAACAGGTTTGGATCTCCTACAGTGGTTCAGGTGATGGGAAATTTGCACTCGGCTCATAATTGAGAGATCCTATTCAGAGAAGCATCAATATGATGTATTATGTGATGGGAACGGGAGAATGGAGAACAAACAAGATAAAAAGATAAGGTGGTGTGAAACATTGCTTTTGGGTGTGTACACCATCCTGAGCCTTTGTTTACTGTTCGTGTGGATTTTCAAGTTATCATCGTGTCAGCATGGGTTTTTCTCCGACTTTCATCTCACCGCTCAAAAACATGCCAGTAGGTGGATTGGCTATTCTAAATTCCCCCTAGGTATGTGTGTGTGAGCGAGAGAGAGAGAGAGAGAGAGAGAGAGAGAGAGAGAGAGAGAGAGAGAGAGAGAGAGATGGATGCCCTGTGATGGGCTGCTCTACTGTTTTATATGCAGTGTTCCTAGAATAGGCAACAGATCAACCACAAACCTGACCAGAATAAAGTTCTTAGTGAGGAGGAATGAATTATAAAAAATGGAAAGCATTTCCAGCGCTCACACCACATCGCTTTCAGCACCTAACAATGTAGTTCCATCTCCGTTTATTCTCAAGTCGTTATTGGAATATGGTTTTTTTAGCGATTGAACAGATGTTTCAAGAGCTAATAATTGATACGTGAAGGTTATGACGTTGACAGTCTACAACGTCCAGACTGAGAAAACTTACAATTTGCTGTAGAAGAAGAATAAATTGCTCCTGGATGGGCCAATATGGGGGGGGGAGAGAGAGAGAGAGAGAGAGAGAGAGAGAGAGAGAGAGAGAGAGAGAGAGAGAGAGAGAGAGACACACAATCAGTTGTCATTGATTATTTAGTTTTTTAACAGCACACTCCATTGTGTTCTAGTCCTTATCATAAGATGAATCCAAAGTTTAGTCACAGTTTATGAGCCCAATTTCAAATTCAAACATTGGAAAATTTATATATTTATGTGTGATTTGTTTCATCAAATCAGTCATTTATGCATCCCCTCTGCCTATTTTCCTCCATCACTGGAAACCGACAGGTCTCTCCCTCGTTTTATTCTCTCGTCCCATTATTCATGCAGTCATGTCAGAATTCAGTGTGAAGTATTTTGGACCTCCTGCAGGCCAGTTTCCCTCCAGAAAGCCAGAGCTCGTCTCGTACGCAAGAGCAACCCTGTCGAATACCAAGCAACCAATCATATTGGTTCCAATTATACCAAACACAAAAAAAAAAATCACTGCCTCCACGGCCCATTGTGCTCGCTACAGGTGACAGAAACGAAGACTTCGCACGTCACTCCAACTTTCCCTGGATGAGATGAATGATTCATTTGTGAAGTTTCCACGCTGCCTGCCCGCCAGTGACTGCCTCAGCTGAATTCTGAGTCGTGAGTACTTGACGCTGCTTCATTCCCAAGGTCAAATTAATCCTTATTGGGTTTGGCGGGATCGGTGGGAAAGCGGGGTACAGCATGGTCGAAAGATCTCGTCAATCTCACGTGATTTACTGAAATGCTCGGGTTATGACCTGTAAATGCATCAATGCAAAATAATAAAATGGGCTGTATTTGGTATTTAAACTTCTCAGCCGTGTGTAGTATAAACTGTACATTAATCAATGCAAAATAATATAATAGGCTTAACCACGCAGGACTTTCAAAAGTATTGGGACACCCGACTGGGACTCCCAGTGCAGTTCCTCTCCCCCAAACTGTTGGAGTCATACACTTGTATACATCATCTTTTGGTGTGTGAGCCTTCATTTAAATTTTCTTCTTTCGGCTTCTCCCATTAGGGGGCGCCACAGCGGATCATCCGTCTCCACACCCCCCTGTCCTCTACATCTGCCTCTTTCACACCAACTACCTGCATGTCTTCCCTCACCACATCCATAAACGTCCTCCTTGTTCTTCCTCTTTTCCTCCTTCCTGGTGGCTCCATCCTCAGCATTCTCCTACTGATATACTCCATGTCCCTCCTCTGCACATGTCCAAACCATCTCAATCTCACCTCCCTCACCTTGTCTCCAAAACGTCCTACATGCGCTGTCCCTCTAATAAATTCATTTCTAATTTTCCCTTCATTGTAACTAGGAGACCCAAACATTTTCCAGCATGACACAAAGCCAGCTCCTCACCTACCTCACTATGTGACCAAAATGGCCGAATACGCACAAAAATCTAGTGGAATTTATTATAAGAGCAAACAAGGACTTAATGTGAAATGAAGATCATTGCTTTACATGGGTTGGATTGGAAGATCTCCTGTTTTAGAGTTCTGACCTCAACCCTACGGGAATGAATGTGAACGCTGACTTCAACCCAGGCCTCCTCACCTTCTCACCTTCTAAGTTTACTAACTGGCTAAATGAGAACAAATGTCAATCCTCCAAACATCTAGTGGAACATCTTCCAAATGAATGGAGCTTATTATGAGCAGATGGGGACCAAATGTGGAATGGGATGCTCAAAGAGAAGCAATCATATTTGTCCATATAGTGTGTGTGTGTGTGTGTGTGTGTGTGTGTGTGTGTGTGTGTGTGTGTGTGTGTGTGTGTGTGTGTGTGTGTGTGTGTGTGTGAATATGATATCTCATGATATTGTCATGCAGAGTGCACGCTTCTCAGCTGCCGTGATTATCATCGTGCTCAAGTCTTCCTCGGCTCTTTTATGTCTGCTCTCTGCACCCTGCATGACTGCGCTTGCTGTGCTGCCTGGGCACGCTAACACACAGACGGATAAACACTGAAATCGGCTATTTTGTATTAAATCCTTCCTCCCTTCCACTTTTACGATTGCTTGGAGCTCAAACTAATGCATTTCATAACTGACTGTGATCCATTTAACATTAGGAGTTATGTTTTTTTTTTAACATCTATGATGGCTAGTTCCATGAAATGTGATGCTGGAGGATAGTTCAATAGCTCTTGAGTGATAGCGATGGATACTACACCGCCTAAAATAGCTCTGGGATACTACTGCTATAAATGATCAAAATAGGTTTTATTAGGCTAACAGTCATGCTAAAAAACATGAACACACATAAGCATATGCTAGTCTACTTCTGTACTAATTAATCTTATATTTATATATACCTTTATGAGAGTGATTTGTACTATTCAGGTTTGCTTAGCTTTCCTTTGCTAGATCAGTTTACAGATTATTGCTCCGCAAATGAGCTTTCACTGGCTAGCAATCATGCTAACATTAAAACACATCAACACATTAGCATATGCAAGTCTGCTTCTGTAATATTATATACATTCATTTGTTCATAAATTTCTTGTGAGTGATTTGTACTATTTAGGTTTGCTTAGCATTCCTTTGCTAGTTACTGTTCAGCATATGAGCTTTCACTCACTAGGCTAGTTTTCTTTTGTTAGTTTAGCATTTGCTTGTTATATTGTTATCTCTTGCTAGGTCATTTATATAACCTACTAAGGTACCCTTAATCCGTTGATAGGATAGCAATTATCTTCTAGATCAGCTGTTTTATTAACTAGGTAAGTTTTCTTTTGTTAGGTTAACGTTTGCTCGCTATCACTTGCTATGTACTGAGGTACCCTTGATCGTTTGATAGGGTTGTTTTTGGCTAGATTTTGCTCACGAGATCAGTTTTAATCGTTAGGTTGCTGTACGTCCTCGAAGTCAGGTCAGTTTTCAGTAGATCTGTTCTTTTTAAATAGCTTAGCAACATGTTTTTGGGAGGTGGGAGGACCCGGAGAAACCAAAAGAAACCCCAGAGATCCTGGTAAAAGAGAAAACTCCTCCAAAGAGGAATCCTGGATTCGGGATCCAGCAAAAACAAAAACTTAAAGGAAAAAAGTAAATAAATTGGCTCAACTGATATTACTTTTTATGGTTGTAACTGTGAAAACCTGAAGAAAGTGAGTGAGAGAGATGATTTTTTTCTCTAAAATTCACTCAGTTTGTGGTAACTGCACCACTACCCATCACTGCTGTTTAGATAACTGATAGTAGGCGACTTGATTGTTTGGTACTCAAGCCCTCCAAACTTGACTCCCATGGTCACCCCCCCACCATATTTCAGCACTCGTATGCAGCACTCGTCGGTTTATAATTCGCCCCCCCTCCTGAGTTAATCAAGTTAGAATAAGGCTTTCAGTCTTCTGCCACCCCACGCAGTGCCTTTCCATTGTGTTTATTATTGCGGCAGCCCAGCGTTGTAATCAGTCCTCTCAGAGCTGGAATTTTCATCGCTGTGACTGACCTGGCAGGCACTAAAGCTTCGAGTGATCAAAATATGCCCGGTACAAGCACATTGTTTCTACAAATGCGAAGAATGCAAATGAAGCAGGAGGTCAGGAAATGTGTTCCCGCACCACATTTACATTTCATCCATTTTGCGCTCGCAAGTACGGAAAACAAGCAATCGTCGTTTTAAACTCCCAATCTTCCAGTCACTACAATGGGGCGTTTTTTATTTTTTATTTTTATCACTTTCAGCAATTTTATTATTACACAGTTTAAATGTCAACGCCGGTGGCTTATCTCATTAGTGGCTTATCTACCCACACCAGCTCTCTTTTGTGTTCTTTAATGGCTTAGACAGGGTTCAGGGATATTCAGTCTCCCTCTATGAATATATGCCTTTTAGGAAAAAATATCTTGCGAGTTTTGCGCTCAGCAGTGGTGCTGTGCTCCTCAACGATAGCTTTCATGCTTCTGATTAGGAATGCTTTCTATATTATAAAGAATATAAAGCAGGGATTCGTCTTTTGAATGGCGTTTATAAAGGGGAAACAAAAAATCCGCCATTCTGAGAGCCCTAATGGATTCGTCTTTAATGTTGCACGTTGATAGACGGCAATAAAATAAATGACAGCAGCTTATAAAACAAAAAGTTTGGTGATCGTGAGCTCATCCAGAACAAATTAAGGTATTTCCAGACATGTCAACAATGCAGGCAGAGCAGGACTAAAGGTCTGACACTTGTTGGAACCTGGAGCTACTGAGGCAGGACGGCAGCCAGATGTCGTGGTGGGAAAAAAAAGAACGTGTGATGTGTTTATGCAAATAAAAACCAATTAACCAGCCAAAATAATTGCTCGCTCTCATACTGTCTAATGGCTGTAAGCGAGATTACGGGTTGTAATAAGTTTAGAAGAATGTTTAATGAGTAAAGAAGTGCTGAAAAAAATGGTGGGCTGATGATTGGAACAATGTGAGATCGAATCCAAGCACTGCCAAAGGAGCCACTGTTGGGTCCTTAAACAAGATCCTTAATCCTTAACTGCTCAATTGAGTCCTCAACACCTTCTAACTGCGTTTGCATTGTAGTTTCACATTATAGTGAAGATTCCTTCTTGATCTGCATCAATAAATCTGACACACCTGCTCCAGGTTTTCAATGTTCTTGTTTGTTTGGTTCTTCTGCCTGGGGAGCTACAGTAGAGACAAATCCCAGGGGACTGGTTCAGGAAACAGCGGTATGAAATAATGAGATGAGAAGGACAAACTTTCCATGGAACTTCAACACTGGGCACAGTTTGCAAATTGAAAAATATTATTACTTAAATCTCCTGCAGGCATGTCCTGATAATGCACGATTTATTCAAATGTTTGTGTACCATTCAAGATTTATTCCCCTCCTTGCTTTTGTAATAAGGTCCACTTTTCCGTGAAGCTTTTACACTCGATTGTGGGAATAGGTACAAGGGCATTAAGAAGATCGAATATTGATTATGGGGTGGGGAGAAGGGTTTCTTTGGTGTCCAAGTTGATCCTAAATGGTGTTCACTGGGGTTGAGGAGGTCAGGGATCTGACACTCAAGTACTTCAGCTCCAGTTTTTATTAAATGAAAATTGTAGTGACAGTTTGAGAAAGAGCCAACAGTATTTCATTGGTTAAGGCCCTGGCTCAGAAGGTTGTGAGTTTAAATCGCAGCACCACCAACCCTCAGGTGTGTAACTGTCACTAAATTAAGTATCTTAGGATAAGGGTGTATGGTAGCTCAGTGGTTGAGGTGCTGGGTTACTGATCGGAAAGTCAGTTTATTTAATTGTGTTTTTGTGGAGCTCATAAAAGGTGTCACTGAGTTTACATTCCATTCACGAATCAGCTTGCATGGGCAAGTTTTTTGTGTCATAAAATGAAAGTCTTCTAAGGCGGTGGTTCTCAAAGTGGACTCTGTGAAGCATAGCCAGAGGGCGCTTGCTTTTTTAATTCGGTTACCGCGCTGGAAACGGCAACCCACTATCTGAGTTCTTAGATTTATTATTCAGTTATAATAATTATTATTATATTTACCAGGTCCCTTGATTGGAATGTAATTATTCTAAAGCTCTCCAGAATATCCAGGATTTGATTAACATCAGATTGGTGTTGTGTTGATGGAGAATTTAAACATAGAAAAAAATTTATTAAATATCACACACATTTGAATAATATTATTTGTATAACGCTCAGGGGTTTTATGGTACACACACCCTCACAAAGTGTATGGAACCAGAGTTAGCGCAGTGTCACTGTGGCTACACACACCGTACCCAAAATACGATATGTAGCGTGTTGTGAATCTCAGATTTTGTTTTGCCCATGCGTGAAATCGCTCCCACTTCCTGCTTCCAATGTTAGTGCTATTCTGGATTCTTTAGCGTTTTATGTACAGCATCAAGAATTTCTCTTAAAAGGAGAAAATCCTGACAATTCCGCATATCCAGGGGATTATTGAATGAATGATGAAAAGAATAAAGACATTTGTTAAAGTATACTGAATTAAGTAGAACATCATATTTTTTGAAAATCCCTGAGACTTCATTAGGAATGAACCTTAAGACTTAAAAAGGAGCTGAAATGCTGTAAAAGAGTTTTAAAAAATCCACAGTGGTGTCTTTTTAGCAAGTAGGCGATAGGGGACAGGAAATGTGCAGCTGTGCTAATGGGTAAGTGACGACCCGTGTGCTCCGAGTCGCAAACTCGCTGCTCTGGAGACACCGTGGGATTTCCAGCCTGCCATGGTGTATGCACAAAAGCCATGTTTTAACACAGGATTGAACAAATACACAGTGCAAATACACACGTAGCGAAGAACGTGATACATTGTTGTGTTCGAGTTCCATTTTATTAAAAGATGAATGCGAATTTTGGTTTCTGTCATAACTTTCAGGAACAAAGCAATTGTGTGCAGCAAACAAAGAGCCACCTGCATGGTCCCTCAGGATGAAAGCAATATCACGATCATCTACACACACACACACACACACACACACACCACTCAGCCACAAATCTTCCACCAATCACCGATCAGGCTCCCCACTTGCCGCCGAAGCGCTCGTTAGAGGGCGATTGTTTTGCCCTGGCTTCAGAGCCGGAGCTAATGTGACGCACAAAGAGTGCCTTGTTGCCTGTAGCCATTACTCACTGATGACGGCAGCTGTAATTACGTAACTCTGCCCTCAGAGTCCCCGTGTTTACCCACAGAGTCTCGGAGAGGTAAAGATACTAACACTTTCTAAGGTCATAAAGAGCCTCGTCTGATCTCGCAAGTATACCAAAGGGGACCTGTTGTGGTTTTTTTTGCTTTTTCTTCCTCTGGTCATTGAGGCAAGGTTTTGCAAAAACATTCATATATTTCTTTAATGATTACCGTCCACTTAGAGACTGCATTTATTTAGACAAATTATATATATATATATATATTAGGGGAACACAAAATTCACAGTTCGGTACGTACTTCGGTTTTTAAGTCACGGTTCGGTTACATTGTGATACAGTTACAGAGGAATAAATGCTAAACATAAAATTTCTTGTCGGTTTTTTTTTTCAACGCTTTCAACGTTTATTATTATTAACATTTGCGAAAACTGAGTTTACATTTTTTAAACAATTTTTTAATAAAACTCTGCTTGGATAAATAATAAAAACAAGATAGAATCAATTAAATGAATGCAATACATTTTTTATTATATTGATTACATCGAGTAACCAGTTCAAATGGCACAAAATGATTCAAATAAAATTAAATAAATTACAAAATGTTTTTTTTTATAAAATTGTTTACGTATGTTAGCAGAGGTGACAAAAGCACACACATCCTTTAATTAAGTAGAAGTACAGATACTCATGTTTTAAAATACTCGGGTAAACCAACAATAGTAGTAAAAGTACTGATTATACTTTTTATTTATTTATTTTTTTTACTCAAGTGAAAGTAAAGAAGTTTTGGCTCAGACATGTACTTCAGTAAAAAGTAGTTATTACTTCCACCTGTTTTACCTGTTAACTGGACCTCACATCATAATAGAT
Source organism: Silurus lanzhouensis (assembly GCA_039877035.1). NCBI lineage: Eukaryota > Metazoa > Chordata > Actinopteri > Siluriformes > Siluridae > Silurus > Silurus lanzhouensis. Next base: position 389,790 of record JBCEWE010000431.1, on the reverse strand, counting down.
AGATGGATAGATAGATAGATAGATAGATAGATAGATAGATAGATAGATAGATAGATAGATAGATAGATAGATAGATAGATAGATAGATAGATAGATAGATAGATAGATAGATAGATGGATGGATAGATGGATGTGATAGCCTAGTGGGTTATTGTCAGGGTCCCCACGAGGATGAGTTTGAGAGTTTGATTCCTGCTCGAGCTGGTGGTTGCTGTGTTGGTAAATAAAACTTCTGGACCTTGTCCACTCTGAAAACATTTCAATTCTGTCCTTTCTGTGTTGGATTAATTTCTTGATTTCCTGCTCTTTAATGAAAGATAACTCCACCAAAAAACAAAACACAAAAAAAAAAAACAAGCACTTCTGTGGTAGCTCAGTGGGTTAAGGCTTGCACTCGATGCACTTTATGTAGCTTGTTGTTGTTTAGTGTAGCACCAGGGTTCCAGAGGAACGTTGTCTCGTTTTTACTGTGTACTGTGTACCTCTGTGTATAGTAGAAATGACAATAAAAGCCTCGTGACTTGACTTGATATTGAGGATCAAGGTTTGAATCCTGCTTTCTGCCTGCTAGTTGTGATGTAGGTTATGTTCCTGCTTCCTAAATCTTTTTTTAGCTTTATATTCTTGTGTTGATGGTTTAAAGGTAGATAGACCTGCTCTAAACAAACTTCCTGGCCTGTCTTCTCTGATGGTCCAGTGGGTTAAATCAGGTGTCGTGCTTTTGGTGGGGTTCAGGGTTCGAATCCTGCTTTCTGCCTGCCAGTCACGATCAGGATTCACTTCCTACATTTTTCTTTAGCGATATATTTTTGTTTTTAATGGGTTAAAAAAAAAGAAAGATAGACCTGTTTTAAACAAGCTTCCTAGTCTGTCCTCACCGATGGTTCAATCGATTAAAGTTGGTATCTCGCTGGTGGAGGGGATCTTGGTTCGAATCCTGTTTTCTTCCTGCTAGTTACAATGTGGGTTCAACTTGTGCTACTTACATCTGTATTCGCTTCCTACATCTTTCTTTAGCGTTAAATTCTTGTGTTGATGGTTTGAAAAGAAAGATAGACCTGCTCTAATCAAGATTCCCATCCTGTTTTTTTCTGATGGCTTAGTGGGATAAGGCTGGTACTTTGCTAATGTTGGTGGTCAGTGTTCAAACCTGGCTTTCTGTCTGCTAGTCATGAGGTAGGTTAAATTCCTGATTCCTACATCTTCATGTTCTTGTTTTGATGGGTCAAAAAAAAAAATCTGCTCTAAACAAGCATCCCACCTTGTCCTTCTTGATGGTTCAGTGGGTTAATGCTGGTGCTTCACTAATGGTGTGAATCAGGGTTCGAATCCTGCTAGTCACGATATGGTTTTGCTTCCTAAGTCTGTCTTTAGCATGATATTCTTGCGTTGATGGTTTGAAAGAAAAGATAGACCTGCTCTAAACAATTGCCATAGCCTGTCCTTGCCGATGGTTCAGTGGGTTAAGACTGGTGTTTCGCTGTTCGTGGGGTTCAGGGTTCGAATCCTGCTTTCTGTGTTTCTGTCTGGTCTGAATTTCTGGTCTGAATTTCTTGCTTTGAAGCATGAAACGAAGGATAAACCCCCCCAAAAAAAGAAGTTGTGTTGTGGGACTTGATGGCTTTGTGTTAAAAGCCTTGCCTCTGAGCTCAGAGGTTGCTGGTTCGAATCTGGCTTGTCCCCACACTGGGTAAGCTGTGTGGAAAGTAGTGTGTGGTGAGCAATGGAGTGGTTGACTATAAACAAAGGTTGTGAAGACCTGTTGCTTCACAGCCTCAGAAAAATTTAAAGGAAAGCTAAGGGGTAGGAATTGAACCTGGTGAGTCAGATAGCAGAGACCGCATCATTACCCATTACACCACCACAGGAGAGGCAAACAAGCCTTTGCTTATTGGACTCTTGGCTTTTCTATAGTTAGGAGACCAGTGTTTTCTCTTAGATCATGATGGTAGAGGGTCAAAACTTCTCCTTCCTGTACATTCTCTCAGTAACCGGAAGTCGATGAGAAGTAACTCAGGTACAAGAACCACATCTCCAACACCTGCACCACTGATATACCATGATTTACCAGCAACCACTTTTTATTACCTTTTATTGTTCTGTTTTTAAAAACTTCTTATAATGTTCAATATGAAACTAGAGGTAAGAATCGAACCAGGAAAGTCTTTCATCATAGATCACTAATGGCATTACTTCAAAACTCAAAACTTTGTTAGACATGTAAATAAGCAGGAAAGACAAAGACAAAGACAAAGAGACACAGACACGGCTTTAGAAAGAGTGAGAAACAAATAGAGAGACTGCAAGAGAGAGACATATACAGTGAGACAGAGACATTTACTAAAAGAGACACAGAGACAATTAGATAGAGAAAATAGAGAGACAAAGATAGCGAGATACGTGTGGACATCATTAAGAGCTTTTGCTATGTTTCCACACGGACAGTTAATGAGGTGACACCGGAGAAACTGCACCTCTTCAAGTCAAGTCAGGAAGCTTATATATATCAAATTATAGACATTTTACAGATTTGAATGATGAATTGTTTTTATCTGTACGATCAATAAAGACAGTAATTTAAGTTTGTGTCGCCATTATGAGGGAAAAACCCACAAAACGCCACCCAGAGGTTTAATTCTGTGAATTATGGCGGATTTTGGTGTTTGATTTGAGACTTGGCGCAAAAATAAAACAAAAGTTTACTGATTAAAAATATTTTTATCTGGAGTTTATTTATTTATTTTAGATCTAAGTAAGTAAAGGACGTCGTGGATAAATGTATTTTTTGCCAAAGGTTTCAATTTCGCCTCTTTTTTATTTAGTTATTTATTAATGTATTTACATTTTTTATGAAAATGGTGAAACAGAAATTCGCGCTGAATTGATAGCACGTTAATAAAAATTTTTAATTTTGTCAGCCAAATATCCATACACAGTGGTCCCCCGCTTATCGACCGGCTCGGACATCGGCCTTTTTGCTTAGCGAACAGTTTTTTGACCGAAATTTGCGCCCGCTGAACGACCAAATGCCCGCTTATCGACCTTTTTTTACCCCGATCCACGTGGAGCATTTTTTTTGTTACTTTTGTAATGTTTTTAATTTATACTTTTTACTGTATTATTGTCAGAAATCCACCTGCCACGCCCCATTCGGTGTCTGTCAAAACCTCCGCTTTCCCTGAAGACCCCTGGCTTCAGCAATGCACACCTGGGGCTCATTATTCACTCATCCCCAGCTCCTATATAAACCCCTCATTCAGCCACACTCCTTGTCGGTTATTGTTGGTATGTGAAGGTGTTTGGTGCATGTTTGTCTGTGTTTTCACTGTCACACGTATTCCTATGCGTTTCTTCCTTTCCGGACTCCACGCGCTCTCCACGGCACCCCGGATTACCTTTTCCTCCCGTGCGTTCGCCTGTGGACCTCGCCCCTCCAGGGCATTACACGGATATCTCTCTCTCGTTTGTCGGGATTCTATGGACTGCCATGTGTGTGTGTGTGTGTGTGTGTGTGTGTGTGTGTGTGTGTGTGTGTGTGTGTGTTTTTGTGTTAAACTCCCCGTGTTTTCGTTAAACCAAAGTGAACTGTGCTCCGGCTTTGCCTCCACTCATTACGCTGCATAACAATTATATACAGTATTATTTATGTACCTGTATTATTTAGTATTAATGCTGCTAAAAACAGGGAAAAATTGTTAATAAATAAGTATCGGTGGAGGTCGGGAACGGATTAATTGGTTTTCCATTATTTCTTATGGGATAATTACATTCGCTCTTCGACCTTTTCGCATTTCAACCGGTTTTAAGGAACGGATTAAAGTCGATAAGCGGAGTACCACTGTACATACATACACACACATATATATATATATATATAAATACAAAACGAATTAAAAATGTTATCTAATGAATGTATGCAGGCTGAAGATCCACATACAGAACACAAGCAGAGAAATGATGATGATGATCAGGAATGTGTCTGTTCTCAGTCATGTTCTCATCACTGACTCCCTCTGTCTCATCCACATTAACCCCAAACTTCTTACTGCCTTCTGCCTGCTGATTCTTATCTCCATAAACTAGTCTACATCTGTGGTGAGTGAGAGTCAGGACTTTATACACCAGCGGATTGAAAAAGACACAGTAATGACAGGAAATCAGTTGTTCGGCTGAAATCGACGCGCATTTTCATGCATGTGCAAAACAAATCGTATTTCCGGTACGGAGCGAGTAGAAACAGTGACACTGCGCTAACTCTAGTTTCTTTTTTTATACCCCTGATATTGTTGTGAAGTTAAATAATAATAATAATAAAAATGCACTGAAAGTGCGAGGTGGAGACTAAACAAACTTGGTTCATAAACACTGTGTGAAAGGTGGGAAATCAGGGTCAAGGTCAAGGTAAGGTCAAATATTTTATCTTCAATAGCTTCTTTCCTGCTTGGAGTATATTATTGTAAATCCTGGTGTAGATTTTTATTATGCTAAACATCACTCCATCCTTTTTATGGAATACTGTGCTGAATAATAATGCAAGAGTTTTCAAAAAATCTTCCTGAGAATCGATACAAAAAAAGTCATCTGAAATGTAAAATGGGCTGCTGGAAAGACACTTCTGTCCATCTGCATGTAGAACTCCCGGGAACACGGCTTCAGATTCAGGCGTACAATTTAGTTCAATTCAGTTTTATTTGTGCAGCGATTTGAACAATAGACGTTTCCGAAACAGATTTACAAACATCTCTATGTTCATTCTATAGCTTCCTCTTCTACATTTAACTTCAAGAGAGAATTGAAGCTCTTAGAACATACACTTTTGAAATAAGACATGGATTTCGGAAATTGTGTTTTATGAAATGTGGTAAATTTCTTCATGAAAATGGAATATGAGCTCATCTACGGGATCACAAAGCAGGTAATCGAGCCATGAACAATAGAATATCAAAAGGATATAGAATATAAGAATACATTAGGAGGGTGGGGATGATTTGTGGATGATCTGTGGATGATTGGAAGATGATCAGGGATGATCGTAACTCTGGTCAGTTGTAAAACCCTCACATTTGTTTAATGCTCTTAGTAGCATTAAAACGTGCACCTGAACACATCTACAAGCCCTTTGCAAAGGTTGTGTTTCTAAAACAGTGTGTAAATGTGTAATATATTCTATATATATATATATATATATATATATATATATATATATATATATATATATATATATATATATATATATATATATGCCATTTTATTTGCCACTATGTGCCACTGTGAATTCTGGACTACTAATGAGGATCATGAATAAAATGTGCTTCCTCCATGCAATCCAACTGCAATTTTCCAAACTCCTGCTCCATCACAGGGCAAAGTAACATCTCCATCTACATTATAGAAAGATTGGGGGCATCCGACTTTTTGAACCATGTGGAATACGATGCTCACAAAGCAGCTTATAATCAGGTCTCCAAACTTTTTGTTCATACAGAGTTTCTGCCCTCTTCTACATACACAAGCATACGGATGCTCGTAGACGATTTAGATTATTTATTTGAAGGTTAGTTCTGGCTATGAGCTATTATTAGGGTTTTTTGTTTGTTTGTTTGTTGTTGTTGTTTATAAAAGGGCAATAAGGTAAAGAATATTTCTCCATGAATGAACAGGGGTATGCATTTATTCTCTCCACATCATATTCAAAACAGCTGTGCCAGCTGTTCAGTCTGTAGCAGTATTCAAATGTGGTACCATTAAGCACTTCTATGAAAAAAAAAAAAAAAAAACCCACATCAAATAACATAATTTTATGCTCAATCCATAAATATGAATCCACAAAAAAAGGGAAAAAAATTGTCCCCGCTCTCCTGAACAAGATAAGATAAAAAGAGAGAGAGTGGAGAGCATTACAGATGATCTGCTGGGATATGGTGTTCACTTAACTCTTCATGTTTCTCCATCAGAACTCTTTGGAAACTCTTTGTGAGCTCCAGGTGATGCAGGTATTCCATTAAAAGCATTGGATGTAGAGTACAAGGTGCATATCTGTCAGTTCACCGATGTCCCTCAAGCTCCTGAGGCGGTTGGTCCACACTGTCCATGCGCCTCCTCTCCATGATCGCGTCCTCGAGAGTCTGGAACTCGAGCTCTCGAGAACTCGAGTCCTGGAGGAGCTTCAGCTTGTACGGCTGCTTCCCGATGCGCAGCTCTCCGCCAGTCTTGAACTCGCGGCGGCCAAACTTGCACCAGGCGGCGAAGCACTCCGAGTTTCTCCAGCTCAGCTCGCGCTCGCCCACGCGCTCGGTGGCGTTGCGCACGACGGCGACGGCGCTCAGCGGCTCGTACTTGTAGAACCGGGTGGCGATCCGGCAGCGTCTGCCGCGGGCCGCGTCCGCTACGAGTGCGCTCCTCACCTCCGCCCTGTGCAGGTGCACCACTTGGGAGTCGCCGATGTACACAGCCCAGTGCGGGCTCCGGCCGGCGGCCACGAACTCCACAAGGTCCCCCGGCACGCACTCGCGCGCCAGGCTCTCGGCGGAGCGCGCGGGAAGGTCGCGTGCGCGCCTCTCGTACACGCACGCGGCCGCGTGGTAGACGGCGCACTCGAGCTCGTGCTCCAGAGAAAGCGGCGTCCTCCTCACGTCGTCCGTCCCGTCGTCCTCCTGCGCGCCTTCGTCGCCGTCGTCGTCCGCGGAGAAGATGTACGAGACGCCGACGCGCGCGATGCCGCCGCCGTCCTCCTCCGCGTCCGCGGTGGGCACTTCGGCGTAGCTCAGGCGCGCGAGCTTGTCGACGTGGCCGCCCATCGGCGCCGTGTCCGGTGGTGACCAGAAGCGCGCGCGCGCGCCGCACCTGCTTCTCAGCCGCGTGCCCGCATCCCGACACTTCATCCGCGGCGCGCGCGCACGCACGGCCGGTGCGCAACTTTCCTCCGGTTGCCGCACGTGCGAGCGGAGCCGATTTCGAACCGATATCCAGTCACCATCGCTTCCACCGGGAGGGGTTTGAACCGGAAATGTGCATTTATTTCCCCAAAAAAGTTCAACCTTCTTTAGATGCGCTTTGGAGCGACAAGCGGCTAAAAAATTACAGATCTCTCTCTCCCTCTCTCTCCTCTCCACTCCTCTCTCTCTCTCTCTCTCTCTCTCTCTCTCTCTCTCTCTCTCTCTCTCTGTCTCCACTCCTCCCTCTCACTCTCTCTCTCTCTCCAGGAGCTCAAGAAGAAAACTCAGCAGCAAGCGGCTGTATCCGTCTGATGTGTGTGTGCGCGGAAAATAACTAGAAGTAAACACACACGCACGCACGCACGCACGCACGCACACACACACACACACACACACACACCACACACACACACACACACACACACACTTAAAGACACAGTGCACTACATGTGTAGCCCAAAAATACCCAAAAACCTGTTGACCAAATCCAGCACCCAGCAGAGGTAAACCACCACACAATGCTTTCCTGTAAAATATTCTGAAAGGGATTTTGGAAATTCTTGGAGATTAATTCATCTTGTAACTAAAGACGTAAGGTGAGGTGAAGTGAGGTGAGGTGAGGTGAGGAGGCCTAGCTCTACACCAGGCAACTCAAGATCTTCCACAACCTTAGTAAAGCATATCTTCATGGAGCAGGCTTTGTTTATTAATCCAGTTGTAATTCTCCAAATTACTACCACAAATTTAGAGGCACACCATTGTATAATATGCCTTTGGATGTAGGAGCATGTAATATTTACTTCGTTTAAGCCAGGAGACCCAACCCTGTTCCAGCATGACACAACGTGCCAAGCTCTATGAAGATATGCTTCATACGGTATGGGTTGGAGTGGAAGATCTCCTGCTATAGATCTACAAACTCTATTAAACACATTTGGGATGAATATGAACTGACTGCATCACTCCTCACCTCCATCGCCACAAGATCTAGTGAAACATCTTGGAGGTTATTCTAAGAGCAATTGGAGGAGTAAATGTAGAAGGGGATCTTATGTTCAGGTGTCCATAATCTTTTGTCCATATTTCCTACGGCTTAATAATATTAATGGACGACATTCTAGTGACAAAGATGACAACATTTATTTATTTTAAGAACTTCAATGTGGCCAACTTTAGAGGAAGTGAAACAAGTTCATACAGATGCTTTCAAACGAACATGCAAGAGAGCAATAATGGCAATCGAAGGTACAGTTTTTAAACTCTCCTGGCAGGAATTCAGCAAATTCATCATCATACTTAAATCCAAACTGAATGTGTTTAAGGAGTTTTCATCTGAAGTTCGGTTTCTATGTACTTGAATTGCCCCCTGGCATGTCCCTGTCCTGGAAGACCCACCATTGAAGGAGGGCATTGTGGGATGGAGGTGGTGGATTGTTTAGCCTCCGGTTTTATGCTCCACTAACTTTTGATTCTAAATAGGCCACTGTGTTTTCTCTGTGTTCTCTGTATTATTAAAAGCAGAGTTCATTAGACACAGTTCTAAGCTCAGACGTCTGGCATTTACACAAGAACCTATAAGGTTAACTGTTCCGGCCTACTTTGTCTTAATAAAAGAAAGGCGCACAGACTGTATCTCGAAATGCTGCTACCTTTATAATTGCTTTATTAATTATAACGAGGTGGTACATACGTTTGCAGCGTTTGTTTTAGAACCGACGGTTGAATTGAGGTCACACAGCTCTCACTTCATATAATAAAAGGGTTAGAAGGCTCGAGAAAGCTCAGGTTTAATGACACAGCAGTCGACTATAATTTGTGCAACAATCAGCCGGTAATAAGTGTAATTGAAATGTCAGAAGCTCTGAAACCGTTTTCCGGACACACACAAAAAAAAAACATTATATAGACAAGACATTATGGACACCTGAGCATGAGATTTTAACATCTCAATCCACATTACGCTCCACTCGCTCTTCTAATAACCAAAATTCTGGAAGATGTTCCACTAAATGTTGGAGGGTGCTTGTAGAGAGTTGTGAAGGTCTATTAAATCAGGTTCTGATGTAGGTTAGAAGGTGAGGAAGCCTGGGGTGCAGTCAGCATTCATGTTCATCCCAATTAGGGGTTTAAAGCTTGATGGCCAATCAAGATCTTTCACACACTTACAATCTTCACATCTTCATGGAGCTGGAATTGTGCACTTTTTCAGGTTTTGAGATTTTTCTTTTAAATGCCGTATATTTTACTTACACACGAGAATAAAAACCTTTTCAAGGAAAGTGAAGTATTCAAAACTGGTACAAACTGTGGCATTTTCAGCACCTGAACAGCTCCACACGTGTATAAACATTATTTCTAAATGCGCTGAAGGAAAACATTCAGGCGCGAGATGATGAGAGAGAAAAGTGTTCACATTTCATACTCTCACCTTTGCTCAGACGATTGCATGTTCATGCGTCATCATCCGCCGACTTGTCGCTCGGTGCCCTGCATTTGTGTTTTAGTGGCAATTACGGTGGCAGACAAACACTGCATGTCTAGATGGGGTTCCTTTGGGGAACATTGCACCATTTCCTGGTTTTTTTTATTTTTTTATTATTGAGATTTATCATATATTTTTTACATTTTGTTAGACCATATACATATTTTAAAGGGGTTTTAGGGAGGGATGGGGAGTGTGGAGTGAGAAGGAATGCCACTTTTCGATTTTCCATTTGAGGGAATTACAAGAGAATTATTCACAGTCCCATCGAACAACAAAGAGTTTTCCTAAAATGCAGATCCACATTATAAAACTAACATTCTTTTCTAACACTGAGACAGATTATAAATGGAATATTGGAAGGGGTGGAGAAGTTTCCGCTTCGGGAGGCGCAAAATAGGAGGTTCGGAGAAGGGAAAAAAACGAGGGAATGTGAGAAAGAAGGGAGGTCAGGAGGAAAAGAGGTGCAAGAACGATGCACAATACACACAATGGTTTCTAAACACTCATCATGCTGCACCAAGATCTCATCAGAAAAAAAAAAAAAAACAAGCTCTGGGGGGGATAAAAATACAGCAATGCTACATGAGATTGGTAGGAATATTTGACTGAATGTTGATGATATTAACGGTTATGTGTGATACCCAGACTTTTTTTAAAATTATGATACCCCCTGGACCCCAAAAAAAAACTTAACCCAAATGAGCAACAGCTCGTCGTTTAGGTCTCGCGAGCACAGAGTTGATTTCGGTCTCTGGGAAACCTGCAAATATTCCTGTATAATGGTGCAAAAACGAGACTGAGATCGCAGTTATAGATATAAATAATAACCTTCGTCTTTGGTGGTAAAACAGAAAAAAGAAAAACGCCTCAAAATTGGAAAAATGTAAAATGATAAAGGTTAAAAAAAAAAAAAAAAAAAAAATTGTGAAGTTGCTCTTTTGAGATTTTGTGCAATGACATCATGCATCACAACATGACAGTACGGGTAGGAATATAACGAGACCTGGGTGGCTTCAACCGACCGCAGGGCTTCATCCTATTCTTTTCCCAAGGTCACACACGTATGTGAGACTATTTTGTATTTCTAGAGGGAATAAACTCAACTTAGAGCTGATGAAGGGATGCGATCGTCCGAATTAGCGTGACGAATCAGAATACGAATCGGATCGGGGTGTAAGATGGGTGCGTTAAAGGGTTTTATGTGGATTGGTCTCGTTGTACAGTGGAGAGATGGAGAGAAGGTGGAGTTCGTCCACTCCACTCCTTCAGCTGGCCGTCCTTAAAGAGGAGGTTAACGGCAGGGAGGGGGACGCCGGATTCAGCCGGCGGCTGGCAGAGAGGCCCTGATAGACCACTGTCCGGGTCTCCGGAAATGCTGCAATCCTAGAAGACGATAAAAAAAATACAAGCGAAGGGAATGACCGGACTGGAACCAAAATATTATCCACTGAACGTATCAAGAACGTGGCTTACTTGGAATGACTGGATAAAACTCAGAACTTTCAAGGACAGCTTTCGACTGGAATGCAGTAGTTCATGAAGACTGGAAAGAGAAGTGGATCATTTATGAGGAATCATATTTATAACGTGTTTTAACACTTATTACAGTGCATGTGGTTGTCTATGAAATCCTGTATATAGAAAACTCTGGAAAAAAAAACGTTCCGAATCTCTATAAAAATGAAAATATTTGACCGAAATGACCAAAAAGACTGTGATTGTCCAGAAAGCAGAGCTTAAAGTGCCCAAAAGGTGTCCAAAACCTTGCAGCTTGATACTGATAGATCAGTACGAACCATTTTCCCACTCTAAGGGTATACACGGTGTGGTCAAAAGTATTGGAATACTTACTAATAGGTTCATTCGGATTCGGGTCAGAACACACGTGTACGAGACGTCCGCCCTGCGGGGTTTTAGTTACCTGTCTTTGCTGCAGAGTTTGTGGGAGACGATCCTCTCGCACACTTTACGGTTCAGCTCCGAGCCGAAGAGTGGCATTCCGAAGCACAGCTCCAGAGGCACCCACTCGTCCTCGCTGGAGGAACCTACAGGCAAAAAAACAGAAAAAAAATATATAAGACTGTGACGTGTCATGCGTAGTGAGTTGGTCTCGCCGTGTCACACACGTACCCTCTGTTCCCTGTTTCTTACTGCTGTCCCCGTTGTTCTCCTCAGTAACCAGCTCGAAAGATTCACTGCTTCCATTGGCGTCAAAGCCGGTACCGAACTCGGGGTCTCCTTGAACAAGAGAAGACATGATGTCCTCAGGAAACGGTATATAAACACACACACACACGCGTGCGCACACACGCAAAAACAGCAATTAAAAGGCTAACCGAGTTAGAGATAAAAAGCTGTCCTATTAAAACCCTTTCCCGTATTCTAATGTAATTGGCGCTCTCGCTGAGATCTCGAGCTAATGATCGTCCTGAAGGTCTTCTCCTAATCTTTCTTCTGAATATGGGCGAAAACAAAAAGCTTTAATGATCACCGGCCGCGTCGGCGTCGCTCGGCCTGCAGAGGTTCCTGTTGCTGCTGTTTAACATTGTGATGTAGCCACACTGGTGCTCCAGATCCACTTTGTCCCGCAGGACCTTCAGAGCCTTGTGTGTGCACATGTTGGAATAGGAGAACTCTGGTACAGGGAGAAAAAAAAAAAGGGCTCATGATGTGGATCTGATAAACATCTGATAAATCGGGATTCTTTTATGAAAGTGGTGATACCTTCTTTGAGCTCGTCTTCGTCGAAAGGGAACGGGATATAAACGGTTTCTCCGTGACCGTGAATGCCTTGACCCTGTCGGGGCGGGAGGAAGAAAAAGAAAGACGGCGCGTCAGAGGAGATCTCTGGCGCTCCGGCGAAGCGGCTTGAGGACATCGTTTGGATTTGTGTACCTGTATGAGAACCGCGGAGTGAGTCAGGGCGTCGTTCAGCATGGTCAGGACGTTTGATGAGGGCACCACGCCGGGGTCATGACCCCAGGATGTGATCATGAGCCGATCGTAGGCCTAAAGAAAAAAAAAAAAAAACGGGTACAAACCCATTTGTGTGCACATTTCAAGAAATGTCATTTAGCTTAAAAATGCACACACACACACACACACACACACTTACTTCAGTATGCAATTTTTCAATAAAAACTACTACGGTTGAAAGCTCCTTCTCCTTTATTGGAAAATGATCCATTCCGGATTGATCGCACTGACAGGGTACCTACCTGGAAGATTTCCGGTAGTTTCCGTAGTCTAGAGCCCTTAGATAGCAGGAGAGAAGGAGGGCCCTGGCCAGTCACATGGTACAAATACAGCTTAAACCAAATAGAGCTGACTTCAGGAATCGCTGGTCCAATGTGCTGGAGGACAAAAAAAAACATACACTATATGGACAACGGTTTGTGGACACCTGGTTCATATGTGCTTCCTTTTGAGCACCAGTAAAGGGAAAATATCAGGGTTTATCCTTTCTATACAGTGGTGTGCCTTTAAGTCTGAGGGAACATACATGGTTTTTTGTTCTTCTTTCGGCTGCTCCCATTAGGGGGCGCCACAGCGGATCATCCGTCTCCACACCCCCCTGTCTTCTACATCTGCCTCTTTCACACCAACTACCTGCATGTCTTCCCTCACCACATCCATAAACCTCCTCCTTGTTCTTCCTCTTTTCCTCCTTCCTGGTGTCTCCATCCTCAGCATTCTCCTACCGATATACCCCATGTTCCTCCTCTGCACATGTCCAAACCATCTCAATCTCACCTCCCTCACTTTGTCTCCAAAACGTCCTACATGCGCTGTCCCTCTAATAAACTCGTTTCTAATCCTGTCCATCCTCATCACTCCCAACGAACATCACAACATTATATATATATATAAATATATGATCGAACAATCATCTGTTCAGAATTCGGTTATTGGTAATGAACAGTGTCAACAGAAACATACACACACACACACACACACACACACACACACACACACCTGCTTGGAAATCCTACTGAGAGTCGGTGGAGGTCTAAATAATTGATGAAGGTCATGTGACAGGGACAAAAAAAAAAAAAAAAAATCTTGTTTGCTCCTTTTTTTTTTTTTTTTTTTGATTTTGATTTTTATTTTTTTTTTACAAACAGGTCGTTATTTTTTTTTTTTACTTTACGCTTCGATTAATTGAGCACCTTAAGTATGAAAAGTATTTGAGGATGAAGTCGAAAATTTTGTTGATTAGAAGAAAACTACTAATAAGGTAACAACAAACTAGCACTCAGCACCAGACGAGTCTCCAGACAAGGAGGAGGAGGAGGTGGATGAGGAAGAGGAGGCGGGGCTTACCTGAGGTGTACAGCTGCTGACTGGTCGGATCTCGTTGCTTAGCGGCGCCATGGAAACCAGGAGCTTGTAGTTCTTGTTGAGCACGCGGCTGCAGGTGGCAGGATCCAATCCCAGCAGACTCTCACATCGGAGGAGGTCCAGGGGCAGGCCTGAGGGGGGAAAATGCACGTGTACACATACACACACACACACACACGCACACACACACGCACACGCACACGCACACGCACACGCACACACACGCACACACACACACACAATAAATCGAATGCACAATTAGATCTAGCGCCGACGCGGTTGTATTTGTATTAATAATTGAATTATTGTTTTTGGAAATTATGTAAATAAGGTGTAAAAATTTGTTTTATTTTTAATAATAATAAAAATATAAATAGAAGTAATAGAACACTGAGGGATCACCTATATTTGGTACGTCGGGGCCCTGATCAGGAGTGAGTTCTTTGTTGTAGCGCAGAAAGAGTATTGTGTTCCTGAGGGTAAGTGCATGATCGAAATACCTCTGAGCTTCTCCTTCAGCAGTGCTTTCCACCTTCACACACACACACACACACACACACACACACACACACACACACACACACACACACACACACACACACACATTTATTACCAGCGATTAATATCTCGTCTTTACATATACACAGTGTGTGTGTTGTGAATATAATCTACAAGTCAAGCAGGAAATGGGTTTAGGCTTAAATAAGTGATAAGAAGAAGCCAAGAGAAATGTGTGTGTGTGTGCATGTGTGTGTGTGTGCGTTGTGTGTGTGTGTACTCTGTATAATAAGTAAGCAGGCTTTCCTGCCTCTTCACCAGCAGCTCGCAGGATGAGACTGTTTGTCTCCCGTGCAGAGGCTCAGTTCCCATGGTGCATGGTAATGAAGTCTTTTTTACCTTCTCCAGTTCCATCAAAAAGCTGTCCAGAGTCTCGTCAGACAGCTTCCCAACCTCGAACATGGTCACCGCGTGGCTCTTCAAATTCTGTCAGACAAATAAAAAAAAAAACTGAATTACTTTCTTCATACAATGAACCATTTTAATCGCTTTACAGGGAACATCTGCTCTGCTTCTAGTTTACATTCAGCCTAGGATGAGCCAAAAATAATCTACATGCAACACATCAACCTTTAAGCTGGATGGCCTTCAAGAGAAGAAGACCTTACTAGGTTCCAGGTAGGGGGTTGTATCAAAAAGGTTACGAGACTCCTTCAAAATACTTCCAATGCACTTTTCCCTTCACTTGAACCAGGAGACCCAAAACTGTGCGCAAAATCATCTCCATGAAGATCTGCTTTAAATGGGTTGGAGCCATTTGCTATAAACCCTCTTGAACACCTTTGGGATGATTGTGAACGCCGATTGCAACCCAGAACCTCCTCACCTTCTCACCTCCACCAATCAGTACCTGACTTTACTGACTGCTCAAATGAATCTCCACATATCTCCACAAATCTAGTGGAACATCTTCCCAGAAGAGTGGAGATTATTATGCTTCCTAAGATAATAAATGGAAGTATAAGAGGTGAAAATGAAGGGTTGAAAGGTTTGGGTGGAACTCACGGGGGAAAGGTTGCCCATCATGAGGAAGGCTGTGAGGGTGGAATCGAACAGGAAGGCGATTCTCTTCGTAGGAGCCGCAGGAATACTCAAACTACTCACACTGACTGCGTCTGAAAAAGAAAAAAAAACGTTTTGGTTAAATTCTACCTTTTGTATTTAGATTTCGAATGCTTTGTTCTGATTGGTCAGAAGGTGTGGTTCTGATAGCACAGTCGATATCGGAGTTCCCAGGGGAGCGTAATAAGTGACGGACCACAAGTTTGTTTGGTCTCCGCCCCGAGCGGATTTTTTTTTTTTTTATCAGTATTACATTTTAAAAAACATACACAACAATGATAGAGGTATAAAAAAGATCCAGAGATGTTAGAAAGCTGAGCTCAGTTATGATACAGCGCCCCCTAGAGCACAGACTGTTAAGCGCCCCAAAAAATGGCAGCGTGGCCATCCCGGGGCTTGAACCCCTGACCTTCTGATCAGTAAACCCAGAGCCTTAACTCAGGTTTGCTCATGCCAGGTGTGTGATATGACCTTTTAAACATTTTTTTTTGAGACGTGTTAACTCTCAGGTCACGTCTGTACGCAATTAAACGTTTTTTTTTTTTATCTGAAAAGTATTTAAGGTCAAATGAATGCGATGCTCCGTGTGTAAATGAGCTCTCGCTGTGCATATGTAATGTTTTTTTGTTTCACCTTGGTCCTCCAAACTGGTGGTGTCCGTGTCAGTCGCGGAGGAACCAGCCTCCATTACTGGGCTGCCCCCCTCCCAGGACAACAGCATCTTCTGGGGGTCCATAGTTCCCCTAAAATACACACAAACACCCCCCCACACACACACACACACACCAAGCAGAACGTCAGAAATGCGCTCGGTTCAAGCTCTAAAAATAACCGAAACTCATGTAGAAACTCAACTGGTTGGCGTACTTCAGTCTGTTAACAGAGGGGGCGCTTTTCCACGATTGGTGCAGCTGGTCGGGGCTGATCACCTGACCTTTCTTGATGGCGAAACCAAGTCGGCAATACATGGACACGGCGTTCTGCATTCGAAACGCGGATCTCAGATTAGCGTTGTGTTTTAAAGCAACAAAAGTCTTCATATTGTATAAACGTGAGCGCTACACAGACGTGGACAGATCGATCGATACGCCGGCACGAAAATCCCGAAACATCTCAAAAGTCATTCCATTATTTTTTAAATACAAAAATACTTGAATACAATAATGCCCACTCCTAACGTAATATTTAGAGGCTGCAAATTTCAGAAGATTTCAATAAGACATCTGGAACACACTTCCTGAGCAAACTGCTCCAGCTGTCTCGGGTTTGAAGGTTCTTCTCCAGTTTCCATAGATGTTAGATAGAATTCAGATCAGGGTTATAAAAGGCTGCTTCAGAATGATCTAAAGTTTTGTTCTTGGATGTTCCTGGGTGCTGGATATTAGATGTATAGGTTTGTCCTGATGGAGGACTCAAGGCTCCTAAAGTTACAGCAAATCTATTTGTCTTTTGGAGGACTATAAGGTACGCAAGCTAGCTGGGATTGAAGTACGCACCTTCACCAGGCCCAGGTCGATCTGCAGGACGTTCGCCAGCTGAAGAAAAAGAAATAAAGAAGTCGAATTAAGCGTTATGTATGAAGGATATACCCTGAATACCAGGGTTTCTGCAGATTTCACCAAAATCTAATTTAAGACCGCTAAGACCATTAAGACACCACAGACACTAACAAACAAAAACATTTCAATGAGCGTTAGAGGTAAAGTTATATGGACATCAAAAAATTAAGACCTGTTTAAAATGATTTAAGACCTACAACAGAGAATTTAAGACTTTTAGAGACCTAAAATGTGGATTTTTTTTTTTTTTTTTACTTTTTTTTAGACTTTGTAAGACCCTGCGAAAAAATGCTGAAAAAAGCCTGAGCAGAAGATATAAATTATTAACTGTAAATTGCAATACGCGTAAATGAGCAAATGGGGGCGCATGAGAGTCTCAGGAGTATTTCATTCGTGCTCATTTAGTAGCCAATGACTTGTCATTAAAAGCTTCATGTTTCGGGGAAAAAATAAATCGATTAATAAACAGTACCATGTACCTCGGACACGTTGGTCTGCTCATCGATGGACACGAAGATTTTGTACAGCAGCGTCTCGAAGTAATCGCCCTGGACCCTGTTCATGACAAACCCCTCCAGAGGGGGCACTGTGGGCGGAAACAAAATCAAACATATCATCTATCTGCTGTGGATGCCTAAACCGTCATACTATAAGGCCAAAAGTATTGAGACACTTGACTTTTCCAGCCATGTGTGTTTTTTTGCTACTGCAAACTTGGAGGTACATAATTGTATATGATGTGTTAAGATTGAAGATGATGTCAGTTGCATACATTTTCTTTCAGTTGAACCAGAAGACCCAAACCTGTTCCAGCATGACAAAGCCACCTCCATGAAGATCTGCTTTACATGGGTTGGAACTGTGTGGAGGATCTGGAGTGTCCTGCTATAGTGCTATAAACCCTATTGAACACCTTTGGGATGAATGTGAATGCTGACTGCACCCCAGGAACAGGAACCTCCTCACCTTCTCACCTACGTCAGTGCTTGACTTTACTAACCTGCCGAATGAGTCTCCACAATCCTTTCACAAAATCTAGCGGAACATCTTCCCAGAAGAGTGGACATTATTATGACAGGAAATGGGGAATAAATGTGGAATGTAATGTCAGTCTTGTTTGTTTGGTCAGCAAATTGTTTAGCATTCTAGATTCTTAATGTAAAGAAAGACTTTTTTGGAATGAAACAGTTGCATGGATGTTAAAATTTCTTCACAAAAAACATACATCTCAGACTTTCGGACCTTGGAGATGCTCAAAATCGGAGTAAGTTTGCAATCCGACACTTCTCCACCCATTGCATTATTCACCTTTACACTGATAACTACATACCTGATATACAGCTGTCATCAGATATGGGTACATCAAGGTATATAAATCCTCTGTTATACAGACCTGAATAAGAAAAGAACAAAATGTACATATAAAAACTTGTCGCTTGAATACATAAGCAGTCATTCGGCAGCTTCCTCAGTTAAAAATAGTACAGATTGCACTTCATACATAATCCCAACTCTTATCTCCGCTTCTTCCATGAACCTTTATTCAGCCCTTAATGGCTCAAACTGCTGCACTCTGCCGTAACACGTCATATTATGTTTGAACTGGATTCTCGTGCAGATGAATTTCTGTCAGCGTGAGCCGCTCGGATATGACACTCACTGAGAACCACGTTGTACTCCATCGATCCAGTCAGCTGAGGTCCGGCATCAATCATCTTATCAATGGCCTTCTTCTCGGCTGAAGAACAGATCTGTAATCGACCAACACAAAGCGGCATTCAGAATGACACCACTACTGACGAGCAAGTATATAAAAGAGGAGTGTTTTGAGAACAGTTTTTATATATATAAAATGTGTGTGTGTGTGTGTGTGTGTGTGTGTGTGTGTGTGTGTGTGTGTGTGTGTATACATAACAACATTCTATTTAATCCAAATGTGACATTTTTGTCTCTAACCCTGACAGAAAGCTTAATAGTTTGGGGTTGTTTGGGATCATGGAAAGTTCCGGAAAGTGAAAGGAATCCTGAACCAACATGGCTCCCATTCCATACTTCAACACAATGCAATTCCGTCTGGACTGCGGCTCATTGGAACCGATTTCACCATAAGACAAGAACGGCCTGCCAAGTCACCACACCGAAATCCCATTGACCTGCTCTGGGATAAACTGGATCATAAAGAAATCTCCAACTAGTGAAGAACATCTCTGGCAGGTTTTACAAAAGACATGGCAGAGTATTTCGGCTGAATGTTCGGAGAACTGTCCAGGTGCTGAAATTGTGTAAAGCTTCTTCGTGCTAAGGGAGGATTTTTCAATACGTTTGTTTGAACAAAGTAAATCTCCATACCGTTACATTACTGAGTTTGTTGCATAGAAACAAAAGGAACATGCAATTGTCTCTACAATAAAAAGACAGAGTTTTCTAGCTTTTGACAGGAAATGCACACAATTCCACAATCCCTATCAGCCACTAGAGACCACAGTAGGAGCTTTTTCAGCACAGCAGTGACACTGGAACGGGTGGTGTGTGGTGCTGCTCGTAACAGTATTTCTCAGCTTATTAAACACCTCAGTGTCAACGCAGAAGTAAAAATAGTCACAAAAAATCACTATCTGACAGCGGACTTGAATAAAATGGAAAAAAGTTGAATGCAAATGAAATACTGATGATTTATGATGTGCTTTGGTCCTTGGAAGATCTGGGTTTCATGGTTTCAAATTTCTACAATCTATACAAATTTATTAAGCATCTCTAGGTTTATCTAATAAAATTCACAAATTAAAGGTACACTGTATGAGCAAAGGTTTATGGACACCTGACTATAAGATTGGTATGTGCTTTTTGAGTGTCCTGTTCCACATTTAGTTCCAATTTCCTACACTCTTCTTTTCTAGGAAGATGTTCCACTAGATCTTGTGGAGATTTGTGCTCATTCAGCCAGGTAATAAATGCAGAAGATCTTCCACTATAAAGTCAGGTGTTCCAATACTTTTGCCAGTGTAGTCAAAGTATACCTAATAAAATATAAGAAACATAATCCTGCTTTGATTATACGTCACCAATCGATGCAAATAATATTGGGGCAATAAAAGTGTCACAACTACAAAAACATCATCATGAGGACCATCAAAACAAAGTTCTGGCAATTTTGGTATCTATCAGGAGTTTGTTCTGGGGGAAAAAAATCCTAAACTTTGAATATCTCGCAGAGCTCCATTGAATCTATTATTTATGCCAAAAAAACTAAATCAGTAAGCAGGAAATCATAAGTCATAGATGCAACCTGTAGTTTATAGCTTGGGCACTTCACAAACCTGGACTTTACCGAAAAAAACAAAGCTTCACAAAGATAAAATAACTACAATAATCTCCAAAGTCAAACCCACTACATATCACAGTGAGCAAATTCACTATTCCTGCAAGTGAAGCATGGTGGGGGTAGCACCATGATGTGAGGATGTATTTCATCTGTCTGCCTGGCAAGACAGATGGCGCCAAATACAATCAAAGAAAACGTCTGTGAGACATGACACTAAACGGATGGATTGCTCTCCTGCAGAAATACAATACTGGACATTCAGCTAAGGTTCACAGGAATAGTTTAAAGCCTAGACCTCGATCTAAAGACTAGTGCTTAATAATGTCCGTCCAATCTGGGGATCGAGAAGAAGTATAAGCAAAAATATGCCCCAGACATGCAAACTTGACAAACATCTGGCATAAATATAGCGGGTATGATGTACCAAATCTTATCCAGAAGCTTTTTCTTTTAATTATGCATCATTAAATCCAACTCTCAAAAGATTTGATTGCTCACCCTTATGTCGTCCTCAGTGATGAAGCCGGTCTGCGCCACCCACCACGGTTCCACCGAGATCTCCACTGGCTTGGCTGGCAGGAGGTCCCTTGCTGATTTTCTACGGAAGAATTTCTGGTCGGGGACAGATGCTTGCTTAGGCGAGAGCATGTGCATTTCATCAAATCTACAAGACATGACTCTCGGAGGAGCACTACAGTGCTCTCCTCTGGGTTCTTCCGAACGCAGCCGGATTTCTTAGACCATCTGATGGTTTTCATGCTAACAAATCCTGAGAGAGCTTCCACACACTTCATTAACATAGCTGCATTTTTTTTTATTTTAAAATGAAGGCAACAAGACAGATTGTGCTGAAGATAATTTAGATTTTTTGGTTTTATCTCTTACTTTGGATGATCTGCACTGGTTCATCAGATCGATGTATTGGTTCCGTCCAATTCCGAGAAGCCTTAGACCTGAAAATACAGAGTAATTTATAATTGATAATCTATTCCAGGGGTCCCTACAACTACAGCCTGCCCACACATTTGGAACGTCCTCTGAACAATGCCAGGAAAATATTAAATTCAAATTTGAGATATTTGTTTTACTCATATCATATTTGTATTTGATAATAAATGCTGGCATTTCAACTTAAATGTCCCTTAGTTATTAAGAGAGGTCGAGGCACCGATAATTGATCACTGGTACTATCGACTATCAGCAAAAATCCATACCGATACTTTTTCCAACTTCCGGTCCTCTCTCATTACAACAGCGGCCTCTAGAGGCGAATTGCATACAACACGTGAGACTGCATGCTGCACAGAGAGCGCTATATTATATTTATTATTTATAATGTATTAATTATATAATTATATTTATTGCATATTGTATATATAGTCATATTTATTTGCTTTGGCATATTTTCCTGATTCAGTACTGTTTTTGTCTTTTTGTAATAAAGCGCAGTACTATTTGTCATGGAGTGGTAAGGTTGTTTTTTCCAGTATCCATTTAAAAAAAATATATTGGTTGATGAATGGGTTCTCAGCAAGTACGAACCAACCTAGCTATCGGTGTCGTTTCAGTATAATCCAATCGGTCGACCTCTAGTTATTAATATAACCTGCTTATTTGTTAGATTCATCCGCCAACCATATACATAAGTGTGTAAATTATTTAAATAATAAACTAACAAATACTTTTAAAATGATAATAAAATCTCGATAATAATACTGGGACTCACTTTAGCACATGTCATTTTTCTGTTACAGACCACCCCTATTACAGTGAGAAAATAAAGTTTCAGGACCCCTGGTCTAGAGATTATAATAAAGTCTAGATGTATATAAACAGTAAACACACACATTGTCCATACCCGAGGCTCCTAGACAGCAAGGTCAAGTATAAGGATTAAAACCGACAAGGGCCACATGAAAGCCTGAATCACAACACTCACGCTCTCGACTGAAGCACATTCTCGGGTGTTTACTGACTGAGACGGAACACTTCACATCTCAAAGCTTTTCTTTGAGTTATAAATAACTAACATGCATCCATATTTTATAGCCTTGTTGCCTCACAATCCCAAGTTCAATCCCAGGAGACTTGAATCTCGGACGCTACTAAGTGCCAAGTGAGTGTGTGAATAAGTGTGTGAACACGAGTTTGTATGTCCCATCTAGTGTTCATTAAATACACTCCGGATCCAACCAGACAGCCAGGATTCTTCTGACTGGGTTACACTGCACTGTGATGAAGCAGGAGTAGCAGCTGTGACTTGTCTTGATCAGTGGGAGAGAATGGAGAGATCAGTGGAGCAGTGGAAGAGAACAAGGAGATTAATGGAGCAGCGGAAGAGGATGAAGAGATCAATGGAGCAGTGGAAGAAAATGAGGAGATAAGTGGAGCATTGGTAGAGGATGGAGGGGTTAGTGGATCAGTGGAAGAGAACATGGAGATCAATGGAGCAGTTGAAAAGAATAAGAAGATCTTCGAATCGGTGGTAGAGGATGGAGAGATCATTGGAGCTGTTGTTTAGAATGAGGAGATCAATGGAGCAGTAAAAGAGAATAAAAGATCCGTGGAGCAGTGGAAGAAAATGAGGAGGTCTGTGGAGCAGTGGGAAAGAAACGGGAGATCGTTGGAGGGGAAGCCAGAGATTAATGGAGCAGTGGAAGAAAATGAGATCAGTGGAGCATTGGTAGAGGATGGAGGGGTCAGTAGAGCAGTGGAAGAGAACACGGAGACATGGAGATCAAAGGAGCAGTGGAAGAAAATGAGAAGATCTTTGAATCTGTGGTAGAGGATGGAGGGATCATTTAAGCTGTTGTAGAGAATAAGGAGATCAATGGAGCAGTGAAAGAGAATCAGAGATCAGTGAAGTTGTGGGTGGGGGGGGGGGGTTTCAGAGAAGATCGTGAAACTACTGAATAATGCAACTTCACTACAATGACACCTGCAAATGGCCAGATGATTCTCCATCCCATATCTACAAAGGCTTCATATTTTGCTTTGAACAATCCTGGTAGCTTTTATGGTGTGAGCAACCAAAAAAGCTCTGAAATCCAATGATTCCTCCTCTTTATTTAAAGTCCCTCAAGCTAGAAGCACACACACACACACACACACACACACACACACACTTCTTTTTATTTATCTTTCTATTATTTACTGGCTGTTTTTATCTCCACCTGATGTGCATTCAAGCCGAGTCTATTTCATTGCAGACGCTACTTATGGGCAGGTCGATACGCTCATGTAGTATTGACATCACGATAAAGTATATCAATATATTTTCGGCGTTCCCGTGATATTTCTGTAAACAAAAATAAATTAGTTAAATATTTCGGCGTTTCCACAAAAACATGGCCTTGTGCTGCCTGCTACTGCTCACACACTGCTGAGCTCTTTTGGCTGGTGGCCATGTGAGTGAGCATGAGAAGGTCACTGATGATAGTTAATCACGGGGCAAAACGAGAAAAGAACTTACAGTCAGCGGCGGTGAAGTTGGGCAGAGAGTCGTAGCTCTTCTCGCTGTTCATAATGTCCTGTAGATATAAAATAAGACAAAGGTGTGAGATCTTCCATGGAGAACATTGTATTATAATCATAATAAGTGTTAACCCATATGTGGTCCTTCTCCGAACTACAAATTTAGAGGGAGCCTGAAATCTTTTCATCAAGTGAACCAGAAGTCCCAAACCTATTCCAGCTTCATGACGGTCTGTTTTAAATGGGTTGGTGAACACCCTTGGGATGAATGTAAACTGCCTCACCTTCTCACCTCCATTTTACAACCTGGCTAAATGAATCTCCAGAAACCTCCACAAAAACTTCTTCCCCAGAAGAGTGGAGGTTCTTAAAGCAGGAAATGGAGAGTAAATGTGGAATGGGATGTTCAAAAAGATTCACACACCAATCATGTTCAGGTGTCCACAAAAATTTGCCCACATAGTATACATTTGAATATCAGAACTCAAGAGTGGAAGATCTTCACTGGCCTGTTCAAGAACCCTGTTGAAATTGTCAGGATGAATTGCACCCCAGGCCTCCTTGCCTTCTCACATACATCCCTCCCTGACTTTACTACCAGGCTGTATGAATCTCCACAAATCTCCACAAATCTTGTGGAACATCTTCCTAAAAGATGTATTTTCCAGACATGTATCAGAATCCGCCCACGCATGGAAGTTGCATGGGTTACTGAGTGCTCGCTGGGAACTTGATGGCCGGCCCCAGGCAACCATATGCAGCGGCAGACGATCAGCTCTCGCGGTTGCACGACTCCAGACAGCGATGTGTGGGAGAAGAAGTTGTGTTTGTGGTACAATAGTAAGTTTAAACCTCATAAAACTGGATCTAGACTGGATCTACTGAACATCCATTCCACATTTACTCTCCATTTCCTGCTTTAAGAACCTCCACTCTTCTGGGAAGAAGTTCTACTAGATTTTGTGGAGATTCATTCAGGCTGGGGTGGAGGCCGTCAGCGTTCACATTTATCCCAAAGGTGTTCAATAGGGTTAATAGCTCTAAATTTCCACATCTTCCAATCCATGGAAAGCAGATCTTCATAGAGCTGGCTTTGTGTACACTAGCATCGTCATAGACAATGTGTGCCAACCGTTTGGTAAAGAACCTCATATTAGTAGAAAAGTCGAGTGTCCAAAAAATTTTTGTCCATAAATATTGGGACATCTGACGTTCCCAGTACAAATTCATCGCAGAAGTGAAGAACTTCACTTTACTTCATCCGTGAAGCTCACGTTCATGCTGGAACAGGTTTGGGCCTGTCGGTTCGGTTGACGCTACGGCACACAAAGCCGGTCTGTGCGGATAAGTTTGCAGAAGAACCTCATACGGGTGCGATCGCAATCAGCGTGAGAATTACTCAAACGTTTTCCACACATCGTACACCATAAACCACTGAACCATCCACGTTTTACTTCTTCCCAGCTCCTGAATGCCCTGAATCCAATAGGTTCTGTCATCAAACCCGACAGAATAGTGTGTTCAAAATAAACACGGAAAGACTTACGGACTTTCGCTGGTAGACCAATAAACTACTACACGTTAAAGTTAAACCTTTTACAAACAAATAAATGCCCATAAATTCCTACATGCAATTAAAGCACTTCATAAACAATCCCTTTTTCACCCCACAGCAGAGCCAAATGTCATTGAAGGCTATTCCTGACAAGGGACAGGTACAAACCACACCCAGGATGGATCTCAACCATTCAGCAGGATGTCATAATGTTGAACAACGTCAGAATTTCTGACGTTCCCCTCGCACCAAGGTCAATGAACGTCTAGTCTGATGGAGGAAAATAAATTCGCCACTGTAGATTTGTGCGTTTGGGGGAAAAGCTGCTTCTGTGAACAAAAA
This sequence comes from Silurus lanzhouensis, assembly GCA_039877035.1. NCBI lineage: Eukaryota > Metazoa > Chordata > Actinopteri > Siluriformes > Siluridae > Silurus > Silurus lanzhouensis. The sequence continues at coordinate 364,157 of JBCEWE010000431.1, read as the reverse complement.
TACTTTTCTGGACTCATGTGGAACATCTCAGTTTCTGTAGACTGGACTGTAGATCTCTCCATGCAGATCTATTCCCTATAGATTTGTAACAGTGGTTATTTCCCCACAGATTTCTACAGATTTCTCTCTGTAAATAATTTTCCTACAGATCTCTTCCTGTAGATCTCTTCCTGTAGATCTCTCCATGTAGGTCTTTCCGTGTAGATCTCTCTATGTAGGTCTTTCCGTGTAGATCTCTCAATGTAAATCCCTCCATGGATTTTCTTCCATACAGAACTCTCCTGATAGAGCGCTCTCTGTAGATCTCTTCATGTAGATCTCTTACTGTAGATCTCTCCATGTAGATCTCTCCATGTAGATCTCTCCATGTAGATCTCTCCTGATAAATATCTCTCTACAGTTTGTTTTCCTTGTAGATAGCTCCATGTACACCTTTTCCTGTAGATCTCTTACTGCATATCTCAGTTTAAATATAAATGCTTATATTTGGCCTGTGTGTAACTTTATATTTATACCCCTGTGAAACAGGAAGTCAAGGTTGAACAATTTCCTGTTCCTAGTCACCCGGGTGTACTAGAAAACGTTAAATATCAATGGTACTTTAAACAGATTTCACTTGTATGAATTGTATATACTTTGAGAGAATTATATTTTATTGCATATTAAAACCGAGAGGAAACTGTTCCACTGTTTGTGCCTGCACTGTAAAAGAGCTTCTCCTCATCCCATCATGGCTTCACTTCTGTGCTACAGCTGAAGTTATATTTCACTGCTGCTGCATTGCTGACGTGCAGAGGAGAAATAAACGTCTCAGCTTTGGTGCTATGAGGTTGTCTGCGGCTTGTTTTTGGGGAATAGGGACGACAATTAACAACAAATCACTGGTCAGAAAACGAGCGAGACAGAAACTAATGCACTGCAGACAATCTCCTGAAACTCATTTCGAGTTCATTTGATTTGTTTAACACTTTAAAACAACATTCACTCGGCTGGTCAGCAAGTATTGAACAAATAGTTTAGATCTTTCTCTGTAGATCTCTTCCTATAGATCTATCCCTATACATTTCTTCCTGTAGATCTCTTCCTGCAGAATTGTTCCTGTAGATCTCTCTTTGTAGATCCTATTTCCTGCAGATCAGTCTCAGTAGATCTCTGAGGTCTCATAGATCTCTCTTTGTAGATCTATTGCTGTAGATAATTTGCCATAGGATCTGTACCTGTAGATCCCTCCATGTAGATCTCTCCCTGTATATCCCTCACTGTAGTTCTGTACATGTAGATCTCTCCCTGTAGATCTCTTCCTGTCTCTCACTGTAGATGTCTCCTTGTAGATCTCTCCCTGCAGAATTGTTCCTGTAGATCTCTCTTTGTAGATCCTACTCAATGCAGATCAGTCTCAGTAGATCTCTCCCTGTAGTTCCCTCTCTATAGATCTCTCCTTGTAAATCTATTGCTGTAGATCAATTGCCATAGATCTGTACCTGTAGATCCCTCCATGTAGATATCTACCGGTAGATCCCTCCCTGTAGATCTCTCCCTGTAGATCCCTCCATGTAGATCTCTCCCTGTAGATCTCTCCCTGTAGATCCCTCCCTGTAGATCCCTCCCTGTAGATCTTTCCCTGTAGATCCCTCCCTGTAGATCCCTCCCTGTAGATCTCTTGGAATTAAAGGAATTAATTAGATTTTTCCTTTTTTTTAATTTGGTTTGTATTATTGTACGTACGTATTTATATATTATATTGTTTATGTTTTTATATATTATGTTTGTCTCCAGTTTTGGATTATTTGCGTGTTCAAGCATTGATGCCGCACCTCCATGATGCTGATGTAGTATGAGAAGGGAGTGACCCGTAACCCTTTGACCATGATGTCGGAGAGGTGGTATGGGTACAGCATCAGGTGCTCACGGCTGTACTTCAGCAGCTCCTCGTAATAGCTCCTCTCGTCCTTCTTCACGTGCCTGACTGTCATGCGGAGAAAAAAAAAAAACATGACATCTCAATCCACAATTATATTTTGTGTAAATAAAGAAGATCCAGGATCCTTCAGAATGTTCTTACCCAGGTTGTTGCGAAACCGGAGCTGGTTCCGTATGCTGTACAGCAAGACCTGCTTGTCATACTCCCGCTGTGAATTTCCAAGACTCTGCAAATAACAAGAAATGGATGAGAAGTTCAAAAGGAGATATCAAATATCTCAACAATCTCCTGCTTTCAATCCCAAGACTGATTTTCTGCATGCCAGTTACCTCAATACCACGACCTGTAAGCATGACTAGGTGTTTGCATGATGCTGGTGATGATGGTCTGTAAAAGCTCAGACAAATTATGTGATTGGATGAACATTGCAAGAACATTGATGATGATGATGATGATGATGATGGTGATGATAAGGATGAGAAAAAGAAGGTTTTTTAAAGTCTCAGACAGATGATGTGATGTGAGGAACATTGCAAGAACATTGACGACTGATGGTGGTGGTGGTGGTGATCAAACACTCACAGATGATGTGATTTAAGGAACATTGCAAGAACATTGATGATGATGGTGATGATAAAGATGAGGAAAAGAAGATTCTTTAAAGTCTCAGACAGATGATGTGATGTGAGGAACATTGCAAGAACATTGATGATGATGATGATGATGATGATGATGATAAAAATAAGGAAAAGAAAGTTCTTTAAAGTCTCAGACAGATGATGTGATGTGAGGAACATTGCAAGAACATTGATGATGATGATGATGATGATGATGATGATGATAAAAATAAGGAAAAGAAAGTTCTTTAAAGGCTCAGACAGATGATGTGATTTGAGGAACATTGCAAGAACATTGATGATGATGATGATGATGATAAAAATAAGGAAAAGAAAGTTCTTTAAAGTCTCAGACAGATGATGTGATGTGAGGAACATTGCAAGAACATTGATGACTGATAGTGGCAGTGATCTTCAAACACTCACAGATGATGTGATGTGAGGAACATTGCAAGAAGGGCAATGATGATGATCTTTAAAGGCTCAGACAGATGATGTGAGGAACACTGATGATGAGGAGTGGAAGGAAAGGGAGTGGGGGGTTTAGACTCAGAGAGATGATATGATGTGAGGAACATTGCAGGAACGATGATGATGATGATGATGATGATGATGGATGTAGTCTTCAAAGGCTCCGACAGACATATTCATGTATGACATCTCATGCTACCTATAATCAGCCCTGTTAGGATGCACAGTCCAGGTGTTTACCTGCTTGACATTGGCCGGAAGCTTGTTCCACGGGTAATTCTGCCTGATGTGAAATTCCACGTCCGTGTTCATCGCTGTGTTTCCGCGGCTCCGCAGCTAAAAGGCCAGCGCCGGGGTTTCCGGGTAAGTCTGAGCCGACTGTACCCTCCCTCAGCCGCAATTACCACAACCTTTAACCCCCCCCCAAAATATAACCACCGAATAAAATAAATACACTGTAACACGATTCCTCCAGAACGTCCACTTCCTTGTCGTATAGCCAGGCAACCCGTTACGTCACGCGTCCACCTACTGTCGTCACTTCCGCCCAGCGTGTAAAGAACGGGCTGTAACAATAAAACGGGTTGCAAAAAAAAAACTTCTAGTGGACTACCGTAGTTCACTCGGGCAGTTCATTTTAAACCCTACGTAGTGCGCATGTCCCGGATGTAAAGCGCGATTTGAAACAAAGCCTCTCTAAAGAACGAATGAATGAATGAACGAATGCCTGTTTTCTGCTGATATGAAGCACCACACACACACACACACACACACACAGGGTACCAAATTATAGTGTGTTTTCTATTCTATGGCCCTCACATATATAAATCTATTCCTCCTGGTGCAATTCTTCGTCTATAAAACAACCATCAAGCAATAAATGAAAAGTCCGCTCTGAAAAAAAAATGGATTTGGTGAAATATTTTGGCCTTCAGTGTCATCCTGGTGCTAAAAATATCCTGCTCGGATTTATACTTCTGTTATTGCCGTGAGGAGATGACGTACCTTTATTGTAAAAAATAAACGCAGTATAACCAAGAAACCAATTAAAGACAATTCAACAAGTCTCCTTTCACTGTAGCCACAACTGCACCGCTCACATACACCGTCTCTAGCAGAAGCACTGAGGTAAGAATACCTCAAGGTGTCACAGACCCAAAGCTCTTTTGTACGTCGCTCTGGATAAGGGCGTCTGCTAAATGCCGTAAATGTAAATGTGGCCTCCACAATCACTCGATCTAAATACACTTGAGACGGTTTGGGATGTGTTGGACCAGAGAGTAAAGGAAAAGCAACCAATAAGCACTCAACACCTCTGGAAACTCCTCAAGATTGTTACAAAACCGTCCCAGGTGACGACCTCGTGCCGGATCTCTGCAATGGGATCAAAACTCTGAACTGCATCTTCATCTTCGGGAAGAGGGTGAAGTCCACAGGAGACATATCTGGCGAGTAGGGTTGAGAAACTCACGTGTGAAGAGAGCTCGGTGACACACGTGGTCAGAAAAGCAGCTTTTAATGTGCACAGGACGATGTCTTTTGGTACAGTGACTTATAAAGATCAGTGCTCCCTGTGACTGTGTGCGCAGGCTTGTGCTGCCATCTGTTGGCCTAACCACCCTCGAATCATACAGTAACCTTCACTTTCCTGAGAAGATGCTCCACCAGATTTTGGAGCGTGTAAAATCAGCTACTGATGTACACTGAGATGAAATGAGGAGGCTTTGGGTGAAATCAGCATTCACATTCATCTTAATAGGGATGAGGTCGGAGCTCTGTAGCAGGAGATCTTCCACTCCAACCCAAGCAGATCTTCATGGAGCTGGTTTTGTGCACATTGCTGGTCAGGAAGTTGTATGACCAAATTTCCTGAAGATCATAAGAAGAAGTAAAGTAACTAACGGTCATTATGTTTCACTTTATTTTCAATATTGTTGAGATGGGTGTCATTATCACTCCAGCTGTAGTGGACATTAGCGACGGGTCGTTCACCAAAGATTCGTTCATTTTGAACGATTCTTTAAAGTGACTCAAAAAAACGAGTCGCCTCAGAGTGATTCGTTTATATTCTACTGGATTCGCATGAGGAAAGTGTCGCAAAATCTCTGTAGGTTACGTACAGAAAACACAATTAAATAAATCATCTCACGAGTCTTCAAGTCCGAGTCGTTCGATCTTTTATCATGTGACTCCTATAGACGCTAAACAATGCATTCGATCAGGTTTTTTGGACCATATCTTCACGTTATTGTTTCAATAATTATGGGAGTCACGTGACAAAAGAACTAACGACAAAGACCAGAAGATACGAGGTGAAGCTGCTTATTCTGTTTATCATCATTTGTCTTTATTGTCATATTTTCATTATTGAAACTATAATCAAATTTGGTGTATGTAGAGGATTTGGGCATCTGCTTATTGAACATGTAACATTTTATTTCTGATCAAAGGAATGAAATGAACTAAACAACTAAAAAAAAAAAACGACTTGTTCATTTTGATGAACGAGTTTCCAAGAATTTTTCATTAAAGTCATTAAAATTGATCTTCTCTTCACTAAAGCACAATTTATTGACTGAAGGTAAATAATTAGAATGGATGTTAGTCCACTGAATTTTGCTTAGTAAGCAATTTAGTACTTTTAAATCTATTGCTTATTTGAGGTCAGAAGGAAGTCATTAACAACTCCAAAAAAATGTTTCTAAATAAAGTATTTATGGGTCAAGCCATTTTAAACGGTCAAAGATTCAATAACGAAGTTTTTCATTCTAATCCTAATTTTCATTTACATTCCATTACCGTACAGCGTCTGGGTGAATCCGATATTCTATCCGAATAATCCTCTGTGAGCTCGGAAAATCAAATCCTAACGTTATATTTTGGAATTTAATCTGCGCTTTAAAATCTTTTCATCCTTTAGTTTTGGACCCCAGGGCCTGGAGCTTCAGAGAGAGCAGGTGCATGAGAGATAACGTTGAGTGCAATCATTTTGGCCTGCACAAAACGAAAATCCCAATTGAAAGTGGTGTGGCAGGATAAAAAAAAAACAGGTTAGAGTCCAGCGTGACTTTTAATGCCTGGGCCTGGAGTGATAAGTACCAGGTGAATGGCAACCCCTGGTGGTCCTCTTTACCTCCCCACTCCGTGGCAAACCAAGTTAACCAGGCGTATAGGCTCAGCTGTTCCTCACAGTCAACCGAGCCTTCAGCACTTCTCTATATTTACCAGCTTCCTCGGTTACACAAGACAACCGAGGGGCGTTAACAAACCCCTGAACCATGCTGACTGTCCTCAGGCTTCCATCTATGTAATAGTAAACATATGAAGCACATGGTGGACAGCAGACCAGTGTGGGAACGAGGGAGAGGGTCAACGGCACGGACGATTCTAGTTTTCGAAACTATTCCGGAGTGCACTTTCTCTGAAGCCATGATTATTTGCTGAGATTATACATATAGGGAAATTCTACATGGCTGATTTTGAACCTCGACTGAATTAGACCACATATTTTGGAACCTTCAAGGTAAGCGCACATCTAACACGGGTTTATTAGACTGAAGTTCAGGCACTATCGATCTCTCAGCTCTCAATTTTGTTAAAAGCCATGAATTTATTATGAGGGTCGAATGAATCGTTTTTGTGAATTCACCTCGTCTCGTTCATAAAAAAAAATCCTAAATATAGTATCTCTTGTTCCATTTGTTTTACTAGAGATGTCACATTCGTTGCTTGCATTATGTTATTATTAGTATATTATTATATTATATTCAATATTTCTACCTCACCGTAATTCAAATCCCCGGTAGGTGTTAATTAGACACTGCGCACGTTAATTGAACACTTAGCGTTTCTCGTTTTCACAATTTTGCCTTTATTTTAAAGTGAACATTCCTGTTATGATTCCCATCTCTACAGGAGAATTTCCGAACGCTCTCGTTTCAGCAGAAAACGTCGATTTCTTTCTTTGTGACAAAGCTTGGGAATGCCATTGGTCATTCTCTGTCGTCACACTCTTAGTAAAGGGAGTTAATAATACCCGATAATGATTAGCGTCTCAAAATAACAGTCGGCGTGGCCTGTGTGATATGGAGGGAATTAAAACTGGGAGCTGTCTCTGGGGCAAATGGACGACTCAATGCCAATAATAGCTTGACTAAATGCCCTCACCCGAAGGCAAGGGCAAACCCAGCGAGAGATTGGACGCAGCTGGAATGTGACATATCCGCCTTGGTGAAGTCGGTTTTGTTTGAAAACAGTGGCCTACATGACAACGTCGATGATTTAAGAAGACGCAAACCAGCCGACGGAAGCGTCATATCCGGTTTATTGGCTGTTTATGTTCAGGTTCGGAGCGCTTTATCAGGGTGTAATGCGCTGATAAAATGAAGGTTGTGAGGTCGGAACCCAACAGTCGAATCAGTGATTACGAGTTCTTGCTTGAGTAAGAACCTTCCATGGGAACGTCATCTGGGGAATTTTGGAAAAGTTGCAAAGGAATTTATGCGAATGTATTGGAAAAAAAAACAAACAAAACGAGAAATTCCTTAAAAACCGAGATCCGTACTGAACTGGGAATTTTGTGTACCGTTACACCCCTAGGGTTATGTTATGGAGGAATGCACATTGCGGGAATTGATGAATGTGCAGGGTAGAAATTCAACCGAAATGACATTCAATCTGGTTGTTTTAACGAATATTATCCTGCAGGATATTTTTTTTTAACTACATTTAAGTTCCCTGTTACTGTCTAACCTGCAATTGTATTAATTCCCAGTTAATTCTCGTTAATTTACATGGAAATTTTCCAGTCTTGAAAATTCCTGGAATTTTGCAACCCTATCTGCCAAATAAATGAATGTAATTTCTTCTCTTCCACTCTTTCTCTAAGCATGGCCTATTCATCCCTTGAGCACCTTCCGTTCAAAGACCAGGAACTCCCAGGCCAAATGTTGTGCCAACTGAACTGCCTCAGGCACGAGCGGATCCTCACCGACATGCTCCTCTGCACCGAAGACCTGGAGATCCCATGCCACAGAAACATTCTTGTTTCGAGCAGTCCTTACTTCCGCGCCATGTTCTGCAGCAACTTTCGTGAGAGTGGCCAGACCAGGGTGGACCTGAAAGGCATCAGCTCTGTGATCTTGAATGGCATTGTAGACTATATCTACACTGGAACCATTACTATAAGCATGGAAATAGTTCTTCCTCTGATGCAAGCTGCTTCCATGTTGCAGTACCCAAAGCTTTTCGAGGCCTGCTCGGCGTTCTTGCAGGAGCAGCTGAACCCTGACAACTGCTTGAGCATGATCCGGCTCTCTGAGATCCTCCACTGTGAGAGCTTGAGAGAGCGGGCAAAGGAGATGGCTGTGCGCAGTTTCTCCGACGTGGCCGCCTCGGAGGACTTCTGCGAGCTCTCACTGCCCGAGCTAATGTGCTACCTGGAGGATGACCGGCTTTGTGCCGAGGAAGAGCAAGTGTTCGAAACTCTCTTGGCCTGGATCCATCACGATCCTTTTTCTCGGCGGGGTGCCATCCATGATCTGTTCAAGAAGGTGCGCTTGAGGTACATCCATCCCACATACCTCTTCCAGTTTATAGCCAACGATCCACTCGTGCAATCCTCAACGCTTTGCACAGAGATCATTGAATCGGTGCGACGGCTGATGTTTTCCGTGAGCGCCAAATGCACACGTGAGCTAAAGCCTCTCTGGACCACACCTCGACGTTATACTTGCCGAGAGACTTTAGTGGTTGTCGGGGGTCGCAAGAACAACGAGCAGACGTCCCGGGAGGCTCTGCTCTACGATGAGCGTACTCAGCGCTGGCAGTGGCTGGCCAAGTTGCCTTTGCGCTTGTACAAAGCTTCTTACGTCTGCATACACAGTATTCTGTATGTCGTCGGAGGTCTCAGCCTCAGCATGGCATCAGGAGATAGCACAGTCAGTGCCACGGTTTATACCCTCTCACTCAAGACCAACCAATGGAGGACAGCCGAGCCTATGCTTGAACCACGTTACGCCCATCAGAGCGTGTCTTACTTGCACTTCATCTTCGTCCTTGGAGGCATAGGTGCCGATAAACAGATCTCGAACACGGTGGAACGCTACAACAGCATGTTCAACCAATGGGAACCCATGGCCCCAATGCCTACAGCAGTGCTCCATCCTGCAGTGGCTGCCAATGACCAGAGGATCTATGTGTTTGGAGGCGAGGACTCCATGCAGAATCCGGTCAGGTCGATACAGGTAAGTCAGTTTTAAGGTAGCATTTGGTGCAGTTTTTCTCAGTTGCTTTGGAGCATTTCTCGATTCATAATTAATATGCGCAAACCAGGAAGTGAACTTCTCAAAACAGTTTGTACAAACAGCACAGAACATTGGATTTCTTGAAAAAAAAAAGCCAGTTTGATTTCTTAAAATCCTTAGTTCTTCTCTCAAAAGGAAATATTTGTCAATCTCCTTGGCATCAAAAGTCATTAGTCACAAACAAGATCGTTAAAATGTTTAGTCATGTTGTCAGTATTTCTGATGTAAATTACCGTAATTTCCGGACTATTAAGCGCACACAAATATAAGCCGCACCCACTGAATTTGACAAAGATTTTTATTTTGAACATAAATAAGCCGTCTACACTGAAACTGATGAACTTTACACAGGCTTTAATGAAAGACAGTGTCTGTTACACGGCTTGTATCTAAACAGTAGCCTACCAAGAAAGTCACTGTTCACTGTCTTCCTCCTTCCTTTCACAACTATTTCTCTCGAGAGTTTATCTTTTGGCATCGTCGTGCGTTTAAAAATCACCATCGGTGAAGCTTTTCATGCCCGGTTGTTTTCAGTGTGACGAATGATTCACCTTTCCTGTAGATAGTCCGAGTGAGCGGCAGGTCAAACGTCAGAGGAACATCATCCATATTTATGATGTGGTGCGGCCCGATTCAGTGGGAGCGCATCTGATTTAATATAAAGAGTTTCATTGGTTCACCTGAACCCGTTTGGCAATTTCATTGGTCTAATGTTACGGGGTTCAGTTTTTTGGCTTGAAGTTTGTGAAACCGGGAAAAACCCAGGAAAAATCCATCAATTAGCCGCTTCGTTGTTTAAGCCGGGGGTTCAAAGCGTGAGAAAAAAAGTAGCGACTTATAGTCCGGAAAATACGGTACTTCATTTGGATTCCAGGGATTGAAAATACACAACGCGGCATTTCTTCTGTATGACATATATAAATTTTAAAAGCACAAATCTATTTATTCGGTTAAATTACTGTATCAGTGTCCGTTTGTTTCATGTTTTTTCAGAATTTATAATTCTCTGTTTCGTTCTGATGCCAATTGACTGTTAACGAGATTCACCTTTGACCTGTTTTAGAGATCTGATGCCGTTCACTCGCCTTCATTAGTAACATTCAAGATTCATCTGCACCATTCATCAATTCAAGACACATTTACAAAAAAACCTGAATAGAAATTTAAGCTTGATGACGACTGGTCATTAACCATTTTGCATTTTTCAGTGACATGTTGAGATGTTTTGGGGGTTAAAACCCATTCAGGTGAGAACCAGTATAATATATATGGAGCAACATGACATAAAGTAGGAAAGCAGCAGACAATTGTACACCATCATTTAATAAAAAATTCGTAATTTCATCAAAGCAACCGGGATTGATTTTATGACCATGATGTGGAGGTCGAACGAGTAGTTTCGAGGATTTCGTTTCTTCATCAAAGAAAACGCTTCAAAGCAACAGAAAAACGATAATACACTCGATCACGTTGTCTGAACAAGTCCAATTCTGCTTATCTGTACAAGGTTTATCACATTTCACGCAACCAGTGGATGCGGATGGAGACCAGGACGGTGAAGAATGTCTGCGCACCTGCTGCGATCATAGAAGACAAGATTTACATCATCGGAGGTGGTAAAAAATTTGAGAAAAATGATCGCACAACTATTAGCGTACATTTTCTTTAAAATGTATTTTTTTTGTCCTTTAAAGGGTACACGAGAAGAGTGATCGCTTACGACACCAAAGCCAACAAGTTTGTGAAATGTGAGAACATGAGGGAACGGAGGATGCATCACTCGGCCACTGTGATCAACAACAAGCTGTACGTGACAGGAGGACGCTTCCTAAACAGCCACGACGTCATCGAGGACTCGGACTGCTTCGAGTGCTACGACCCGAAAACCGATGTTTGGACATCTAAAGGGTCGATTCCGTACAAGCTTTTTGATCACGGCTCTCTGGCCCTGGTTTGTGTCTCCAATCGACCCAATCCTCCATGACCCGATCTAGCATCTGGTTTGTTCTCTGTCCAGGAAATATTTCATTGACAAGACCACAATGGAGACTGTAGACCATCTGAGGAAGGAACGGTTGCACTCCAACATCACATCATGCAGTCTTCCAGAACGGATATGTGAAAGCTTTTTCAGAAGAGCTCTGGGAATGTTCTCAGGAGACCGGATTACAAACTGTGCAACAGATCTTTGTCCCGAACTCACGTCGAGTCGGTGTTCTCCAGAAAAACACTCAGAATCTGCAAACACAGGATGTTAGGACACTGGAGTGTATTGTAGTCAAACTGTAGCCAATTTGAAGTCACTTTATGAAGATACATTCCTCTAGAACTAAAGGGAAACCCATAACCAGCTTGAATGCGAATAATTTGACTGAATAAAAACCGCTGATATGCTGCACTCGTGTTGTTCTCGCATGTCTTCGGTTCGACTGGGAAACTTTGTTTACTCGACAAGGCCTCGTCTTCTACATTGAAGTTTGCTGAAAAAGTCACAAAAACGCACTAAACCATCTGAAGATATTTATTGATGACTTGAATTCTTTTCTTTTCTTTTTTTCGTGCTGCTTTTGATGAGAAATGTTTACTGCATGTCCGAAAACCTAACCATAGGGTTGCAATGAAATCAAGAAAATGTAGATTTCTTTTTTTTTTTATACACAGAATAATATTGTTATGGTCCTGCTTTTCCTGACCCGTCGATCATCAACAGCATGAGCTTCTTCAGCAGTTTCAGCTACAGGAGCTCGTCCGTTGGATCACACGGACCAGCCTTTGTTCCTCACCTGCATCAATGAGCCTCGGGCCGCCTACGACCCTGTCGCCGGTTCACCACTGTTCCTTCCTTGGAGCACTTTAGATACTGACCACTGCAGATCAGGAACATCCTACAAGAGCTGCAGTTTTGGAGACGCTCTGACCCAGATGTCTAGACGTCTCAAATTGCTCAAATCCTTACGTTTGCCCAAAATGTTCACTTGCTGCCTGATAAATAAATCCACCAACTAACAGTCATGTGCCATGATGAGATAAACGTTATTTACTTCACCGTTAAAAATGTTATAACGTCTTAACGTTACGCCTGATCGGTGTGTATTTACAACCTTCAACCAAGTTCATCTTAACTCTGTTCTCTGTCTGTATGGTGATCATTCAAACTGCAAATAAAACAAGATTTTGCTCTTCTGAGAAGATGTTCCACTAGATTTAGTGGAGATTCATTCAGCCTGGTAGGAAAGTCAGGTACTGATGTAAGGTGAGAAGGTGAGTGTTCTATAGCAGGAGATTTGCCACGACGTCTAACCCATATGTCCAAGCATATCTTCATGGAGTTCGCTTTGTGCACGTTGTGTCAAACTCGTTCAGATCCCCAAGTTCAGATAAAGAGAACATTTCTTGCTCCCACATCTGAAGACCTTCTACACAATTTTGTGCATCCTACCAAAACAGCTTGGGGAATGGAAGAAGAACTCATGAGCTTAGGACACACTGATCTTCTGGAGTCAATAAGCAATAAGTGGCTGTAAATATGTTTTCCATCTCCTGCTCTTTAGGGACAATGCTCTGTCAGACTCTATGGTTGTAGAGGAGTGTTCTGTCCAAGGTCCTGCAAATGTAGTTATAACCAGGATGAAGAAACTTTACGCCATTTGAACGACAGCTTGAAAAAAAGTTACCTATAAAGACAAACGTGCTTTATACTTGTCACATGTACTTTACAGCACAGTGAAATTCTTTCTTTGCATATCCTATTGATGTTAGAAGGCTGGGGTCAGAGTCCAGGGTCAGCCATGTTAAGGGCCTTGCGTAAGGGCCCCAAGCCTGATAAGTAACCCAGAGCCTTAACCACTGAGCTAGCACCTCAATATATATTATATATAATCATGTATTAGATGTTTATGGTTTGGATGGTTGATTAAAGTATGCACTATGTCTATTTCTGTGAATATATTTATATTTATTTACTCGATTATACCTTATTAAAAAAGAATATACCTTTGACAAGATTGTTAAAGAATTCATCATTGGAAAAAACACTTTTTACTGTTTTTTATATGCACACAATGAATCAGAATGTAGAAGTAAAAGCTGTCACATTTCATAATCTAATAGCTTTTAAAACTCATTTACTGTAGAATTAATATACAAACGAACAAAGAACTGTACATGAATCCCAAACCCTAACGCTAGATGGCGCCACATCACTGCAAAATGCACAACGAAACTGGAAAATCCACTACCAGGAAAGGAATAAGGGATGTCTCAGTGGTGGCTCACACCATGTTGTGTAATGATGAGAAGGGATTAAACTAAATCTGATGCATTGTAGGTGTTGCAACGTGAGAATATTTCTTTAAGTCTCCGCCCCAAAAACCCTGAAGAAGAACAAGATGGACACCTAATCAGATTGGTGTTTGAATCCATTATATATCTTATTCCATGTTTAGTATTTATTAGCTCTTTATAATAACCTCCATTCTTCTGGGAAGATGTTCCGCCCAATTTCAGTGGGTGTTTGTGGAGATTTAAAGCAATTCAGCCAGTTAGTAAAGTCAGGAACTGTTTAATAGGGTTTATTGCTCTATAGCTGAATATTCCAGATCTTCCACTCCAACACATGTAAAGCAGATCTTTGTGCACACTGTGTCATGCTGGAGCAGGTTTGGGTCCCCTGGGTTCAAGGTAAAGGAAAATATTAGGCCAACGTTGGCGTATCAGGTTGGGGAAGAACCACAAGCGAGTGAAAAAGTCTGGTGTTCCAATACTTTTTTTTTTTTTTTTTTATATAAATACATTTATACTTTTCGATCGTCTTAAATTCTGAAATCAACATCCACAATATGAAATCCAATAAAGCGATAAATAAATAAATACATAAATAAATCCCCAGTTTGCTACAGCAAATAATGTTTATTATCAATCAATTCATAAAAATAGAAAAAAGAAAAAAAAAAAGGATCGTAGCTTTTACATGCACAATGTTTGTATTTTTTTGTGTTTATTTTTTTTTTTAACATAGATACAATACAGTGAATAAAGCGACTGTCTGGGACGTGTGACGCACGTGTGGTGCAGGATCTTTCGTTGGTCTGCATTTCTGCACTTTTAAAGTAGCGTTAAAAAAAAGGAAAAAAAACTAAAAGGCCTGTTTTTCGTGGCGTTCACGCCTGATTGAACAACATCGCGCCGCGCCGAGCCGAGCGACTGAACGAGTTCTGCAACGAAACCTGGCCCCAAAAAAAAAAAAAAAAAAGAAAAAAAACATTTGTCATCATAGTGTAGTCAAAGTGCCTCCTGTGGAATCGTGTCAAAATGATTTGACCGTGAAAAGAATTTCTACAAAATAAAAACAATAATAATAATAATAATAATAATAATAATAATAATAATAATGATAATGATAATGATGATAATGATATTAATAATATAAAAAAATATACAAAATTAGGAGTGATCACAAAAGAAGTATATTTATGTGTATATATATATATATAGATAGATATAGATATATATATATATATATATATATATACACACACACACACACACACACACACACACACACACACACACACACACACACACACACACACACAGTAGATTAGATCAGTTTGCTAAATGTATCTCCTAGTGCACGATCGGTCTCAGCTTCCTTCAATATATAGTATCTCGTATGTACAGCAGGTCCGACAAACAAACACCGTTTAGATTGTGGAGTGTTATTTTGGCACAAGCAGGTTCTTCTTTACGAAGCTTCATCCAAATCCCTAGAAATTGTTACAAAGCTGAGGATGGGAAATGAATTTGCTCTAAAGTTTTAAACACCAAAGTACAAAATATATATTCTGAAAGATCTGCAGTTATCAAACCTAACAAAGCAGCAGTTTAAACAAACGCCAAATGAGGAGAAAAGCATTTGACTGGTAAATGGGGAAAAAAAAAAAAAACAGGGCAGACGGACAGATTGAAAGTCTCCGTTCTGTCTGTCTGTGTACTTCATTTTATTCCTGAGTCTGGGAAACATTATTTACATGTCTGGGTTGATCCACATGATCAGCATACTGCTTACATAAAACTGTATGAACATTTTCTTCCAGTGGTACGCATGCACATCTGGAATGCGAAATTAAAAGCTGGTCAAATCTGGGGCTTTGAAGCCTTTGGTACAAACTACATTTCCAGGTCAACTTCACATTTTTCCTTTTTTTCCTGAGACAAGGGGACAGGGCTGGTGCGCTTACAGAAAGGGCAGATCCACCTCTGGAAAGTAAGGAAACGAAGGAACTACAAATATTTAATTACGTTCCTTCTGATTTGGTAATACAGGAGCCATCACAGCAACCGGTCTTCATCCTGGACGTGGAAGACATTCTCCACAACTAAACAGACAGGATGAACTGGATAGCCGGGCCACACCATCGGGCCAAATGCCAACACTTTTAGTCACAGGAACCGAAAAATGATCCCCAGAGCAATAGGATGTTGTAAAGGACAGCAAAAATAAGAGCTCATTAGATATTACTAAGACCATCAAGACCCACAAGACCTGCTGGAGACTCCACCATTTTTAGGCCGCCAGAAAAGTCTTCCTCCTATACTTCGTTGATGGTCCGTTCCGAGGGACGAAAATCGCGGGATCTGGAGGGTGACATGTACAAAGACTGGGTTTTGCGTTTCATACGGGATCGCGTGCTCGCCGCGGATAAGCTGCGTTTGCTGGAGCTGATGATGTCGTGGATGAAGTTCTTGCAGTCCACGCACACCTCCATGGTGCTCCAGTCCTCCGTCAGCTCCTTCGGCAATTCCAGTTCATCTCTGCAGGTGGCGTACTCCCCGTGTTTGGACGCTCTGTAAAGAAAATCAGAAACGTCACAGCGTTGTCGGTTTGGGAAGATTAGCATGAGAACATCATAAACAGAGGAAAAGACAAAGGATCTACATTCCAGGAACGAACTGAATATCGTAAAATAGATCACTTTGATCCAAATCGATCACATTTAAATCTCACTATAAAACAACTACAAATGATTTTCGGTTGAATGTGGTTGAAAGGTTACCTGGACGTGGAGGCTTTCAGGCTGTTGCGCTGATTGGACGAGGGCTTCTCCACTTGGCCCATGACTCCAGCTTCCTTCTTGGGCAGAGTAGGTGGCCCGAGAGAGTAAATGGGCAGGTTTTCATAAGGCTTGGAGGGCAGCTTCATCTAATACAAAGCATTAATGCATGAATAAATTAGCAGACATTCACAATGCATTAAAATATACATGAATTCAGATTCATACTTAAAGACCAGGGATTCATACACACCTTCTTACAACACTGTGAACACACAGGCCTGGGAAGAAAAAACAGCAGAGTTCAGTGAAAATTACAGAGCACCATGATGACGGTGATTATTTTCCAATAACAGTCTCAAAGTGGTGTATTTAGCGTCTTTTACAGCAATTTGCTAACAAAAAAGACGTTTTATTTATTAAGGACGGAATGTACACAAACAAATGTAATTTTCCATACGCTGTTATGCACAAAATATTGTTTGTATAATGTTTATACAGAGCCTTGCAATACCCAACCCAAGCGTTTGCATTTCAGGTCCAGGAGCATGGCTCACCTCTTACAGAACTGACAGATGTAGGACCAGGTAAATATCGAGAACTTCTTTGTCCGGCAAGAAAAACAAAGCTGAAAACAGAAAGAAAGAATATAATGGTTTTGTTCGACCATATTCCTAAAGAATATGAATTATGAGAATTAGTCATAAATAACAACGATTGAGATCGGCTTTGATTGTGTGTAGCAGTAGTAATTCACCTTTCCTTTCTTCAGAGCATTGTAGACCTCTCTATACTGCTGAAACTTCTCGAGCTCAGCTTTGACCAGAACCTGTCTGATGTGCATCACTTCATCTACAGTCAGAGTCAGACACTCCACAGGGTAGCAAAATTCCTCCTAAAGACAGACACACACACACAAACATCATTACAAACATATCTACAGACAGAAATTCAGTCACACAGACAGACATTCAGACAAAAAACCTACACATATACTCAGACAGACAGACACAGACAGACAGACAGACAGACAGACAGACAGACAGACAGAAAACCTACATAAATAATTAGACAGACAGCAGACGTTCAGACATTCAAACAGACAGACAGCAGACATTGAGACATTAAGACAGACAGAAAACCTACATTTATAATAAGACAGACAGCAGACGTTCAGACATTCAGACATTCAGACAGACAGCAGACACTGAGACATTGAGACATTGAGACATTGAGACATTGAGACAGACAGGAAACCTACATATATAATTAGACAGACAGCAGACGTTCAGAAATTCAAACAGACAGACAGCAGACATTGAGACAGACAGACAGACAGACAGACAGAAAACCTACATATATAATAAGACAGACAGCAGACGTTCAGACATTGAGACAGACAGACAGCAGACACTGAGACATTGAGACATTGAGACAGACAGACAGACAGACAGACAGGAAACCTACATATATACGTAGACCGACAGCAGATGTTCAGACAGAGAGACAGACAGACAGACAGACAGACAGACAGACAGACAGACAGATATTGCGGTGGGCAGACATTCTGACAGACAGACAGACAGACAGACAGACAGACAGACAGACAGACAGACAGACAGACAGATAGATAGATAGATAGATAGATAGATAGATAGATAGATAGATAGATAGATAGATAGATAGATAGATAGATAGATCACCCGAAACCACATTGCATGCTTCATAAACAAAACACAAATGGATGTGATGAAAACACATAACAGTGTAAACCCCGGGTCACGGCCTCCTTCACAATTACAGCTGCAATGTCGTTTATACACAAACACAAACAGACTGGATTATACCGAGTGAAAATGAGTTCCAGCAGTCCTTTATTCACCCCCATACCACATGTTAACACTGTGAACGTTTTCTTTAAAGCAGTGGTCCCCAACCTTTTTAGCGTCACGGACCGGTTTAATGTCGGACAATATTTTTAGGGACCGGCCTTTAAGGAGTGGTGGATAAATACAACAAAATAAAATGATACGACCATAAAAACTGGTACTAAATCTAATATAAAACGTGAATCCACTTTGTTGTTTTTTGTTCATTTTGCTCTCTTGGGGGTTTAAATATAGCGGTAATGTATTATGTGTTAGCGGCCGGAGCCCCTTTAAAAAGGTAGTGGATGGAGGTAAGACATGTGACCGAGGCATCATGACATGCATCAAGAGTGAGTCATAGACAGAGAATCCGGTCAGTTTACAAAATAAAACATTTTTCAGAATCAGATAATAAATAAAACGGAAATAATGTAAGTGATGTATTGTTTCTGTGCGGCCCGGTGCCGGTCCGCGGCCCAAAGGTTGGGGACCACTGCTTTAAAGCACTCGAATGCTATATTTGCTTCTATTTGTGTGAATAATGGCAATATATATATATGTGATTTTTTCACCATTATCTTATTATTATTATTATTTGTACATGTCTGTAGTAGATGACTGTGAAACATGGACGTGTAGCAGGTGGCAAATGGTGATCCAGGCTTATTATATAATAATAAATAATCTATAGATCCATATAATAAAATGCAACCGTTTTTGCACACAAATAAAAAAATTATAAAATGAGGAAATTATACTAAGGCATAAATGTTAGTAAAAGGAAAAAGAGGCTGGAAGTGTGATTTACCTTCTTTTCCGTTGGAGGCTACAACACAGTGAAAGCGAGGAAATACTTTTTAATTAAATCCTTTATACTGGGCATGGAAATATAATCAGTACTGGTATTAATGGAGTCACTATAAATGACATCTACTTGAGATTGGCATGAAAATGTGACCAAAATCTACCTATACACACACAAACACACACACACACACACCTTATCATAATCACCACTCGTTCCCTGGATTGTGTAACCAAAAACAATATAATATATATTCTTTGTCTAATGTAAGCATTTTCTAGAAGTCTGAAACATCTGAATTTGTCACATTAACGAACCTAAACTGAAAGCTCTTGTGCTCCCAGATTGAAGCTCAGAGATTTAAGCCCGATTTCATAAATCTGCCACTTTTGGGGCCCCTGAGCAAGGCCCTTAACCCTCAGTGCTCCAGGGTCGCTGTATTATGGCGGACCCTGCGCTCTGAACCTGGCTTCCGAACGCCACTGTGAAATGCAAAGAAACAATTTCACTTTGCTCTAACGTACACGTGACAAGTATAAAGTATTGCTATTAAAGTGGTCTCCTTCACTGATAACCTTCTCCCGGGGGGAAAAAACAGTACACGATGTTTAAACTCAAAAACCATACCAGAGATCTGAAGGTCTGGCGAGAAGGAGGTGAACGAGCGATGGTCGTGGCCTCCTTCTCTAAGGAGTGCCTACGATGAGAAGCCATGTGGCGTTCAGGTTGAGGTGTGGACGATATTGGGAGGAACCGGAAAGGAGCTAAGGAGAGAAAGAAAGCGTCAGAACATGATCAGGAGAAGGGGATGAGATTAAAGCTGGTAAAGATTGCACAAAATCTTACTCTTTTTGCCCAGGACAGAATCTGGAGATGTTTCATCCAGCAAAGAGGTGGAAATGCTGGAGCTGCTGATTGATTTGTGTATGCTCGACTCCTCCTAAAGTCCAGAGTATCACATTTAGCTTAATGAACTGTAATGAAGCAATGCTTTACAAGGATTTTCTAATCTACAACTAGGTATAGACAGCTGTAGGTTTCCTGTCAGTGATGAGATCCTCTAGACCATCAGTGATGAGATCCTTTAGACCATCAGTGATGAGATCCTTGACTGTCTCGAGAGCACTTACTTCAGAGTCGGAGCTTTCTAGCTCGGCCAGAGTGGGTGCTTTGAGCAATTTCTTCTTTTGTAAAAGAGGCTGCGCTCCATGGTCAAGCTTCGGCGAAGGTGGCGGGTCATCGGCCAGCGCCAGTGTACTGACTGCGATCCTTTTCTTGGGTGAACCCGACGACTCTGAATGGGAAGAGATACAGTATGACGGGACAAAAATCAGACACAGGACCAGAAAAGACACACTCTAGACCAGCTAGATATCATCAAATCGATGCCCGAATACCGACTTAGGAATCATGAATGCATCCAGCAGCTCGTACGCAAAAAAATAAATAAATCCATCACTTCATCAGGAACGTGTACAGAAGCGTGTGCACTTGATGCGTGATCTTTTACCTGAGCATCGGAACAAGTCCTGGGGAGTGCTGATGCTTTTGCCTGCGCCTAGAAAGGAACATACTCTTTAATACGATCTCACAAACAACTCGCCAGGATCTTTCTGACCTTTCTAGACTCCTATCTAAACCACATCAGCACACAGGAAGCTCGAGCGGGTATAAGCCACACACAAACACAGAGGAATCGAAGCCATTCCACCGGGGTAGGAGCAGCAAAAAAAAAAAAAAAAAAAACACGCAAAAGCAATCCAGCGAGGGCAATAGATTGGGAGCAAAATATTACATGGAATCAGAGAAGAGGAGATGGAGGAAATGTGTCACGTCAAGCAGCCATACTGTCCCACGTGTCCACGTGTTTCATCAAGCTAATTTTTTTTTACTTTTTATGGAAAAATCAACCAGCTGCATTAAAATCCGAGGCTCATTCCTTTCCTAGCTCCAGATTTGAAATTGTATATACACTAAATCTATGTTATCCGATTAATGTACACTTCTGCTGCATTGACCTCTTCCTCATGATTGCTCCTTTTCTCCACTGGACAAAAAAAGCATGAGACCAAATAAAACGAGCAAACCACAAGGTCCAAGCCGTCAGCGCTTGTATAAAATGATAAAAGGGAGTGAAAGCGTAAGCCTTTACCTGATGAATCAAAACTCATAGACATGCCAAGCGGCCGCATTGCTGAGCCTTCAGGACGACGGGGAGAGAAACAAAAAACGCGATACTGAAGCTGGGAATTACCACCATCATCATCAACAAAAACAACAATCATTGCAGCAATCGGAGATTCGAAAAGAAAAGTAATACGCGGTGTATTTAAGCGGCAAATGCAATAATATTCCTACAAAGTAAGAAGCAAAAAATACAACAAAGAACACCCAGAACTGTTGAGCGGCTCAAATTCAGAATCAAACACATTTAGGGGGAAGACGTTTCTCCCCCAAACCTTCAGTAACAGGTTTCACCTGATGTACAAAATACGTGATGCTACACTTTTTTTGAGACGTGTTGCAGTTGTGTTTTTTCTTCTTAAAATTCGATCTATTCTCAAATTAATTAAACATTTGGAGTTCTGTTGGAAATATAATTTGGGATGATGAGATTTGCAAATCATTGCATTCTGTTTTTGTTAAAAAAATTTTGTTTGCAACAGTTAATACAAACTTAACTGCAGGTAGGAAGAAAGGAACTGAGGACCAGACGTGCAACAGGATCGATTTTTTGGGATTAGTTTTTTAACCAGACGCTTGGATTTGTTTTTGTACTGCGAGACACCTATTTACAGAGGTTAGAAGATAGTATTGCAAAAAAAATAAAAATGAATTAAGAAAAGATATTAACCATATCATCAAAAGAATCAAAATGAGTCCATGATCGATTTATGAATATTAAAAATTTGAAATCTTAAAATCTTATCGACACTAGCCAATCAAAGATATCTATAACCTCACTTATGCAGAAGAGGGCAGATAGCACTCAGCAGTGTTGACTGTGAAGAAAATAGTAAGATTACGAGATCTTCATGGAGCATGGGCATGGGGGTGGTGTCATGCTGGAACAGGTAAAAGTCTCCTAGTTTCTAAGTGAAGGGAAAATTACATACTCCATGATCCAAATACAAAAACTGTGTGCATGCAAGTTTCTTTTAGATCCCATTGGAAACACTTTCAGCAGAGTCGTTTTAGATGCACTCTAAATAAAAAATAATTTAATGAATTACTGTAATATGTTTCCCATGTCGCAAGTTGAACTGTCACAAGGTCAATGCTCTCGCGTGTAAACAAACGACCGAAAAACTCAAAAGCTCCATTTTTCCAACCAGGAACACAAACATAAAAATCAGACGCTTCTTATAAAAATTAATAAGCAGGAACGAAAGCATGGGGCATTCGCATAGAGGAAAAATGAACTCTGCAGAGACATGCATGCATAAGCAATAGCACACTGTCTCTCTCTCTCACACACACACACACACACACACACACACACACACACACACACACACACACACACACACACACACTGTACTTTTAATACGTAGCATGACTATTCATGATCATTCGATATCTATTCATTAAAACATCACATGACATTGATTCGCAAACATTACAGCAGGAGAACAAGAAATGCGACGCTCTGAAATGCAAAGCATGTTCTCGTGCATTTCGGGTGTGTTCCAGAAACGAAACTCCCGCTCGGGTTCGGGAGAGAGAGATCACATTATTCTGATCAAAAGGGACGCGATCGAGGTTTTACGTTACAGTTCGGGACGTTTGATCGTAGTTACATAATTCCCGCTGTAATGAGGGCGTTTCACGCGATGCGATTCAAAAGATCTAGAGCTGTTAAGAGTTGAGGGCCGTGCTAAAAAGGCCCAGACGTGGCAGCTTGGTGGTGCCGGGATTTGAACTCATGACCTTCTGAGCAGAAGTCCAACACCACTGAGCTACCTCCGTCGATTAAACAGGACTGCGTTGATAGAGTGAGCACTAACCCAGCCGGCTTCTGCGGATCATGTCAGGAGAAACAGGCTTCAGCTTCCTCTCGGCTTTGATCCCCTCCAGGATTCGCTCGTGGAGGCTCGGGGGTTTCTCGGGGTGAGGCTTCAGCTTACGGGCAGAGACCTTAAACCCAGAGAACACACATATCAGTCTAGAAGCTCGTTTTAGAACCGTGTTTAGTTCTACTGCAACTGTGAAGGATTTGTGTGTGTGTGTGTGTGTGTGTGTGTGTGTGTGTGTGTGTGTGTGTGTGTGTGTGTATATACACTAACTGGATTCAGAGGAGGTCTGGATCGTATAAACTCCAGGATGACCTCATGAGCACTCTTCTTTAACCTTGGAGGAATGTCTCCATTCACCTGCAGAACAGAAAGAGGTGTGGAGACGAGTGGCAGGTCAGATCTTTCCACAGTACAGCAACGTCATCAGTGCAGTCACTTGAAAAACCACGCTGCATCGAGAGACCGGTTCGTTTCAGAGCGATTATATATATTCAGCAGGAAAAAAAAGGAGGCATCATTCAGACCTGCACCCTAACGAGTTTATCCACTACTGAGAAAAAGAATTTCATCCAGACATGCAGCAAACAAATCAAGGAATTTTTTCTATTTACAGACACACACACACACACACACACACACACACACACACACACACACAGATCTCTGCAGGAAGAAGGTTAGACTTTTACCATTTGTTCTGACCCCATAAATACACTATATAGAGAAGAATTCGTGGACACCTGACTATATCCTTCTTTTGCATCCCATTTCACATGGAGTCTCTTTTTACTTATAATAACCCTCTCTTTTCTTCTGGGAAGATGTTCCACTAGATTTTGTCTAGATTTGTGAAAAATCATTTAGCCAGTTAGTAAAGACGTGGGTGAGAAGGTGTGGTTTCAGCCACGCCACGTGCAAGAGCTTTACTCCGGAAGGAGTCTCCGGTTTCAGCACCACGCCGTAGGTAACTTGTAACGCAGATGCTTTCTTTAAGAAGAACTTTGAAAACGTTCCAGAAAGTTCCAGGTGACATTCCAGAACGTTAAACGCATCTATAAATAGATCAAATGTCGTTTTTTTGCTTATAATAAAAATTCGTCCAGATGGAACGCAAGTCCACGCCCTGATTCCTTCATGACATAAACGTGATGTAATGTTTTACATCTTCACAAATTCATACTTCTAAAATTCCAACACCTTCTCTGGGTAGCGTTTTGATATCGCTCCTATTCAGTCGGAATGTGAGGGTGTGTGTGAACCTGCCCGTGTAAAACAATGGCTCACGGAATCCTCATTACGTTGATGGTCGTCTTAATTATACGTTTGTCCCACAGAGCATGTGCACATCAACCTTAGTGCCATTTCTATTATATACGCTATTTGAACAAAAGTTTGTGGACACCTAAGCAAGACTCCACTCTTCTCTCTTGGGAAGATTTTCCAATAGATTTGTGGAAATTTGTGGAGATTCATTCGGCCAGTTAGTAAATTCAGGTGTTCAATAGGGTTTTTAGCTCTATAGCAGGAGATCTTCCACTCCAACCCATTGATCTTCAGGGAGCTGGTTCTGTGTACAGGTTCATTTGGGTTTGCGTCCCGATACATTTGGCGTGATGTTACCTTGACTTTGCGGAGTTTGTAGCGCTTTGAGCGGATGTCGTCCATGAGCATCTCGTAGGGAGTGAGCTGGTACTCGATGGGCAGAGGGTTGTACTGTCGCTCTTGCACCTTCTTCAGCTTCACGCCGTGCCTCAGGTCCCTCATCACTTGCACCCAGAAGCGAGCCTACAGAACACAAAAATGCAAACATCACAACAAAAACGGCATGGAGAACAAACACTGGGGGGACACCCAGAACTTACACACACACAAACCTGCAGCGTAGATTCTAAATTTCTATATTTAACCTGGTTTTAAAAAGCACGGCTTTTACCCAGTCGTCATTCTGCAGTTCGTTCAGATCTCGGACGGGTTCCCCGGGAGGTTTTCCCTCCATCCGGCGCAAATTCTGCAAAACACAAAGGAGTTTATTGATTGGTGTTTTATGCCTGCAGAGGCACTCATACTGTGGAGGATCTACTGCTAGACTTTTCCCACATCACAGAGATAAAAGTATTGGGACACCTGCCTTCCCCATTCATAGGAAAAGCGCTTCTTCCCAAAAACACGTTTGTACAGGACGTCTCAGGATGCAGTTGCATGAAATTTGAACTAGAAGACCCAAACCTGTTCCAGCATGACAATACAACTCTACACAAAAGCCTGATCCATCTAATAAACTCATTTCTAATCCTGTTCATCCTCGTCACTCTGCAGCATCTTCAACTCTTCAGATCCGCCTCCTGTCTCTTTACTTTGCACAGTTCACCCCAGGGATTTAAACTCCTCCACCTTCAGCACCTCCACTCCTCGCAAACCGCCGTACCGCTGCCTCTCCAGGTTCGTCTCAATCTGCTCTGTACTCTCGCCGCTAATCGCAACAAATGATCTGTATAACATCTGTAAAGCTGCTGTTCTTTGTTAAAAGTGCTGTACAAATAAACACAATGTTTTTTCTTTAGCTGAAGACCAATTCCAGATTTTTTTCACCACACATTTGTTCCATCAGAAACCCTGCAGAATGACGCGCATTCCCCACATCGCTCCCACTCACGGGATCCTGGGATCACCGTGTGACTCAAGACTATTCTTTCACTCGGCTTCCAGAGAAATCCTGAGAGAGAAAAAGAGAGAGAAAGAGAGAGAGAGAGAGAGAGAGAGAGAGAGAGAGAGAGAGAGAGAGAGAGAGAGAGAGAGAAAAAGACGCCGATTCACAGCTCCTAAATCAAGATTCAGCATCTATGCTTTAGCTTTATTCTACTCTTCTTCACATCTCAACCGCGTGAGCCTCTGGGCTGCGATACGTGTCCGCTTTTCTTTTCTTTTTTCAGTGTTTGGATCATAAGGTCATGACGTTTGTTTGAGTTTGAATCACACAGTTGGTGCGTAGAATAAATAGATTCTGTATTATAAGATCCAAAATAAAAAATGTTGCCAAAAGTATTGGGACACTCAATTTTTTTTTGTTTTTTTCTCTTCACTTGAACTAGGAGGTCCAATCTTGTTCCAGCCTGATAATGCACAAAGCCAGATCCATGAAGATATGCTCCACATGGGGTGCAGTAGAAGATCTACAAAGCTTTAGAATGGATTAGAATGCTGATTGCACCACCAGGTCTCCTCACATTCTCACCTACATCAGCACCTGACTTTACTGAAATCGCCACCAAATCTAGTTTAACATCCTCCCAGAAGAATGGAGGTTATTTGAACAGGAAACAGGGATTAAATGTGGACATCTTATTTTAGGTCTTATCCATATGGTGTCTATACGGAGATGTTTTAATTGCTACCAGACATGCAAACTTGGTGCAACCAGGCTTTTTTTTGTAGACTGTGAACCTTCTAGCGTCGTCGGTCAAACCCTTGTACATCATGTCCTTTGCAATACTGAGTCATTCCTTGGCTTCTCCGTGAAGTAACTGTAACTGTGTTGAGCAAGAGGCAGAGATGGTTTTAAAATAGCCTGAGGAGACACACCCGTGCGCAAACCCATGACGTGAGCATGGACGAGAGCCTCCTCAATGTCAGTGTAGGGAGTGGTCACGCGGCCAAACCCTCGGCAAACAGCTGACAGAGGGACGGCAGAGGGAAACCCTCAGGCTAAATGCAGGGTGAAGAATTTTAACCCCGGGTGGGATTGAGAGACGATTGTTACACCAGTCTGACTCAGACATCAAGCTGCTTCCCTGGAGATGTGGAGATGGCTTCACCGGGGGAAAAAAACGTATCTTTATGATACCGTTCAGATTGATTTCAATAGTTTTTTGGTGGCCTTTCTGGTACAATGGAGGTAAAAGAATGACTATTATATAGCATAACCTCAGAACTAACTCCAGCTATGCGCTTTACACCAAGTTCCTTTTCTACCCTTGGTTTCGGTCTCTCCAGCCTTCCACAGATGTGAGTGTAGTGTAGGATGAGAGTAATTTTAGATTGTATATTTGAAGATATGTATATAAGAGTGTGTGTGCAATAGGAACATTAATAAGGTCTAGAGAAATCACCTCTTTTGCATTCTTGATCTTGTCCAGGAAGGTCTGGAGCTCCTTGGTCTCAGCGTACAGCGCACGGCAGACGGCCTGGTAGTGGTTGGCGGCGTCTGATGAACTCGGGAGATGAGATGTGCACAGCTGAAAGGAAAAAATATATATAAATATACAGACACAAACATACACACACACACACACACACACACACACACACACACACACACACACACACACACACACACACACACACACACACACACACACACACACACACTTTCAATATGGTACAGATAGTTAGCTTTTATTCTTTGGTTCGGACAAACAGTAAATCATCAAGTGCCTTCTGACTTCTAACACACGTTTGTAGTGTGAAAAAAACCAGACGTTCTTTTCCTGTTGTGTCTGCAGGAAGACACAGCTCTACCTCTGCCATGTTAATCGGTATTCTATGGGACTCTCAGGACACGCCTTGGTATATTTAGTGTTGCGACACATCATAATGACGTAGCAGCGGCGGTGCTGAGAGAACGCGAGAAATCGATCAACATGTAATACTTTGGTCACAAATTATTGGTTGCTTTCTAAAATAATAAAAGTACAGCGCATCTACTAATAATAATATGTAAATAATACGTTTTTTACAGATGCAAATATGTTAAACACAATGCATCGCGATACAAATGGCAACTTGTAGCCGTTAAAAATAAACCCCACCAGAAATTGTTCTGCGCCAAATCTTAAAATCGAGGACCAAAATCCGCCATGATGCGCACATCCGGCGATTAAAACCGTCCGTGTGGAAACGTAGCAAAAGTTCCATTTAGTGTCCTAACGATTTCCGTCATTTAAAAAAACCATAATTACTTAAAAATTTACATTTTAGTTTTTTTCACGCTCTATGCCGAGTTCGGTTTCGCTAATAATAAACATATATTTGCATAAAATTTGTTTATGCGCATGTTGATTAAAATATTAAAAACTTGCAAGGAATTCATTTAAGGTGCATTTAGAACAGATACGAATGTGCGATTAAGTTGCAATTAATCACGAGTCTCATGACAATCATGCGATTAAATATTTTAATCGATTGACAGCCCTAATATATATATAAAAATATATAAATAAAATAATTTTGTAAAATTGTTCCTTCTTTTTTTGTTTAGAAAGACAGGGTTTAATTTTGTCCTTGTGTTTTTTTCCATTAAAACCCGACCTCAAATCCATGTCCTGGCAGGTCCAAACACAAAATCAACATGCCGAAGCCTTTAAAAAAAAACCACAAAGAAAAAAGTTCATCATAAAAACACTTCCAACTGGCCAAATTGCATTTTTGCTCACACCTAGCCCTGTGCTCCGCCTCGTCCTGGAATGTGTGACATCTCTTTCCTTAAGAGCTCGAGTATCAGGGAATTTTACTGCTCGGAAAAATAAAGCATTGGTATTCAAGAAAGTGGAAACGAATCTAAATTTTGTAGTTTCTATACGTTTAAAACTATGCGGCATTACGGGGAAATCGACTGAAAAATGTCTTTTCTCTCGTTCGGTGAATCTGATGCTCAAAAAACGACTCCACCTTTTTTCCACTTTAGACACACATGTGGGTAAAAATAAATTCCAGCTGTACACAAACACACACACACACACACACACACTATGTGTCCTTTGTGTTTATAAAATGTGTGTAATGTAGCACTGGAAGGTTTACCACCTCACTTGTGTACATGAGTAATAATAATAATAATAATAAAGTCGACTTAGATTTGAGTTACACGCTACGGCCAAAAGTTTGTGGACGCCTGCCTATAAGATTTGTGTCCTCATTTGCTCTTATAATAACCAACACTTATCTGGGAAGATGTTCCACTAGATTTTGTTCTCAGTAATATAGCATATCTTCATGGAAATGTCTATTGGGCTTTTTAATGCTAGAACAGGTTTGAGTCTCCAGCTTCAGCATCCAAAGACATACTATATATTTGTGTGCCTCCAAGTTTGGATCCACATATGCCTCAAAAAAGGTCACATAACGTGAATATCGTAGAGTACACTGTCCTTTTTTTTTTCACTCAGATCACATGCAAACATACTCTGTGTACACAAAACATCACACCTGTCCAGCTCCCTGTGCGGTTTGGTGAGTAAACAGGTTCATCCGCAGACGACGCTTCGGATTACAGCACAACGGGGGAAAAAACGGATAGATCGCATAATGAAAAGCTGAGGAGCACATGGAAAATCGATGCAGCACAGTATGGCCCATTTTCATTCGGACGGATCGGATAAAAATAACCAAACGAGGACTTCAGTTCATAGAAGGAAAGAAAAAAATAAGCGACAGAATGTAGAGAGGAAAAAAAAAATTAATGAACACGAACGTATCAATAGACGATTCGACTTTATGATTATTAATCTGGTGTATAAGCGACTTTACACCAGCGTCGTTCTGAATAGTGCATTCTGATTGGCTGGGAGTTCAGGTGTGACTTCAGTTTGTCAGTTGAATCTAAACGAATGCGTGGCTTATATTAAATAGTTGAGAGACTAATGGTGTAACTGGTGATGTTCTGATGCTTTTCATCACGGACGGCGAGAGAGAACGAATAGCAAACGCGAAATTTACTTCGTAAGACTGGGCCAATCTGCCACACAGACGTTTGACGTGATGTATGCTTGAGTCGAGGACGAGAGATCAGGAAGACCCTTCGATGAGCTCAACCCCCTGAAAATCGTTCGCCAACTAGTTCAACACTAACTACAGTAGTGAAAGTGAAAGTGGTGGAAAGCTCTGTCCTGCTGCTTTACCGAAATGATGTCTTTGTAGCCGTGGATGTTGGAGACCTCCGTCTGCTCTTCCTCGCCCTCGTCGTCGTCCTCCTCCTCGGTGGCCTCATAGCCCTCGTCCCGGCAGGTGTCCACCTCGGTGTTCGCCATGTTGGTCATAAGGTCGATGAGTTGCTCGAGCGGAGGACTGAGCTCGCGCTCTTCATTCTCCTTCAACCCGTAGTCCAGGGCTTTATAAATCATGATGCCTAGAGACTCGATCACCTGCAACACACACACACACACACACACACAAAGATGATGATGGTGCAGAAGAACAGAATGGACAATAACCTGCTACAAAACTGGAGCAATTTTGTGGATTATTTAATGACCTCAAAAAAATGGCCACTTCGCACATCAGTGTGTGTTCGTCTAGACACAAAGATCTCCTGTTATCACCATGTGCCATCAAGTGGTCAAAAAATCCCTCTCGCTGGACTGAAGACTAACATAATTATCAGAGGCTATTTTCAGCGGGGTAGTGGTTACATGAAAGATTCGATAAACCCAAGCTGGTTTGCACACACACACACACACACACACACACACACACACAAACACAGATATGGACAAGGAGCAGCTCCATGTAATAAATGTGGGCTTCGAGAACAGGGCATGGAAGGTGAAACGAGGGATCGTGTCCAGCTCGAAGGCATTGCGAAAACTTTTCTCTAATGGAGAAAAAAAAAAAAAGATAAGACTGATTTGTGGGACGTTTTTCCACCAGTAGGGAAAAAAAACAAAAACGTGGTCAAATTCTTTTTCAAAATACCAAGCAACAACAACGCTGAAACACTTCTGGCATGAAGATCAGCCGTCCAGCCCAGTGTGTTATCACCGCTCATAAACAAAAGCCCGTGCAAGCCTTTTGTTTTTAAAGGGAGTAGCCGAACAGGAGGGGTAAGATGGGTGTATGCTGCTGAACACCGTGTAACAAACACACTTCCAAAAAAAAACCTTTCCTAGGAATCATTTCGAAGACATGCGCTGAACGCATGAACTTAATCTCCATCCGAAAGCGTAACATGCCACCGAAACCTCTGTGTATCCGAACGTTAATCATTTTCTCGATTATTGGATGTCGTCCAGGGACTGACGAAGACGAGCCGGAGTTAGAGAGCTCAGGAAAGCTCGTGCCGTTCTTAAAAATTGTTGATTGCATGT
The DNA here is from genome assembly GCA_039877035.1 of Silurus lanzhouensis. Classification (NCBI taxonomy): domain Eukaryota; kingdom Metazoa; phylum Chordata; class Actinopteri; order Siluriformes; family Siluridae; genus Silurus; species Silurus lanzhouensis. The sequence goes on along the minus strand of JBCEWE010000431.1, from coordinate 333,024 downwards.
TGACAGCTCTGAAGAGCGTAATCCCAGGCTATTAAAGTAAAGCTCTACGTTAGACCGCGTTGTAATGTGCCTAATGAGCTCATTTGTTAATGGTTGAAACTGTCATTTAGATGTTTGCGGTGAGAAGCACGAGCTTGTCAGGTCACAAGTCAGGTCACGCTGAAGGGTTAGACGTAAAGGTTTAGCGTGACTAGCGAGCCGTGTGTTCCAGTGGTTTCAGAGCGGGAAGGTGAAACATCTGGACAAGTTGAAAGTAAACGTAATTCGTTACTGTACTTAAGTAGCTTTTACGCGTATCTGTACTTAACTGAAATATTTCCATTTGCGGAGATTTTTACTGTAACTTCAATACATTTCAATATTTCAATAAAATTCAATAAAAAAAATGTAACTGGTCAAACACGCAAGTTACCAATCGGGATTGAGCGCACGCTCTGTTCTGATTGGTGCTTTGTGCATCTACTGATCACCAACATACAGTTCAGCATCAGTTCAACAGCAAGCAGAACATTTAGAGAGGAATAAATGATGAAGAAACTCCAGACTCGAACTCACCACAACTCACAGGGATTTAATTGGTAGTAGTTTTAAACTTACATTTTCCCTTCACGTGAACAAAGTCAGCTCTATGAACATATGCTTCACATGGATTGGAGTGGAAATCGAAAAAGAGCTTAAATCCCTATTGATCATCTTTGAGATGAATGTGAATGCACTCCAGGCCTCCTCACCTTCTCACCTAACATCAGTACCTGACTTTACTTGCAGGCTGAATGTATCTCTACAATCCTCCACAAGCACACTATAAAAATCTGGTGGAACATCTAGAAGAATGGAGGATATAATATGAGGAAATAGAGGCTTTGCCCACAAACATTTAGCAACACAGTGTATATATATGTAATTTCCATCAATGAATAGATTACATCCAAGAAATGATCAAGTCAAGTCAAGAGGCTTTTATTGTCATTTCTACTATACACAGTGGTACACAGTAAAAACGAGACAACGTTCCTCCAGAACTTTGGTGCTACACTAAACAACATAGAGCTACAACACAAAGCTACAAAAAGTGCATCGAGTGCAAACAGTGCAAACAGTGCAGACAGACAACACAAGACAACACACATAACATCATGAGGCTTATTTCATGTTGGTAAGTTATGTTCACATGACATCATCGCTCCGAGTCAAACTCGATTCCTTCCGCTGCCTCTCCGCATCATACGGCCACTCGAATGGAACAATGTGGGGTTTTTTCCCCCTCGTAATCACCTGACACTATTTCCAGTTAATCTTTCGCATTTTCCCAGTCATGGGAATGAATGACCGCTTTAGTTCTTAGCGCTAATATCGCACTGAAAGCACACTGCTTCCAAGCTGAACGTGGATCTTTATTCCAGTCGTTGTCTGGACAGCAAACTTTTTTGGACTATAATTTCCGTTTCTAACAATTCATTCTCAAATAAACAGTCTGAGAAGCTTCAGGGTTCAAACCAAACACACAAATACATCTCAGTGTAGTGCAATACTTCTACTATGAAGTTAGCATGCCTGGGCCTAAGAGAGCTGAGGAATATTCTTAGGGAAAGTGGAAGCTTAGTGATTAAGATGTTGTACTTCTGATTAGAAGGTCTTGAGTTCAAATCCCAAAACCACTAAGCTGCACTTTAGGTACGTTTATTTTGAACGAGCCTTTAACGTGACTCAAAGAGTGATTCGTTTATTTTCTAGTTTTACACACACGAGCAAAAATCTCCGTAGGTTATGTACAGAAAACAGAGTCGTTCATCTCACAAGTCGGAGTCGTTCGTTCTGTTGTCACGTGACTCCCACAGACGCTATGCGGTTGTATATACTTCTATAAATTATTGGAACTATAGTTAAAGTTGGTGTATGTAGATGTGTTGAGGGATCTGCCTATTAAAATTGTAACATTTTATTTTATAACGAAATGACTAAAAAAAGATTCGTTCATTTTGATTAACCGAGTCACTAAAATGATCTTCCCATCACTAATCCCTAAAACCTGATAAAGAGCTAGAGAGCAAACACTCAATTATCCTGTCAGAGGTGAGGTGGAGATTGGGGTGGTGGTGTGGTGTGTTGGGCATCTGAAACTGAAAACCTATTTGTCTTACTCCACTGCCCCTGCTCCTGGAAGTCCTCTGGGAAAGAATGTGATGGCTTTATGAGATTGACTCCTGGCCAAACGTCCACAAATCTCCACAATCCACTCAAGTTTCTTAACACGAGACTCAAAAAACTTAAAATGCAGCATTACATTTACCACTTAAACAATCTTTTGATTGAAATGATTTTGATTTCAAACTCAACAGTGAAATCATATCCTGTTAAAAAAACTCAAACAGGTCAAGCCAGTGGAACATCGTTGCTAGTCGGTAGAATATTAGGTATTTTCCAGCTCCATTTTATTGCTATTATCTTGAAGAACAACCAGTCTAGAGTTCTGCATTAGTAGCAGAAATTCAAAAACCACAGTTTGCATTTATCAGCATTTCCCAGCTGAGACAGATCTTCCTGCTGGAGCAGCACTGCCTGGGTTTTGGCCGCTATTCAGTCCAAGCTGTGAATTTTTATTACAGCAAGAAAATGACTCCAGGAAGCTTCCACTACATTCATATTCAAACTAAAATATTCAGAACAAAAATTAGGATTTAACAACCCAAAAAAAATAAATAAATAAATCGCAACAATTTTCTGGACCTAGGAGCCTAAAAACACGAGCGTTCCCAACATTACACTTTCAAAGAGATTACAGGAAGTGCAATCGTTTTTTACCACATGCACCAAGCACCAAGCTGTGTGGTCTGGAACTGCTTGTTGGCAGTGGGAACTGTGAGAACTAGGAAACTGGTGGGGGTTTTTTGTGACTCTACACTACCATGCAATAAACAGAAAAAAAAAAAAAAAATTCATTTTTTCTTTTCATACAGTTTTGGATTTTTTTTTTCTTGGATATTTGCAATAAATCTAGTCAGCAGATGTTAATATATTTTTCTAATGTCATGTGAATAGAAATAGAATTAAAAATAAATAAATAAATAAAACTAAAGTATAATTAAAGCATAAAATAAAGAATAAAAAAAATAGACATACTATGCTATAAAATATATATACAAAAATAAGATGTACATACTGTACATTGATATACTTTATTCTATATTAATAAACTCAAAATACACTATTTGGACTAAAGTATTTGAAGTGAAGAGTATCCTAGTCTCCTTCACTTACACTGGGAGGAGACCCAAAACCTGTCCCAGCATGACAATGCCCCTGTGCACAAACACCCGGAGGAGAAGAGTGGAAAGTGGAGGTTATTATAAGATCAAATAGAGACTTGATGTGAAATAGAATGTGGTCAGGTACTTCTTAATACAATTTTACAATAAAAATCATCTAATTCAATTCTGGTTTGTGCTCAGAAGAGTTTCTGTCTTCCTGGACCTTTAAGGAACATAGCACCAGCATAGCTGACCCTTGGCCTCGAAATCAAAAAGCTGTTTATGAATTTTTAACTCCCAGGAATGAACCTTGGGTTCCATGTGCTTAATTGCTGCTAAAGAAAAAAAAAACTAATTTGCAAATGAGGCTCGGTGAAGAGTGAAGGGTTCAGGCTTGGCCTTCACACCCCACTGCCTCACATCAGAGCATGGTGAGAGACATGGCCGTCTCCCACCTCCAACTCCAACTGACTGCATGACCACACACCAAAACTTTGAACATGATGTCCATAAACAGATCCACATAAACCCAGAATTAATGACCATGTTTGCTTCCAAGCCTTGATCAGCTTCGTCGGAACTCCTGATGTTTAACCAGTGGCCATTTTCCATCATTTTCGTGGTTAAATCGGTCTGAAACACTGTGTGTGTGTGTGTGTGTGTGTGTGTGTGTGTGTGTGTGTGTGTGTGCGCATTAATTTTACACTACGCATAATCTACGTCATCCTTACTCACAAACACACACACACACACACACACAGTCAGCTGAGAAGGCATTCAGGTCTGAGGTGAAAGAACCAGGCTTTGTGCAGTTTCACAGCAACCCTCTGAGGAATAACCGAGTACGCAACGTACCAACCTTCTGGAAAACAAGCCGAACTTTATTCCTGCAAGCCAGTCTTCGGTGAATGCGGAGTGGCTTGGAAAACAATCCATTAAATTACAGAGCACCAACCGAACAAATAGTCAGATATGAACATAGACGTTCTACTAGCATGTTTTTCTAAGAGGGAAACCGGTGAACTTGGTGGAAATCTACAGCAATACAAAGCTTGTGAGATTGTGTTGTTTCCAGTGAGAAACTCACGCTTGAGGAGAGAATAGCACCAGCTGCACAGCTCCAGATATACAAAGGACGATAGCACATTGACTTATGAAGGTCGGTGCTCCCTGTGACTGTGCGCGCAGCCTTGTGCTGCCATCTGTTGGCGTGTTACAAAACTAGTCTCAAAACTTTGCTGGAAAGGGTTTAGAGCATGTGATGGTATTTCGTCTTCAATTTCATCCGAGTAACAGAATTATTACTAATTCAAATCTAACCAATCGAATGCATGAAACCAGAATTTGGGCAAAGTTTGGTTCAATCACTAAACCAGCGACTCCTGAAAACCTCAACTTGATCCTTGTCTGTATGAGCACCATATCGCCATGTGTCTTATCTACTTTATTCGCTGCCAGTTGGACACCGATCTCAAACAACTCGCGTCTTTTCTCTTTATAGAGTAATGACTAGCGTTCTGGCGAAGATCAGCAGGACGCTGGCCGATTGCATAAGTGTTGTCCGGGAGAAGAAACAAAGTCCGTTCAGAGAGTGAAAGCTATTGAGATAAAGCCAACAATCCAGTGTGAATGGCCATTTATCCTTTTCTTGTAAGATGTTTGGATTCCAGCTGAGTTATTAGAATTATTCAGAACTTTACACCAAAAGACAGTACTAGAAATGGACGAATTACACCAACAATGTATTCCAGTGCTCACGCTCATACGCCTCACCTTTCCTGCCATATGTGGTTCTTCTCCAAAATGGTACCACAAAGCTGAAGGCACACAATTGGATGCAGTATAATAAAATAGTGTTCACATGAACTTAGAGACCCAAAACTGGCAATGCCCCTGTGCACAAAGCCAGCTTCATGAAGATCTGGTTTTGGTGAGGGAAATCTTGAGTGGCCTGCTATAGAGCTCCATCCCTATTGAGGACCTTTGGGATGAATGTGAACGCTGACTGCACCCCAGACCTCCTCACCTTCTCACCTACATCACTACCTGATGTTACGAACACCCTTGTGCTTGATGAACACCCTTGTGATGAACACAAATGTCCACGAGCACACTCCATATTCTTGTGGAACATCTTCCCAGAAGATTTAAGAAGCACATTGAGATTAATGTGGAATGTGATGCTCAAAAAAACAGGTTGCCAGATTTGCATTTTGCCCCTCTGTTGAAGACGTCGTTAAAACTCCCCTACTCACATCTGCTGCCTGGGAATGACGTTTTATCACCGCTGGCCAAATGTTCAGTATAAAAATAGCTAAATTACAAACAATCATCGGAAACCAGCTTTTCTTTTGGCTGCATCAAATCACAGTCGGCTCTGAATATTTGGTTTCATTCGATCTAATATGATTTACGAAACGTTCTTCTACTTTGTGACTTGATCCTGTAATTATATTTGTTAATTACAGATACGCTTCTAAAAGATCGCTTTGTTTTTGTTTTGGGTTCGTTCGGGCGTGTCGAAGAGGCTGTTGTGTTGAAGTGTCGTTTAACGCAAGCGTCGTGGTGTACAATTTCGTCTGAGGAAATCAAACCTCGCAAATGATCACAAATCAGAGACGTTTGTGTCTTTTAGCTAACGTGTCGAAGGACCCGTGCGTCTTTGAGCTTACGTTCGATACGAGTCGAATACTCAAGAACTTCAAATCAGACATTCGAAAGACTTTTAACTCAAGTCAGATTGGAATCTGTGATTGTGAGTTTTGCCGTAAAGCTTCTATACTTTTACTCAAATAGGATTAGCAGGTTTATACACGTGGGAAAAACTCCTCCTGATAAACAAATCCGTTCTGAATAAAGCTTGAGAAGAAAACAATGGAGAAAATCCTGTTAAAAAAGATCCAAAACATCACGTGAGGGAAGATGGAGAAAGGAGACTGGAAGTAGTATCTGAGAAATGTTAGCAAAGGGGCTAAAGAAGAGAACTGGTCTCTCACACACACACATACACACACACACACACACACACACACACACACACACACACACACACACACACACACACACAGGTTTGGTTGAGATGGAAGAGCAGTATGACTCGGCAAAAAGCTCTAATCATTCAGAAATGTCATGCATGACTGTATTCGGTAAACATTCACGTGTCCGTGTCCGTGCATGCGGATGTGACTCGAGCGCCGTACGAATCCCGCAGACGGATAAAAGATGACCGAGTGTTTGTTTACCGTCAAACAAACCCACATGGTGGAACGCTTGATCGTGAAAACACACTGAAGATATTTGAATTTCTGATTTTACTTTCGTTTTTCACTGTAAGAAGGACCACATGCGCTCATGTACGAGTGTTGCTTTGTCCCATCTGTTCTATCTGGAAGCTTCCCAAGACTCACACAAGAGATTTAGCATATACTGTATGAGTATCAGGACACCCGGCTTTTCCAGCCATATGTTCTTCCTTTACAAACTGTTCCTACAAACCTGGAGATATTTCTTTCACTTGAACTCGGAGATCCAAATCCATTCCAGCATGACAATGCCCCTATAGCCAGATCCATGAAGATATGCTTTACATAGGTTGGAGTGGAAGATCTCCCTTCAGCTCTACTGGCTGAATTAATCTCCACAAAATCTCCACGAAATACAGTGGAACATCTTGCCAGAAGAGTGGAGGTTCTCATTAAAAGCAAATGTAGACTAAATGTGGATCAGAAAGCACAACTCGTACGGTGTCCGAAAACTTTTACCCATGGGTTGGAGAGGAAGGATCTTCAGCTATGGAGCTACAAAAACACATTTTGGGATGAATAAGAGGGAAATGGTAATTAAGATGTTGGACTTCTGATTGAAAGGTCATGAGTTCAAATCCCACCACCAGCAAGTGGGCATCTGCCAAATGGCAGAAATGTGAACGAACGCTTGTTCCTGTTTTGTGTTTAAATAAAAGATATTTTAGTGCTCAGGGAAACGCATGCAGCTGTAGCGAGACGAGTGAGAAACAAGTGCGAGACGAGTGCGAGACGAGTGCGAGACGAGTGCGAGACGAGTGCTAGACGAGTGCGAGACGACTGTGAGACGACTGTGAGACGACTGCGTGTTGGATCAGCGTCTGTTATATAAAGACTTTTGTGCTGTGCTGCAGTCTCTGGCTCCAAATCCCCTTCATATTCCTGATTCTGTAAAAGACTTTTATTTGTTCAAACCAAACCACAAACTCATAAACGTGGATATCACCACCCTCCCGAAGCTACGTCTTTACTTCACTGGTCTAACCAAACATTCTGCAGATCAGACTTTCTGTTGGACTTGTGAAGACAAAACCGGTGTATCAACTACCCCATGTCTCAAAGCTCGGACGCATAATCCAGTCGTCCCAGGAGAACGATTTGTTCAGGCCTCGGAAATCTCTGTTCCACCTTTCGTTTCGGTCTTTCCTTCTATTCACGTCTCAGACGGTGAAAGTATCACGTGTCCTTCTATAGTTTCACAGTTCAAGAGCATTTTTTTTTTTACTGAACCAGACTCCATACAACGAACACAAGCGCAGAAATCCAACGCTCGCTCGAGGGAAACCGCCAATCTGGATTGCAAACAAATCCAAATTCCAAACAATCATTGAGAACCAGGTTTTTTGTTGTTGTTTTTTGAAGTTGAACAAAAACATCGGCCGTCTCTGAGACGGCATCGAATCACAGTCGGCTCTGAACATTTGGTTTTATTTGATCTGATTTAGTAAACGTTCTTCTGCTTTGTGACCTGATCCTGTAATTATATTTGTTAATTACAGATACGTTTTCGAAAGATCGCTTTGTTTTTGTTTGGTTTCGTTCGGGCGTGTCGGAGAGGTCGTAGACGTTGTGTCGTTAACGCAAACGTTGTGGTGTACAATTTCGTTTTTAGGAAATCAAACCTCGCAAATCAAAGTCGCTGAGCCGTCGTTCTGGATTGCGTTCCTCCACCGTGCCAACAGACAAAGAAAAGCGATTGCGTCGCCATAAAGCGCATTTTATAGTTATACATCAGCTTCTCAATAGCATTCCAGCCTCCACATTCGTTCCTGTAAAAGGCAGCTGAAGGCTTCATTCAGGAGCAACATTTCAAGGCAAAAGAAGCTAAAACATGACTCAAGGGATCCATTAAAAAGTCGAATGGAAACTTATGACTCACCTCAGTGGAGGAACTGTGCTGTGTGTATGTCTCTGCAAAAGAAAAAAGAAGAATATAATTAAATATTTCTATACAAAGTGCTTATTATACTGAGCCATTACACTATATGGACCAAACTATTACGACACCTGATTTTTCCATCCATATGTGGTTCTTATAGAGACACATGTGTACACAACAGATGCAGGAGTATGAAATTTCCCCTTTATTTTACCCAGGAGAAACATCAACGCCAGCCAGATCTCCTGCTACAGAGCTCTAAACTCAACACATTTGGGATTTGTGAACGCCGACTCCACCGCAGGCCTCCTCACCTTCTCGCCTACATCAGTACCTGACTTTACTAATAGCTGAAAATATCTCACGTATCTCCACTAAATCTAGTAGAACATCTTCCCAGAGAAAAGAGAGGAGAAGAACAGTGGAATGGGATGTTCAATAAGAAGCATGTGCCAATCAGGTGTCCACAAACTTTTGATAATACAGTGTACCTGTCTCAGAGAAATTCATGGGAAAGTGTGTGTGTGTGTGTGTGTGTGTGTGTGTGTGTGTAGTGGTGTAGTTGTGTAAATCCTGAACACTATAAAGTACAGTTTGGCCTAGCAGGTACACACACACACACACACACACACACACACACACACACACACACACACACACACACACACACACACACACTCATGTTTCAGCCCTCTCTTTAATAGCACTTGTGACACACTGTTTGGGAAAAGCCTGGCTGACTGCCCAAGTTTCTTTCTACCTCCAATGAATAACTCTAGTGTCCCTGCAACGGCCACTTTCCCCCTCCGAGACTCCGAATAGAATGGGGTACAGCAACAAAAAATGCTAGTGCCTAGAATGAAACCGGTATCCGGTTATCGTCCTGAAATCTGGACGTGATAACTGGTAATGATCTCCTTCATTTACACAAACACTGAACGCTCACAGACGTGTTATTGAGGAAAAGATTTGACGTGTGCAAAAAAGCATCATTTATGACGGAAATCCCAGGAAATACGGCTGACGTGTTTGGGTGAAGTCACGCTAATGCAGCCAGAGACTCAAATATCAATCGATATACTGACACTCTGGGATTCTGCTGAACATCTGGATCACTTTACACATCTCATCGAACCGTTTCATTCTGAAAGTTGCAGTGTACAAACAGCATGAAGAAATGTGCAGAGATCATGCGATTCGAATTTGTGACAAACTGCCACTGTTTGGCCCCTGAGCAAGGCCCCTAACCCTCTCCTGCACATGTGTAAGTCGTTCTGCATAAGGGCGTCTACCAAATGTCATTAATGCAAATGTAAATTAATATTTAATATATTTAAATAATATATATTAATACAAACTGTATATTTGGTGTCATAATTCGCTAGATTTAGTTTTTTCTATTATAATAATAATAATAATATTAATATAATTTTATTATTAAAATAATAATGATTATTTTTGTTGTTGTTTTCGTTATTATTATTATTATTATTATTATTATTATTATTATTATAGGATCTCTAATTCTTCAGGTGATGTAAATTTTGTTTATTTAAGACCAAATAATTTTTATTGTTATTATTGTTATTGTATTTTGAGGACAATATGTTTAGGTTTCTAAGATCAGAGAAGTGATCAGGTTCACCCATGCTTTGAGATTTGGGGGAAGGAGATAAAAAGGGGGGGTTGAATCGCTCGAATCAGCAGAAAAACACAATTACAAGCACGACCCTGAAACCGGAACCCTGGGAAACAGGAGACGGCATACGGTTCAGAACTGGGGGACGGGAGTGTGGGGGGTGAAATCTGGCTTTCTACAGCATATTTACTGAATATAATGAAGTGCAGCACTACAGGGTGGACTTATGCATATTATTATTTTATATCTAAAGAGAGAGAGCACCCTGAGATTCCTTCATTGTCAGGGTCAGGTATGAAGTGCACATCTAAAAAAAAAAAAAAATCTGAGAAATGCAAAAAAACTAATAAATAAATAAAAGATCTACCATGCCTAATGACACCATGCTTTGAGCATTTCTCCTGTCGTGCTGTTGTTGTTTATTTTCTATTGTTATCAAGTGCATGTGAGACATTGTTGAGAAACACCATACCACAAAAACATCACTGACTGCAGGCTCTTATTGTTTACACTGAGAAGGACAACAGGGGGCAATTCTGAACAGTATATTCCTGTACACACACACACACACACACACACACACACACACACACACACACACACACACACAATAGCCTGTCATCAAGCCAACATTTGCGCTCCTGCATCCTATCTGCACCTGGGTTGCACCCCAAATGACCCCCTTATCCCTACACAAGTGCCCTATAAAGCGTGCAGAACAATATGTTCGACTCCTATGTAGTGCACTTCAGTATCTCATTTAATACTTTCCCCCATTCTCTCTTTAGAGAAATAAAAAGGGAGAGTAAATAAAGTGTCTGGGAAATAACTAACTAAGCAACCCAAATTGCGCATGCGTAATCGATCAATCAATATCTATTTAAATCCCTAATAATCAGCAATAATAGGAATAGAGGTGATCTGTGCTGTAGAAGGTTCTTACCTGGCCTGGTTCTGGGGTGCACCTTGACGGTCCCGTCTTTACAGATCCGAACATCACCTGGTCCTTCAATCCTCCTGTTTACATCCAAACCGGGTTGGGATTGAGTTTGGGATTTGGAATTCCGTCTCCTGCGTTTCAGCTGGTTGAGAAACAGGCAGCATTGGTAACACACAGCCCAGGCTTGTTCTTCATTTATGGGCTGAGCGTAAAGGGTTAAGATTTCCTCCAAACACAGATCTTCTCCTTCTCCTTCTCCTTCTCCTTCTCCAGAATCCACCTCGTTTGCGATTATTGTTACCGCTCCGGCTTCATTCGCCATCATTATATTATTATTATTATTATTATTATTATTATGATTATGATTATTATTTTTACACTCCTATGATAAATTAAATAAATAGCACAAAACGTCCTTTACAGAACAGCGCGCATCCTTCCTCCTCTCCATACATCCACACTGCTCACACACACACTCCGTCCAAACCCCAGTGCTCAGTCCTCTCTATCTCTGTATCCGACTGTGCGTGTGTGCGCGCGCGCGCGCCCACGAGCCCACGGGCGCGCTCCCGTTCCTCTCCAGCTGCGCCCGGGTCATATGACACATTCCTTTTTTTTTTCTTTTTTTCTTTTTTTTTTTTTGTCTGCGCGGTCCCAAAAGGAGTCGGATTATAGACATAGTGAAGGAATTTGCTGGAAAAAAGCAGAATGTTCCTTTACTTTTAGGATGATATATATATATATTATACTGTATGTCAGACTCAGTTATAAATAAAGAAATGTGTCTTGTAGCACAGTTTTTGCTCTACAGAATACAAACAGGCAGATTTTATTTTTTCTTTTACAATTCCTTCCTGTTATCTAAGTCACAAATGAAATGGCAGTGTGTAAACTGTCGAAATCTATTTTTCTTTAGTAATATATCAATATCAAAACTAGGTCGCATGTAGTTATAATCTTATTATCCTCAACATTAAATACCCAACATTTAAAACAATATGAAAAAGTAATGTTTCATCAGTGCCACCTAGTGGACACTATTATAATAACAGTCATGAAATCAGGATTTTTACTTTTACTATTTATTCATTTTGAAATGATAATTCACACATCACACCAAAGCATAAAGTACACTGTAATTTAAAATGTATGTATGTATATAAATTATAGACAAGCCTTTGCATTGAGCCTTGAAATTGTTTGGTTACATTTTGATTGAATCGATTTTAAACCAGGAAAAACATTCATCATGATCCAGAAATATAGAAAAAAAATAAATAAAAATGAAACGAAGGCTATCATTAAAATTGAATTATACCAAATAAACAAATTACATAAGCATTAGACACTCATTACTAAATATTCAGAATATGTAATAAAAAAAATGCAGATCATTTCATTTAGTTGCGGGTTTGATGGTATACTGGTGTGTCGATGCACCGTGATAAAAAAGTCTGAAATATTTTATACGGTAATTATTGATGCTCATTTGCAAAAAAAAAAAATCTTTCATACAATTTTAGAATATGTTTATTATTATGACATTAGCATACCTTAAATAGGCCACTTATTATATAAGTAAGTGACAATAATATCCTTTAATGAACTGATAAATAACACACACACACACACATAAAGCGCAACTTGCAAAAGCCCTTCACAAGGAATCTCACAGTGGATTCAGTCAGAGTCCTTATACAGTATGTGCAAAGTGATGCTCGAAATGTAAATTCCTTAAATATGTACAGTTTTATGTCTAAATATAATGAGCCACTATGGATCCTGCTCTCTAAGGGCCATACGACTGTTTCTTTCCCTACAGCTTAACCTTCTGATTGTGCCATTAAGGTACCATATGACAGAGCCACTCCTGTCAGACTGTATGCCGTGGTGGTGGTGGTGGTGGTGATGGGGAGGATGGTAATCAGTGTCTTTTCTCCTGCCTGCTAAAACCTACTCAAATCCCTAATTGCAGTCATATCACCAGATCCAACAGCTTCTTGTTACTCTGCTTTTCATGCATGAATAAACCCCCACCTCGGCCCATCCTCATCACATCCCGTTCCCTCTTTTGGCTTCACCAGGTCTGAGGCTGCGTCACGGCTTCACGGAACATCATTTGAGGGAACAGTCGCTTTCTTGGACGCTTTCCAGTTTCATTTGCTGGCTGGAAAAGAGCAGGATGTCATCAGATGATCGACACACATCTGCTTCTGCTTTATAATCTGTCTATGTTCATATAACGCCAGCCTGCATATACTATATATATAATGGATGGATATGGATTAATAGAATGTTACATACAATATGTTATGTATATAAGTGTAAAAAAAGACAATAAATATATACACTATACAGCCAAAAGTATTGGGACCTGGTTTTTTCCACCCAGATGTGGTTCTTCCCCAAACTGATACCATGAACAGGGAATACGTTAAGGAAATTTTCCCTTCACTTGAACTAGGAGACATGAGACATGGCATGGCACTGTATTGTGCACAAATCCAGCTCCATGAAGATATGCCTCAACTAGTGAAAGATCTCCTGCTATAGATCTTTAAACCCTATTGAACACCTTTGAGATGAATTGGAATGCTGACTTGCACCCCAGAAAAAAATCTCAAACAATCACGAACATCTTCTCCAGAAGAGTGGAGGTGATCGTTACAGAAAACGCCGACTGAATGAATGAGACCTTCATAAAAGGAGTGATGTGTTCTGTGTTTTTTAAAAGAATTAATGTTATTTATTAATTAATATCAGCGCTGAAAACTGAAAACAATAACTTCATAAAGAGTAAAGTCCAGACCTTCTCTGTTGACTTGTACATGTGCCGGAGGTTAAAGGTGCTTTTCCGCACTGTATCCCCGTGTTTACCATTCGTTTGTCTTTAGTAGAGAAAGAAGATCGTGCTTCCACTCCTTTACCTTTATGATCGAAGGAAAGTGAGAAAAACACATCAAAATCCATTATTATAAACACACATCACTGTATTCATTATACACATGTAAATAAAATGATATATTATATATAATATCTCTTAAATTAGGGGTCGTCACATAAAAAAAAACATCTTAATAAAGATTTAATAGCAAAAACGTATAATAACAAAATGTACATGCAGCAGAAAATTGATTTTTCAGGAGTTCAGTGAAGATTTTATTACAAAACATCGAAACATCAGCATCCTACTGTAGCAGTTACACTCAAAAAGTAGCCTCGTCAAAAGTTTCTGGACACCCGACCATGAACTTCTTTTTGAGGATCCCATTCCACATTTAGTCCCAATTTCCCATTATAAACCTCCAACGTTCCGAGAAGCTGTTCCACTAGATTTCCTTGAGCTTCGTGAGATTTCATTCAGCCAGTTAGTAAAGTCAGGACCTGATGTAGGTGAGAAGGTGAGAAGGTCTGGGATGCAGTCAGTGTAAAAAAAAAAAAAACTCGTCTCAAGTGTGTTCAATAGGGTTTGAGCTTTACAGAAGGAGATCTTCTACATCTACCGACCCACGTTAAAGATATGTTCATGGAGCAGACTTGGTGCACGGTGGACCCGGTTTGGATCTTCTAGTTGGAGTGAAACTACTTTGCCACCACACTGCATCATCTATCATTGTGTCCACGTTTGTGCAAACAGTTTGGGAAAAAAAAACAGATGAAGCCAGACGTTGAGATGATCCAGTCTGGAGTGGTTTAGGCTCTCCAGTGAGACTCACACTCTTTCTTTTCTCATCTGTTGCTCCATTTCAACCGAAAACGCAATCATTTTAAGCGGCGCTGTTCTGAACGACCCTGCTGATCGACTCGTCTGGTTTATGGAGCGTTAACTCCAAATGGAAATGTGGTGCCGGGAAATCGGAGGTGAATGGAGGTTATGTTTAAAAAGCAAACCACTTTCGGTGTGTTATTACAGCGTGCAACAAGATGCGACGTGGAGGAAATAACACAGCAAACACGCGTCTTCATCGAACGCAATTAGGCGTAATTACAGTGTACTGTAAAAAAACATAGACATTGTTTAAATCAGGCTGCAGGAGACTTTACACGGGTTCAGAGGTCGTTTGTGATGTACGTGCAAAATTCACATTGAATGCGTGGAGGATCGATTCAGCAATACGCAGTCGTCAATGTGCATTTTGGATGTAATGTGCACAAAGACAGCTCCAGATTTATGATCAAACTCTTGATGTCACCCAGTTGAGGATGGGTTTCCCTTTTGAGTCTGGTTCCTCTCAAGGTTTCTTCCTCATAACATCTAAGGGAGTTTTTCCTTGCCACAGTCGCCACGGCTGCTCATCAGGGATAAACACACACCGTTCACCATCACTGTTGATTTCTGTAAAGCTGCTTTGAGACAATGTCTGTTGTGAAAAGCGCAATAGTAATAAACTTGACTTGACTCCATGAAGATATGCTTTACATGGGTTGGAGTAGAAGATCAAAGCTAAAACCCAGGGGTCACCAACATGGACCACATGTAGCCCTTTCTAAAAAATAGCTATTTTCTGCTTTGTAAATCACTATTGATAATTATTATGAGAAATCATTAACATGATCAGCAACTTCACATATATGAATATCATTAATTATTAATAATAACATCTAATAAAAGGTAAATTGAGCAAATTTCAATTTTCAGATCAAACTGAAAACTGTGTTTATCAAACTGGAAGCCTTTCACATTAATCGGTACCCAAGAAGTAGCTCTCAGTTTCAAAAAAGGTTGGTGACCCCTGGTATAAATCCTATTCAAATCCTTCTTAATTGATGAATTAGAACGTGGACAGCACCGCAGGTCTTCTCACCTTCTCACCTACCTTCCAAAATATAATGAAAAATCTTCCCAGAAAAGAGAAGAATATTATAAGAGCAAATTATACTAATCATTAGTATTAAAGGCCCCAGTGTTGACTACTCAATGACTACTGTGATTAGGATGGTGATTGCATTTGTTTTGATGTTTAATGCACGTCAACGCTTTTTTTTTCCTACATGCATTTCCTCGTTTCACAGACCTGTAAATCTGGCATGCAGTTAAAATGCAAAAATAAAAAAAAAACATTCAAACGCAAGAAATCATTAAAATCCCCCTTTTTTGTGAACGGATGCATTGAAGCTGAAGCTCTTGACCTGGATGATTAAATGCATGGCCTTGATTGGCCGTTTGCACGAGCGAGCAAGGTGTACAGGTGTATCAGTGATGCGTGATGTGTGTGCGCGCGCGCTGTAAATAAAAACAGATGTTTTTTTCTTTGCAATGCAACGGCAAGGCGCGCGTCATCACGTTACCTATAGGTCGCACCTATGGGTCGTTGTGCGCGCGTGCGTGCGTGTCAGATTCGTACCGGTGCTGTTATTCGGACCCTCGGCGTCTGTGCTGGTGAGCCACGTCGACTCGGTTTCCCTGGTCCAGCTCTCATGGCGTCTGGGCTCGATGGCATCACTCCGACTTCCACCGCAACCCATGGACACAAGGAAGGTATAAATATATATATTGGAAAAAAAAAACTCCTGCTGCTTCTCTGTATCTCTGCCCAGGGTTGTGAGATTTTGGTCACGCGGACAGAGCTGCAGATACCTGAGATCCCGCAGAAGCAAAGCAGAATCGATCCATTTCAGAGAGAAAGCCTGCTGAACCCCGGCTCTGTGCTGACAGCAGAGATTCGCCAAACTTGAGCTTATGTACCCTGGGTGACGTCATGGTGGGAGGAGCTGAGTAAAGAATGCGTCAGCATCAGGACCAGCACCAAACACTGAGCTCATTAACGCTCCTGCTGTGCTGAGGTCAGTCTCAGATCCTGCTCATCTACAAGCTCATACATTCCGACCATCACTGACAGGGGGCTTCACTGGGCATCTGAGCAAATACAGGGATCACATCTGACCAGATTTAGAGTCGGAAAATATAAACTTTATCTCTCTCTCTCTGAAATATTGCTTTACTAACATGAAAGGTATTAGAATTTGTCTTGCCAAAAAAAAAAAACAGAAAGAAATGACAGACATCAAAGTAAAAAAAATCGATCTGTGCATTGAAAATTGCACTGATGAGAAAGAACTGTTTAAAAATATTTATTGCTATTTTAATTGAAACACATCATCATTACACATTTCTCATTCAATGTCAAATCTCAAAAACAAATATATAGCACATCTCCCAACATCCAAACAAAACACGATCAAGGCAAATGCTGAAATGTTTTCAGTGTAAAAAAAAAACCCATCATAACCCAATAACCTGAATCAGATTCGATTATCGCACTCAAACATGATTATTTGACTGTATGATAAGTTAAATAGAAAATAAAGAAAATCCTGAATCATAAATTCAATATGCATCACTTACATACACATGGCCAAAAGTTTGTGGACACCTGACCATAAGATTGATATGTGAATCTTTTTCAGCATCTCATCTGCTCTTATAATATCCTCCACTCCTTCCTGGGAAGATGTTCCCCCTGAACTGTGTCCTAGTTTAAGTAAAAAAATAACACATATGGCTGGAAAAGTCAGGTGTCCCAATACTTTTGTCCACATAGAGGATCAAATATTTTAAGAAAAAAAAACGTATGAATAAGACTTCAGAAAAAAATCTGAGTCATTCCCATAAACATGAAAATTCCCAGTGTTGTGAAATAAATCATAACCAGTGTGTTTTATTTTATTTTAGATCAAGAAGATTGCAGTCGATCTTGTAATAAACATACGGGTAATATTCCTGCTGACTCAGGTTCAGACCGGGGATATCCATGGAGGGCTGAAAACAAAAAGAAAGAAGATGAAACAAAAAATGCAAGAAAAAAAAAGAGAAAAGTGAATCAATAAAGAAATATATGAAAATGTGTAAAAATGTAAAGAAAGAAAGAAAGAAAGAAAGAAAGAAAGAAAGAAAGAAAGAAAGAAAGAAAGAAAGAAAGAAAAAGAAAAAAAAGAAGGAACAAAAATGCAAGGATAATAAGAAAAAGAAAAAAAAGAAGAAATGAAAAAAAGAAAAAAAAAAAAAGTTAATTAATAAAGAAAAATATGAAAAAGAGAAGTAAAATAAAGGCCAAAATTGGATGGAAAGAAAGAAAGAAAGAAAGAAAGAAAGAAAGAAAGAAAGAAAGAAAGAAAGAAAAGAAGGAACAAAAATGCAAGGATAATAAGAAAAAGAAAAAAAAGAAGAAATGAAAAAAAGAAAAAAAAAAAAGTTAATTAATAAAGAAAAATATGAAAAAGAGAAGTAAAATAAAGGCCAAAATTGGATGGATGGAAAGAAAGAAAGAAAGAAAGAAAGAAAGAAAGAAAGAAAGAAAGAAAGATGGAATAAAAATGCAAGGAAAGTAAGAAAAGTAAAGAAAAAAGTAAAAAAGGAAAGTATATCAATGAAGAAAAATAGAAATATATGAAAAAGAGAAGAAAACTTAAACAAAGGCAAAAATTGATGAAAAGAAAAAAAGAAAGAAAAAAAGAAAAAGAAATGTTAGTATAAAAAAGGATCATTAAACAGTGGAGTACAGAGTTATTGTACTTCACACTCACATCAATGATAGTAGCCGCACTGCTATCCAGATGCCTGTAAAGCTCATGCAGGACCTCACGTAGCTTTTTCACATATTTCTTATTGGGCCGCAGAAGCATAGCCTGGAAGTTGACCGGTAATCCGTACCTACAAGACAAGAGCAGCTTCTACTGCATTTTCTTTTGCATTTAATCACCGAAAACACGCAACATCACCTGCATCATCGCTGTACCTCAAAACCGATTCGGTAAAAACCCGGAGAGCCTTGATGTGGATCCAGGCGATGAAAGCTTCACTAAAATTCACCTTCAGCCATCGTACCAGTGGACCCTACGGAAACGCAAAAGCACGGTTATTCCCTCACTGTCAGGATTATGACCCTGGACTACGATTCTCATGTCACATGATCCCCGAATCATAATTATCATTCATTATAATTAGTTCAGCATTAGTAGTAACTTCGAGAATACTGGGGTGGTATCAAAACATTTCGAGACTAGTTTTATAACACGCCAACAGATGGGGCTGCACGCGCACAATCACAGGGAGCACCGACCTTCGTAAGCAGTGTGCCAAAAGACATCGTCCTGTGTATATTGCGTGTGCCGCATCTGAATACTTGATTCTGATTGGCTGGAAAATGTGTGTTCAATGGATATTTCTGGTCAGGTTAATCACTGTTATGGATGAGGAGGTGTGGAGGTGGTATCTTAGGGGGTTGAGGCATTTGGAATTTGAATCCGAAAGTCATGAGTCCAAATCCCAGCCACACCAAGCACACCAACCACACCAAGCCTTCACGCCTGAGTCCCTGTCCAAGGTCCTTAACCCCAAAACCCCATTAACCGCAGTTGTATAAATGAAATAAACGTTGCTCTGGATCAGGGTGTCTGCCAAATGCCGTAAATGAAATCACCAAAAACCTAATCTGATGGAACCTCTATGTGATTTCGACCACCATCATTACCATTATGGTCATAATCATCACCACATTTACATAACCTTTTGTGAAAACAGACACGATAAAGGAAGGAAAAGTACGATGTCGTACAAACTGCTTCTTCTTGTCTGTAGACAGCCGAGTCAACTCCTCTTTGTCGGCCTTCAGCTCGTCTTCGTTGTACTGGAAGTCGCGCACAATGAACCTGGAGTAAATTGTTTTTAAAAGCGTTATTACTTTATCGTGATGTTAATAATATGCGATATTTAGGAAGTTTCTATGCACAATATAGAAATACACTATATTGCAAAAGTATTGGGACACCTGACCTTTCTAGGCATATGTATAATTTCTACACAAGGTTGAAGCCGCACAATTGTATAGGATTTTGTCATTTAAGGCATGAAATATTTTCTTCACTCGAACTAGGAGACCCAAATCCATGAAGATGTGTTTTACATGGGTTGGAAGATCTCCTGCTATAGAGCTCTAAACTCTAAAACAACTTTGGGCTGAAAGTGAACGCTGACTGAACCCCAGGCCTCCTCATCTTCATTATTGCCTGACTTTACTAACTGGCTGCATGGATCTCCACAAATCCAGTGGAACATCTTCCAAAATGGAGGTTATTATAAGAGCAAATAAAGACTAAAAAAGGAATGGAATGTTCACGGTACAAAAGCACACAAATCTTATGCTCGGGTGTCCACAAACTTTTGCCTAAATATTGTGTGAATCCATTATTGATGTTGAATAAAAAATAAGTGAAACAGATTTTGAGAATACTCACTTATTTTCCCTGGCTTTGAGTCTGAAGTCGTCTATGGCCTTTTGAAAGAGGGTGACGCTGAACAGACCACTATCCTGGTCTTCAACAATCAGGCTGTAGGAAACAAAGAAAGAAAAAGAGTTTAAACATTGGGATTTTTATCGCAAAATGTAAAAAAAAATGACGTCTGGGTTTTTCATTCGCGAGTACACAATCGACCAGGCGATAACGTCCTGAAAGGGCGGGCAAAAACGTAATGAATGCAATAAAATATTTTTATTAAAATCAATTCTAAGTCACAGTGATGAGAAATGATGGTGAAACGTAGCGTCTGGGATTTGAGAAAGCACCGAGCAAAAACATGTAAAAAGGATAAATATATCAAATGTGTGTTGTGTTACACTGATTCCAAAGTCTGTGTGTGTGTGTGTGTGTGTGTGTGTGTGTGTGTGTGTGTGTGTGTGTGTGTGTGTGTGTGTGTGTGTGGGCGAACACAGGGCTAAGGGCCTTGTTCCTGTGTTTGTCACCATGACCACACAGAGGGAGGAGTTTAATTGGTTGCCATGGACACCAGGTCAACCTTTCTGCCTCTAAGTGACTGATGCAGAAAGTACACACGAGTTTAGAAGCTTGTTTCATTTCGAGCGCCGTTTCCCGGAGCCACTGCAAAAGTGTGCGTGTTCTAAAAGTCTGAGTGTCCTGTGTTGTTCATACTATACACCGTCATGCAAAAGTTTCGGGACACCTTGATTTTGCAGCCGTGTGTGATTCTTAGTCAAACTGAGAAGAATGAAAACTTTCCTTCTTTTGAACTAGGAGACTCAAACCTGTTCCAGCATGACAGTGCACCTGTGTATTACCACGAAGACCTGCTTTAAATAGGTCAGAGTGGAAGATCTCATGCTATAGAGATGTTGAAAACCTTTGCGATGAATTAGGGGAAGTGGTAGCTCACTGGTTAAGGCATTGGACTTTGACCCAGAAGGTCATGAGTTCTAATCCCAGAACCACCAAATCAGCCCTGACCTCTCAACTGCTCAATTGTAATACACTCTGAATAATGGCAACCCCAGACCTCCTAACCTCACCCACATCAGTACCTGACTTTACTAACACCCTTGTGGCTGGAACACTTTTGAATCTCCTAGATGAAGTAAAGGAACAATGTCATGTACCACATCCAAGGGCCTCCTATACAAATGTGCACCTCCAACTTTGTGGGTCTGGAGAAGAACCACATATGAGGTGGTATTAAAAGGTTTCGAGACTCGCTCTGCTTAAAAGGTGCTTTCTTTTCGAAGCAAGCACCTTCTGCAATTCGCAGAGCTGGATCTTCGTCTTTGGGAAGAGGGCGAAGTCCACAGAAAACAAATCCGGCGAGTAGTGTGGGTGCGGAAGTGAGATTGTGTTGTTTTCCGGTGAGACACTCATGTCAGAACAGCACCAGTTGCACAGCTTCTAAATTATGAAGGTCGGTGCTCCCTGTGACTGTGCATGCAGCCTTGTGCTTCAATCTGTTGGCATGTTACAAAACTACTCTCTGAGCTTTTTTGATACCACCTCAAATGTCTAATACCACGTATAGGTTTCATACGCGTCTCCTGTAATCCTCAATAGTCTGGAGAAGAACTTATTTATTTATTTATTATAAAAATGTACAATACCACTTTTTAACTTTTATTTTAATGTAATGTATTTACATTTTATTTTTTATTTACAGTTTATTTGCTTGAAATTGCATGCTTCTTATGTCAACAATGTCCCAATGTCCCCATAAGTGTCCAAATGTCCCCAGAAATGTCCCCAGAAATCCTCATAAATGTCTCAATAAATGTCTCTATAAATGCCCTGATGTCTCTATTTAATGTTATTTAATTGAATACATTTTTTATTTTTTTTTATTTTTTAATGGATACATTTTTTTCACCCACTCTATATTACTTACTTCGAAGATCGTGGAACCACCATCTCGGAAAGGGTTTCGTACGTCTTCTGCCAGTCGGCGTAACCTGCCCTGTGAGTCAACATACTGTTATTTATAGAGGACAGAACCACTGCACAGGACATGCTGTAGGTGTTATCAGTTACATGAAGCTTATCAGTAAGATAACCGCTGAAAGGCTTGTTGAATCCACAGTCTGCACCATCTGTCAGGTTCAGCGCAGGACGTGAATTGGGCCACTTTTTATTATCGCTCTCTATTTATTAATTATTTTATATAATAATGTTTGCTTTCCTTAGGGTTCTTTTATGTCTCGCAGTTTCTATGTGCATCGTCCCAAATGAAGTTCTCCTCACCTCAACATCTGCTACATGTCGTATAAAATGAAAGCTGCGAAAATCATTCATTAATAAATAAATAATTTGACTTACTTCGGAACGACGACGAGGAGAGTGGTGAGATATTCCGAGTCCAGCACGAAGTCCTCTTTCTTCACGAGGTCAGCCAAACTCCTTGTCAGAAGACTCCCTCTAGTGGCGAACAAAACACACAAGATTGTAGAAAATTGTCTGTGGTAGCATGAAGATTTATCCTTCATGTGAACTAGGAGACCCAAACGTTCTAGTTAGCTTCATGAAGATATGATTTACATGGGCTGGAGTGGAAGATCTTCCCTATAAACACTACTGAACTCCTTTGGGATGAATGTAAATGCTGACTGCACCCCAGGCCTCCTCACCTTCTCACCTACATCAGGACTTGACCTTTCTCACTGGCATGACCACAAATCTCCATGAATTTAGAGGAACATCTTCCCAGAAGAGTGGAGGATGTGGAATGGGATGTTTAAAAAGAAGCACACACCAAACTTATGTTAAGGTGTCCGCAAACTTTTGACCACAGAAGAAAAGCTTCACGTGAAACTTACGCGTTCTTTCTCTCCAGGGTGTGCAGGTTGCCTTTCAACCCGTTGTACGCTGAAGCTCTGGCTTTCAGGTCGTTATCTATCTGAGTCACTTGCTATGAAGGAAAAAGTTAGAAGAAGAGGAACCAAAATTATTACCATGAAAACAATTTCAACAGGATCAAACGCTTGAAGTCATTCAATTGGAGCTCCTGACTTTTCAACCCATATTTAGATCTTCATTACACTTAGAAGCCCACACTTGTATACGAGTCAATTTTCCATTCATTTGGACGTGAAGAAACCAAATCTGTTCCCCTGTGCACAAAGCCAGCTCCATGAAGATATCCTTTACATAGGATACATCCTTTTCATCTGTATTCATACCCCGTCCTCTACATCTGCCTCTTTCAACCCAACTACCTGCATGTCTTCCCTCACCACATCCATAAACCTCCTCCTTGGTCTTCCTTTTTTCTTCCTTCCTGGTGGCTCCATCCCCAGCATTCTCCTACCGATATACTGCATGTCCAAACCATCTCAATCTCACCTCCCTCACCTTGTCTCCAAAACGTCCTACATGCGCTGTCCCTCTAATAAACTCATTTCTAATCCTGTCCATCATTGTCACTCCCAACGAACATCTCAACAACTTCAGCTCTGCTACCTTCAGCTCCACCTCCTGTCTTTTACTCAATGCCACTGTCTCTAAACCATACAACATCTCAGGTCTCACCACAGTACTAAAAACAATGTCTCCATAAACATCTCTATAAATGTCCCAAAGTCCCCGTAAATGTCTCCAAAAATGTCTCCATAAATGCCCTGATGTCTCAATAAACATTTCTGTAAATGACTCTATAAATGTCCCAAAGTTCCCATAAATGTCCCCCCCCCGACCGCACCTTTGAGATGATTTCTGAGATAGTCTTCAGGGACTGTTTGATTGGGTATTTTTCCATATGCCACTGGAACCTTGTGATGTAGGTCACCAAATCAACTGCATAGAACATGAAAATGTGAATACATGTGAAAATACCCATTAATAAATATAACAGAAATAAAGAAATGAATAAACTAATAGAATTAATAAATGTAAATAATAAATATAATGTAGCGCTCTCCGTGCAGCGAGCAGTCCCGTTTGTAAAAACAAGCAGCATGTGGCATCAGTGCTTCGCCTCTAGAGGCCACTCTTATAACGACAGCGGACTGGGACCCGGAAAAACTGTGTGTATGGGTACTATCAAGTCAGTCGACTTCCTGTACACTTTAATAGGAACAGAGTGCATGCACTTACCTCCATTGGCTAGAAGATTTTCCATGACTTTATCCCTGCCATCCTCTAAAACATCAGCCATGTAGTGGGATATTTTCTTCACCACGCTAAGAGAAGAAAAAAAACAATCTCAACTATTTAAATCCACATGGTATTGCAGTATGATTTTCTTTGTAACTGTAAAGTCAAACCTTTCAACAAACGAGTCCAGCTTGGCGAGCTCGTCTGAGAGTCCTACAAGCACATCCAGAGTTCCTACCTGTTTAGAAAACGCATATTTACTAGACACAGCACCATGTACATACTAGAGGTTGACCGATACGATACCGATGGCCAGTTTGGATCGTACTTGCTGATAATAAATTAATCAACTGTTAGTTTTCGAAATAAATATCGGATAAAATAACAAACATACAAAAAACGTCATGTAAAATAGTACTGAACTTTATTACAAAAAAAAATTCTAAATGAAATAAATATGAATATATTAATTATCAATCATAAATATGAAGGAATACGAAAGACATGCATTCAAACTGAAACAAAACGTATCAATCAAACATCAGTTTACATCCAAAATTTAATAAAAAATATATAAACAGCATGTGGTATCAGTAATTTGCCTCTAGAGGTTGCTCTCGTACTGTTTAACACAACCTGGAAAAACTATCGGTATGGATTTTTGCAGATAGTTCTAACCGATTAATTGGTCGACTTCTAGTACACACACCCTTGATATATGGACGTGGGCATTTTTATTGTATGCTAAATAGAACCCACTGTTCTTTTACCTTTAAACCAAAAATATTTATAAAGATTGTTCCAGACTACCTGGTGAAGACGTCTCATTGAAAACCTCTAAAGTCTCTAAAATGATTTCTTGAATCAAAACTCAGTCTGTACATCAAACACGACAATTTGGCTTCACCTTGAGGTCTGGAATAGTGAACTTGGAGTTGGAAGACAGGAAGTTAACGTTATAGGTGGCTGCATTCATCCTCTCCCAGGTCTGCTGGCACGTCTTCTCACCGGGAGCCGAGATCAACCAGAACTCCATGACTCCACCTCGGGAATCGTACCGCCAAAGAAACTGGGAGACATTTAATAAGAAGCAAAAGCTGAATTTCATGAACCCTGGCTGATAGATTTCCTCAAAGTCACCAGACGTTTCGATCACGATCCATACTAATAAATATGCTCTATCAGCAGATCCATAACCAGGGAGAACCTAAAGCTTTGAGAGTCAAGGAGAAGTAGAAATGCTTTAGCAGGAACATGATGGAAATGTTTATTTAACGTTTATGGAAGGAGTCTCCAGTATCAGTACAAAACAGAGACCTTTTGTTGCATTTTTTTGATGTTGATTGACATTTCTGTCATGATCATGTGACAAGCTGTTGTATAATTATTCATTTCAGTTGAAGGAGGGAGGGAGGAGGGGGGGAGGGAAGGAAGGAAGGAAGGAAGGAAGGAAGGAAGGAAAGAAAGAAAGAAAGAAAGAAAGAAAGAAAGAAAGAAAGAAAGAAAAAAAGAAAGAAAGAAAAAAGAAAGAAAGAAAAAAGAAAGAAAGAATCAACAACATAAGTGACCAAATTCTTCTTTCTCGTTCTTTCTCAAAGCCCAGATCATCTACACATATGGTCTCGAAAATAAAATTAAAAATTAGTTGTTGTTTTTTTTTTTTTTTAATTTACACACTGTGCATCCTGTGCAAAAGTTTACACCCCCCCCAGCATTTAACTTTTTGTAGTACTCATATATACGTGTCCCTCGTGTCCCCCAAGTGTAAAAAAAGAAAGAAAGAAAGAAAGAAAGAAAGAAAATGTCAGAAAATGCTGTAATATCAAATCATGGACAGAAGAAAAGATCAGGAGAAACGAGGAGCTCATGAACAACACTGTACTCATGTACAAACCGTAAAAACAGTCACTGACCATCCAACATAATATTTCGGGTACCTGTTATCTTTTTGTTTGTTTGTTTTTCCATTTTGCAAGTTATAATTAAACTTATGACCCTGAAATGTTTTATTTCCTAGGAGTATTTTTTTTTTTATTAATTTTTTTGCCAGGAAGAGAAAAAATTAAGGACAAACCAATGCAGTAACACTGTTTCATCTTATTAATAATAATAATAATAATAATAATTAATAATATTAATAGTATTTAATAAAAAATATAAAACAACAAATAAAAATAATAAAAATCTATATTTTATAAATAGTAAATGTAATAATTGAGTGTGACAGTGACTGATGCACCTCCCTGTTGTTTCTTCTCCTGTATGTTTTTCACATTTCCTCATTTTCTTCAGTCACGAGTTTCCTGATCATCAGAACTCCATGGGGCCAAATGCAAAGCGTTAAACTCAATCACGTGCACAATTATTATTAAATCCCCCCATCATGCCTAATGATCTATTTAATACACACACACACACATGAAGGATTAATATATAATATAAAGTTCAGTATTAATATAAAACCTGAACATGACTGCAGTAATTCTGTTCCTGCACAAGATCTCACAGTGGATTTTCCAGGTACATACCTTCACTTACACCAGACCCGTGGCGTTAAAGAATCATCCTGCTTTTCAACAACAACAATAACAATAACAACAACAATAATAATAATAATAACTCCTTATGGGTTTAATGGGAGCTCGTGCTGTTCATGAAGCTCCTGTAGATTCTTTTTCCCGGAGTCAGTCAGCTGATCCGCAGGAGGCGTGTTCACTACCGCACCGTGCTGCGCAGAAACACCGCCACCTACAGGTATTACTGTGAATCATACTAATACTACTACTACTAATACTACTACTAACACTAATAGTACTACTACTACTAATACTACTAATACCAATACTCCTACTAACAATACTTATACTACTACTAATACTACTAATACCAATACTCCTACTAACACTACTTATACTACTACTAATAATAATAATACTATTACTCCTCCTCCTACTAACACTACTACTAATAATACTAACACTACTAACACTACTAATACTACTAACACTACTAACACTACTAATACTACTAATACTACTACTAATAATACTATTACTACTCCTCCTACTAACACTACTACTAATAATACTAACACTACTAATAATACTACTACTAATAATAATAATAATACCAATACTAATACTAATACTACTAACACTACTACTAATAATAATAATACTATTACTACTCCTCCTACTAACACTACTACTACTACTAACACTACTACTAATAATAATAATACTATTATTACTCCTCCTAACACTTATATTCCTACTACTACTAATATTAACACTAATACTACTAATAATAATACTAACACTACTAATACTATAACTACTACTACTACTATTACTACTCCTCCTAACACTTATATTACTACTAATATTAACACTAATAGTACTACTAATAATACTTCTACTACTAATACCAATAATCCTATTAACACTACTAATACTACTAACGCCACTACTACTACTAATAATAATAATAAATAATAATAATAATAATAATAACACGAACACTAATAATACTAGTAATACTATTACTACTACTAATAATAATAATAATAATAATAAATAATAATAATAATAACACTAACACTAATAATACTAGTACTACTATTACTACTACTACTACTAGGAAGGAAGGAAGGAAGGAAGGAAGGAAGGAAGGAAAGGATGAGAGAGAGAGAAAAAAAGAAAGAAAAGAAATATTAAATGAAAGAGAGAGAAGGAAGGAAGGAAGGAAGGAAGGAAGGAAGGAGAGCAGATTGACAGATGGGGAAGGAAGAAAATAAAGAAGGAAAACAACCCAAATATGTGGTGTGTGTATCAGACTGAACCCACCTTTTTCTACAATACTGAATATTAGAGTTTACTGCTAATTAAAGTGTATTATAATAATTATGAAGTGTATTATATTTATTATAATCTATTATAAACACTAGTGCATTATATTTGCATAAATAAGTCCTTAGTTATTTGACTTGTGAAATGATTTTCTCTTTGCTTTAAACGCTAGGTCAGAGTGCACAGTGCTGCCCCCTATCGGTGTGGGTGTGCCGATAAAAACCCTCATGGAATTTGCAACTGGTTTCATTGGGAATTGTGCAGAACTTTGATGGTTCTGTTTTGTCCTTCATTGTCGAAATAAAATAAAAAAATAAAAACGCTGCATAAATACAAGGTGCACAGACTCACATTTCCGAATGATATCAAAAACATTTATTCACAACGTTTAAACAAAACGCGACACGTTTTCAGCTGCGGTGAAGAAAAAAAAAAAAAAAAAGAGAAAAGGATCTCTAAGACAAGCCTGGGTCTCTTTTCAGTCTGTATGTATACGTGATGTCTCAGTGAGGTGTCCATCCAGGGGTAACGTCTCTGAATACGTACGAATAAATAGAGTTAGTATCTGTATTTGGTTGAATAATCTTTAGGAGACACGACGAGACCTCGTCCTTTGCGCGCTCCTCTGTATACCGTCTCGATGATGTCGATCATCTCCTGTTTGTCCTCCATTGTCCAGTTGATCTTGTTGTTGT
This sequence comes from Silurus lanzhouensis, assembly GCA_039877035.1. Classification (NCBI taxonomy): domain Eukaryota; kingdom Metazoa; phylum Chordata; class Actinopteri; order Siluriformes; family Siluridae; genus Silurus; species Silurus lanzhouensis. Next base: position 304,114 of record JBCEWE010000431.1, on the reverse strand, counting down.
TACCTGTGCCCAGGTCGATCATGATGTGCTTGTTCCTGTGGAAAGCGGAAACGAAGCTCCGTTAGAACGCGACTGATCTGCGGCTTGGCTAAAAGTATTGGAACACCCGCCGTTGCACAGTTGTAGACTAGTGCATTTTCTGTTCACTTTAACTAGAAGACCCAAACTGGTTCCCCTGTTCCTACAGCCAGCTCCAGATCTCTAGCCGTGGAGCTCTACGACACAAACCTACAAATCTCCACAAAATCTGGTAGAACATCTTCCCAGAACAGAAGAGTGGAGGTTATTATGAAGAGACTAAATGTGCAATGGGATGTTCAAAAAGATTCACATATCCATCTTATGGTCAGGTGTCCACAAGGAATACAATACAAGTTACATCCTGTCATTGGGTTGTTTTTTTGTTACGTATCTCCAAATTCCGACATCCTGCTTGGGAAAATTCTGCAGGTTCAGATTTTATTACTTGAACCAAAAACAAAACGAACACAGAAAATCCTATTAAGATTGATGGATAAATGGACAGAACAGCAAGACAAAAAAAAAAGAAAGAAAAGGAAATTGGAATATAACTGAAACACTACACACACATTTCAGTTGCTGTTGGTTATAAAGTAACAGTGAGAAAAATAAATAAAAGTATAAAAAAAAAGAAGTAAAAAAGAAAAAAGTTCTTTAAAAGTAAAAAAAAAGATTTTTATACAATGTTCTGATTTTGTATTGAAAATAATCTGATTTAAGATTTAATTCTTTTTGAGATCGAATCTGATCCAATTAAAAACAAGTGTTATGGAGGTTAAAGTTCAAATACAAGTTTTAAGTTTTTCAAAGTTGTTTTCATTGATCAGTTTGAATTATTATTATTATTAGTTTTATATTATGTAAATATTAGTTATGGGCAGAACTGGAACAGGTGTTGGGCCTTGACCACTGATTGCCCACCCTGATATAACGGCCCTGTTTAGAAGACAATGTGTCATTTTTATTATAGAAAAAGGGCAGAAGATCTCGAGGATTTACCTGAAGAAGAACATGACCGTGCAGGGGTCATACAACTCGTACATCTTGTTGAAATCTGGAACTTCGGTGATATCCACCAGGTAAATCACTGCGAAATTCTTCACCTGGAGGGAAAACAGGATGATTAATTGTCTGTCTGTCTGTCTGTGTGTCTGTCTGTGTGTCTGTCTGTGTGTCTGTGTGTGTGTCTGCCTGTGTGTGTGTGTGTGTGTGTGTGTGTGTGTGTGTCTGTCTGTCTGTGTGTCTGTGTGTGTGTCTGTGTGTGTGTGTGTGTGTGTGTGTCTGTGTGTGTGTCTGTGTGTGTGTCTGTGTGTGTCTGTCTGTCTGTGTGTCTGTGTGTGTGTCTGTGTCTGTGTGTCTGTGTGTGTGTCTATGTGTGTGTCTGTCTGTGTGTGTGTGTGTGTGTGTGTGTGTGTGTGTGTGTGTGTGTCTGTGTGTATGTGTGTGTGTGTCTGTGTCTGTCTGTCTGTCTGTCTGTCTGTGTGTGTGTGTGTGTGTGTGTGTGTGTGTGTGTGTCTGACAGTTTATAAGGTTGATCTAAAGACCTTTTCCGCAATGCTGTACAAAACTTCATCCATTTTCATGCACGTGGGGTCCCAGTCGTGGCCAAACCGGATAACGAGCACGCGATCCTCTTCGGATAAAATGGCCTGGTCCACCTGCCAGCCGTTATGGAGATGAGGAAGCATGTACGACATCTTGGCTCAAGAAGATAGTTGACCTGTAAGAGAAATAAGCAGCACTTCAACATGAAATAGATTATTTCAACCTGAAAGGTGAACAGAAATCTCTGGTCAAAACCTCCCAATGCATCACCGCCAACCTAATGCCATAGGAGAAGCAGACGCAGGAACATTCCCACCAGACCACAGCGGGTTTAGGACCGACTTTTTCCACCAATAACCATCACCAATAACCATCACCCTACTGAACTCTACACTACAATCTATCTATCTATATCTATCTATCTCTTAAGATATATGTCTGTCTATCTCTCTATGTATATTTCGGTCAGTCTGTCTCTCTCTCCATCTATTTATCTATCTATCTATAATTCTGTATCTCTCTCTCTCTCTCTCTCTCTCCATCTATCTATCTGTCTATCAAGATATATGTCTGTATCTCTCTATATATATATTTATGTCTGTCTGTCTGTCGCTATCTCTCTCTCTATCTATACCTGTCTATCTATTTATCTAAGCATCTCTCTTTGTCTCTCTCATATATGTCTGTCTATCTTTTTAAACATGTATCTGTCTGTCTCTATCTATGTCTCTGTCTGCCTATTTATCCAAGTATCTATCTATCTATCTATCTATCCTTCTGCCAATGTTGGTGTGTGTATGTGTCTGTATGTGTCTCCCCCCCCCCCCCCTCTCTCTCTCTCTCTCTCTCCATGCCTGCATGTCATTCTCTCTATCTGAATGCTACACTGATAATAAATAATATGTCACTTTTTGGACATAAATATAAATTAAGCTTAAAATGTAAGAGGTCACGTGTTTTGTGGACGTATTTAAAATATGTAAACACCCGTTCTACAATTTTAAACCGTTATACCTGATAGAACCGCTTCTGGTCCTGTATACTATATTTTTAACAAAAAAACAAACATTTTAATCTAAAAACAAACCGAAATAAAACCGGTAACGCACAGTAACAGTAACAGTGTTACAATGGACACCATAAAACGCTACACACATGCGCATGCGCGGTTGCTTCCCGTAGCTACTAAACCTTCTTGAAATGTCTAGGTCTATTTAAATAAAAACCAGTCAAAATATCAGAAATCCTTTTAGAAATAATAAACCGGTCAAACTGCTTAGTACATATAAATAAATCCTACCTTTAATTAAAAACAAGAAGCACTTTATTCGCTTTGTTGTTGCTGCTGCGCCGCAAACAGCCGTATAAACCCCAGTACCAGAAAGTGACGTCACATGCAAGCGTTTGCGTTTTAAACCCCTGCTCACAGCGACCCCTGTCTGCGTGGCGGTGAACAAAAAAAACAAGCAAGACCACGAGGTGTGGTCAAAAGTATGCGGACACATTTGTCATCACACAAGAGCACAAAATTATACAGATCTTTGTTTGCTCTTGTATAATAATAATTTCACGCGTTGCCTTGAGAACGCAGATGGAAACCGTACATATGGCATGTTCTTTCATATATATTTTATGGACAAATATTTTTGACCTTTGAGAGTTGTTAGATCTGGGAGAGTAAGCTTAGTATTTATAAAGAGTTAACAAGAGTTGGAGCACTTTAGATACAAATCACTGCAGATAAGGACATCCTACAAGAGCTGCAGTTTTGGAGACGCTCTGACCCAGACGTCTAGATTTGTCTCTTACTCTCGCTCATTTTTCCTTCTTCGAACATCACCTTTGAAGACATAATGTTTACTTGTTGCCTAATAAATAAATCCACCCACTAACAGGTGCCATGATGAAGAGATCATTAGTGTGATTCACTTCAGCGCTCATAATGTTTTAACGTCACATTTTCATGGCTGATTGGTGTAAACATTACAGTGCAGCTCGAGACTGTTAGGAACGTACAGCGTGAACCCCCAACCTTCTGATCCGCAACCCAGAGCATTAACCGTTGAGGTACCACTTTGTTATGATAAGGTGAAGAAAAAAAAAGAGATGTTACTCAAACAGATATTAAAGATAAGTTTATTTTACATGAGCAGGTTTACGGCAGTCTGACCGACACGTTCGTCTTGAACCAATTACTGCCACGCTTCAGATTTCTACTACACATTTATAACTTAAAGAGCTCTAAATAATAGAGATAACAAGGAAATGATACAGAACAGAGAGACAATTAAGGCGAAATAAACCACAGCACAAAAGAGTTGTGGCGTAACAGGGGGATTACTTATGAAAATATGTCATAAAACTATAATACGGTGAACTGTTTTACCGAACAGGACACAAGCTCATCCAGATCACCTTTATTCATTCAATTTATGCAAATATGGGGCTAAAGTGGACCTACATGACGACAGTACACACCTTTTGCATTGTTTCTAAAAAAAAAAAAGAGTGTAGATATTTTTATACAGGGAGAAAAAGAGATCAACGGGATGTCGTTTTATTCGCCCTCGTAAGGTGCTAAACAATCGTCGAGCTGTTCGGCTTCGTCCACGTGAATCGTTTCTCGCGTCTGGGGCTTCTCCGGCTCAATTTCCGGAATGAACAGATCGTGTTTGACCTTCATCAACTCGGTCATGTTGAAACCCAACAAGACGGCGGCTTTGTTGCGCTGCAGTTGCTTCATACACCTGGTTCGTTTGGAGCCGAACTGGCAGGCGACGTCGGTTTTGTTCAGCAGCAATCGGCTGCTCAGGGCGACGATCTCCTTCTTGATCGGGTACGGCTGTTTGTTGAAGTACTTGTTGACGAATTCCCGACGAGCCTCGAAGGAGCGTAACTCCATTCCGGTAGGATCTAGAGCCAATTGCACGGTGGGATCGTCCAGCGGTTCGGCTGAGGAACCAGGCAAACTTGCGAACCTCTTTTTTCTTGCTAGTCTTTCTCGTTTATTCGCTTCGATGGCCTCCTTTACAGCCAGCTCCAAACGCAGTTTGCTCTGCATTTCTACGTTCGTCTCGTTGGACTGAGACGCTGGAAGCGGGGAACCTGGAATGGAAAACAAACCCTGGCTTTCTCTGGGGCCACTGGTTTTAATCCTTTCTGCGTCTTTGAGGGTTTTGGGTGCAGAGCGACACCTGGAAACGTGCACGCTTATCGCTTTGACTGTGGTTTTGCCCGTGTATACGCCACCGCAGTAGATGCATTTGTACGCTGGCATTTTAAGTATGGCATGGACGGTAGGCACAATGTAGTGCTTTTCTCTGAGGTGCATTTGATAGCACTCCATGTTCAGCAGCTTCTCAGAACAGAACACGCAATCCAAGCTGTCCGGTTTGGGCACAGGCATCTTGCATACGGTTTGCGGAGTCAGAGGGGACATCTTCAAAAAAATCAGATCGAGAGAATTAGTAACTAAGGCCAAGTTAAGCTCTTTCTCTCCCATCATCTCTTTGGGGGCCGTGGTGTTGATGTCAAAGTAGGGAAACAGGAGGTGGCCGGACTCGTCGGTGTAAAGACGATACTCTCGCCTCATGAAATCACAGTTGGCCTTTTGGGTCGGATTGTGCTCGACTTGAATATGAGCAACCAGCTGTTTGATCGAATAGAACATCCCGGGACAAAACAAACAGTTCAACCCATGAACCAGATGTTCGAATATCCCCTTTTCGGAAAGCAAGACTTTACACATCAGGCATTTCACCGTCTTGTCGGGCATTTTCTTCATAAAAGGAGCTCGGGCTGCCAGACCTAGCTTAGACTTCTTGGAGGAGTCTTTATGGATCTCTACGTGGGAGTCATATATATTAGATGGGAAAAGCTCATTACAAATAGGGCAGGTAACCCATTTCTTGGTCTGCTTGGAATCTTGGGAGTTTTGCTGATGCACGCCGTTGTTCTGGGACACCGGCAACGGTGCTTTGCTGACTACTTGGACATTGTTTGCGTGGACGGACAAAACTTGTAGTGGTGCAAGAGTGAAAGTGGGCAGCCCGTCGACTTTGTTGCCTGTGGGGATCAGATGACTCAGGAGAGACTGGGATGTAAGCATGGTGCCTCTCGGGGTAGGTTGATTCAAGGGGAACCTTGGAGCAACAATCATCGGCTGTGGAGGTTGTCCTCTTACCGCCGGGATGTTAAACTGTACCCCGGGTGGAAGCAGAACTTGGCGGGATAGAGGATTGAGAGGACTTGGGACTCCAACCCTGACTGGTTGTTGTCGTGGAATAACCGACTGAAGTGCTGAAGCAGGAGCGGGTCCTCCAACGTTAGGCAGCATTGCCGAGAGTGTTCTTGGAGCTTGGACATTTTGAATGGTCAGTGGCTGACCAGGTTGAAGCAAACCTTTAGCCTCAGCGCTCGCAAGCTGAACCAGGGCTGAGGCTTGAACAGGAAGAACTGATGAATTAGAGGATTGGAGTAATCTAGGTCCACCATTCGCCAATGGCAAGACTGGAGCTGGAACAGTAGTCATTAAGGGTTGGCTAGGTGGACCTGCTAGAACAGGACTACCTTGGATCTTTGGTGCTAAAGCAGGCGCCGGCTTCTTAGTGTCGGTTTCGAAAATAAGCGAGTTTATGTGCAAGTCGAGTTCCCTGTGCTTGTCAGAGGTCAGGATGTGGTACAGCAGATGCTCAGACGTGTCCGCGTTCGCACCGCAGACCTTACAATAAAATTTCCTATACATCTGCCCGAGCGATTTCAAGTCAGTATCTGCTCTTTGCCCAGCAAAGCGATTCAACAGTGCAGTGTAATGGTTAATGAGAACATGCTTTCTCATGCTGTATAACAGATCGTCACGGACGGGGCATTTGCGGCACTGAAACGTGTGGCCGCTCAACGCTTTAGCGGACAGGGGGGTCACCGTGTCCGATTCGGGCTTTTGGTTCTCGAAATGAAACAGTCTATAGTGCTTGGAGATGACCTTGGGGTGGCCAATAAACGGACAGGACGAGCAGGCCGAGAGACTGCAGGCCGACTGCTCGTCATCATGGTAGCGGTGGATATGAGCTTTGAAGGAATACCAGGACCGCGTGGAAAATTTACACAACGAGCAGCACAGTCCCCGAGTGCGGTAGGTCCACTGGAGAGAAAGGGGGGAAAAAAAAGATGGAGAAAAAGCGCAAACGTTAGTCTCTGAATCTCTCTATCTTTTACCAGTTAAATATAATAAATACATCAAAATAAAATCGAGCGCTTCCAGAATTTTTCCGTTTCAAGATCATTGTTTATATAAACAGAGTCAAGGATCAGTGTCCAGACCTGGAAATCACAGAAATCAATTTTCATTCTTTTCCAAAAATGTGCAAAAACTCTGATCTTCGAACATACGGCTGTTCGAGAACAATCCTACATCTCTGAGCCTTCTCTGAGAAAAGTGGAGCTTATAACAACATTAAACTCTATAATGGTCCACAAACTTTTAGCCGTATGGAGCTTTTTAAACGGATTCTTCTTTTTTAGAACTACATAAAAAGCCAGAAGCAAGCTGCAATCACGATGCTCTGTATTCTCTGTATTTCTGAAGGTTTATGTGGAGACCTTGAAGCTCCCAGTGAATGATGATCATTCTCTATAATAGTACTATAACATCTCATGAAGGTTAAAGGGTTTTCATATGAAATGGATTTCCAAAGGTATAATCATTACGGGTTAACGGTTCTGTACCTACCTCGGGTTTCTGCGGTTCTGTTTGATTGTGGTAAAGTTTGGGGGGAAGAAACGTGATATATAAAATTGCGTGTCGTTTTTTATTTAATTAACGCACTTTATTATTTATTATTACAATATACGTGAAAATTAACATTTTCTTTTAATAAAAAAATGCCTGCTTGGTTAAATAATATATAAAATTTGATACATTATCAAATAAAATGTATACAAATAAAATAAATCTAATTATGGCACGTTTTAATTACAGTGATTCAATTCGCACAAATTAATTTGATTTAATAAAAATGTAATAAATGGAAAAATTTAATTAAATACTATTTGGTAATACAGACGTGTGTTTTACGTTTTATATTTAATTGCAAGCAGACTTGAACAAATGTCTTCATTCGTTCCATCCTTTTCTTCCATTCATTCATTCGCTCGATATGTGGAATTTTCCGGATTTTCTCCGGAAATTCTTGAAGCTGGACATAAAATGATAAAGAATCCAAAGTGCTGTTAAAATATGCAGGAAGTGACAGCATTTTTTTACAGCGCACTACAAATCGTATTTCTGGTACGGAGTGAGGCAGAGACTAAACAAACGTACGGTCCGGCAGTTAAAACTTTCCTGAGGGAACTCAGACTGTAACTGTGTTCCACATGTAAAAAGTACCGAACTGAAAGTCCTATGAATATGTGTACCGTTACACCCCTGATAATTAAACACGAGCGTGGGTGAAGGGTACGTTTACTGCCGAGCGAATATACACCATTTAAAGCCTGCCGAATCAAAACTGTGAATTATAGATTCACCTTTTTCTTCCACTTGCCGTTAAATCCGTCCGATAAATCGGTCCATTCGGTGGCATCAAAAGCGCTGTCTCCTGGATCAAACTCCTGAAAACTCTGAGGAAAAGAAATGTGGGTTAGAAATGTAAATGGACTCGGAAAAAAAAAAAAAAAAAAAAAAAAAAAATATATATATATATATATATATATATATATATATATATATAAATAAAAACCACCAGTGTCACAGTGTCACTTGGGAAAACTGTCCATGTGATCATTTTCTTGCGAAACAAACAAACAAAGATAACGTCAGCATCGTATACGAGGTGGTACCAAAACATTTGATCGTGTAACTGGTGCTGTTCTGACCCACGTCTGCGTGAAATTCTGCACTAAACTCGGAAAATCTGCCACACAGACGTTTGGCGTCGCTGGAAGACAAAGAGGGATCAGAAAGATTCGTTTTCAACCCCTGGAAATCGTCTGTCTCACTTCTGCACCTGCACCACTACTCGCAAGACTTGTCTCCTGCACCGTCTTCCCGAAGATGAAGTTCCAGCTCAACGATCGGTGTCTTTAAATGATGTTTAATCCAAGCGCTTTGACTGAACAATGTTCTTGATTAGACGTGCGAAATATTCTTATGCCCCAGACTGAACCATGGAGAGTGTGTTAGAGAAGTGAAGAAAAGAGTGCAGGCAGGGTGGAGTGGGTGGAGAAGAGTGATAGCAGGAGTGATTTGTGATAGAAAAGTATCTGAGATCCCTCATAGTGTCACTAGAATACACACGTCACTTATTGACCTGCACAACCTCCATAACTCACTTTTCTCCGAGCAGCTGGTGGCAAATTTCCACATATAATCACAGGATGGTGCTACAGATGTGGTGCAGATACCTTCCAGAAACTGCATCCAAATGCAGACCAACTACAGGCACCTACAGACCGAGGATAGAAAGATCTTCCAGGATAAAGCAGAACTCACCTTAGCCAGGTTTTGGCACTCTTCAAGTCCGAAATCGCTCAGAATGTTTTTAACTTTCTTTCTTGTTCTTCGGATTTTCTCGATTCCCCGAACTGGAAACTGATACATGGTTCCTCCCCTGAGGTGGAACACAAGCGTTAGGAACAACAGGGACGATCCGAGCGCGTGCAATGTGCAATTTATTTACTGATCATTCACATTCACTCATCTCTGATATTGTTCTTTTTTTTTCTTTGAGTCAGAGTTTAGAAGAAGAACTCTTGTCTCACACCTGTGCGTAAAAAGTAAACACGTGCCACAGCTGCACAAGAAAAAAAACATTGTATTGTTTATGTTTGGAAACACCTGAGCAAAAACTTGCACATGTTTAATAGGTTGCACGATGTTCAGATGGATCCAAAAAAAAATGCAATCAATCAATAGGCAGCTGTTCGTCCAAAATGACTTTTTAATCATTATAAATAAATACATAATAAAATAATCTGGTTTTCAAATTGCATTATTATTTCCATCACCACCACGAGATGCATTCGTTTAAATGCATGCGATTTGGTTATTAATGCAAAACATTGCATGCCTACATTTAATTGCATTGCATTTTTAATAACGCAACATGGAAAAAAAGAGAAAGAAAAACTTGCCGTCTTTTTTTTGCATGCAAATTATGGCGGACAAACGCGTGTACATGCATCATCATGCATTCTGTGCATTGAATAAATGTATAGGTGTGTGTGTGTGTGTGTGTGTGTGTGTTTGTAGATCCATGATATAATATAGTTTCAGTTTGGAATCAGGACACACACACTCGCATGTACACACACGCGCGCGCGCTGTCTTTCTTTTTCTTTTCTTTTTTTTTTTTTGTCTGTCATCATTATTCATTCGGCGCATGCATTCAGCTAAACTGATTGTCCCTTGATTGTGTATCTTACCTTCTTGATTTTTTTTTTTAACCTTTTTTTTATTCCCTCCTTAAAAAAGGGCGACAAAAGCAGACTTCGACCACCAGTGCGCGCGCCAACAACGACTACAGGATGCACAGCGCCACGGTCACGCGCAAAACGTAGACTCGTATTTATTCTTTTTTTTATTTTGCACCAGCAACGAGCAATTAAAAAATTATATATTGCACCCAAATCCGAATTTGTAGCTTCGCTGCTCAAGCCCATAAAAAGAGAAAATGGCGCATTGAATGACAAGGAAGTGACGTACACCCCTAATTACCATAGTTCATTCCCTGACCAATGGGATGCCAGTGCACTAAAAGTCTAAAAGATCTAAATAAACTGCTCTTTACACTCCATTAGAGGTTTCCATTATCAAGTCCAAATGTGTTTCTGTTAAAAACTGAGTTGATTTCTTCATTAATTCCAATCAGATTCATTATCTGGGATGGAGTAACTGATAAGTGGGCGGGACTACTGAGGGTTATACCCAGCACGACCACTAGAGGGAGTGTGTGGGCTCCTGGTCGCTCAGCAACTGCAAAAAGTGGGAGGGAATTGTGAGGGCTGATGAAGTCATATCACCCCATAAGTCCTCGGCCAATCAGAGGTGAGCGATCGCCCGATCCTGTTCTCAATCTGACGTAGACATAAAAAAGTCCACTAGCTATTCACCAGGCTACCAAGTGCACAAGTCGCTCACTAACTGATTAAAACTTCTTAATTACGCACAATTAAAAAAAATATATCCGTATAATTTTTTCCAGCGTTTTACGCGCAAATTTATTTGTTGTTCAACTTTTACTCCTAGTTTTCACCTCCACCATATATATATATATCCCGAATCCTGAATAGTCACAAATTTAGCAAGGTCAGCGCAAAAACCCCTATCGCGGCGTCAATCCTGAAAAATTTAATCGCTACGAAGGAAGTGCGCGGAAGGTCAAATCCTCTGTGAACGTATATAGCGAAGGTTTTTATCTTTTAGTAGGCAGAATTACGATTTACGTTATAATTTTCGCTGTTGTGCGGAAATAACGTGGGATACCGTGCGATTCCAGTATGTAAATCAATACATAAATACAATTTGCATATATTCGCTAATTAATTAGCATACATGAGGAAGTTTAAGTTGGGAAAAAATTTTAATAGGAAGAAAGACAATGTAATAGGACATAGATAGATAGATAGATAGATAGATAGATAGATAGATAGATAGATAGATAGATAGATAGATAGATAGATAGATAGATAGAATTTAGACCCTGCTAACAGATGACTGTTTTAGCATGTTTAACATTCCAATCATATCAAATACATTCCGGTTAAACACGTTAGAACAGTCAAAGACGTACGCTAAAGAACTACAGCACGCGGTCTGAATAATGTAGCTAACAAACAACATATTTTAATTCAGTGTAATTTTCGTGCTTTTAATTAAAGACACTCTCCCAAATCATCTTCACAAAAGTAAACAGATTACGAATATAATTTTTTTTATAAATTACTTCCTAATGAGTGACTGTGGTGAAGAAAAAACACCCCGAGATGGCATGAGGAAGAAACCTTGTGAGAAACCAGACTTCAGAACTAATCCTAATCCACAACACTAATCACAGGTCCATCATTCAGGTGTTCAGTGATGCAGTGATTTACGTACATTTATCTATGTATTTTTACATTTGGTTAACAATTATTCTCATTTTTGGGAGGGATATCACAAGTATACTGTGCGTGGGGGGAGGGGGGGGGTTGTTTTTTATTTTCCATAAGCTGGGAAAAATGAATGTTTTTGATCCACTATGTGTTTGTATATTTTACAAATATAACTGTATATTCCTAATAAACATATCTATAAAAAAATTTGGTAATTAATCATAATTATTAATATTATGATAAAAATTTATGAATATGATTAATTATTAATATAATTACTAATATTACACATGAGCTATTATACATTTATTATACAGCACAGAGCAACAGAGCCTTTGTTTTTTTAAACACATGCATGTTTAATTTATTTCCAAAAACACAAGAATTAGACAGTAAAAAAATGGAAGAATTTATGAGAATGTGTATTGACGGTTTGCTCCTTTGACACAGGTTAAGGGTGTTGTCCTTGAAACCGTATCTTTCAAAGCACACATTAACAAGATCACTTGGGCATCTTCTAATCACATCCGAAATTTAAATGCCCTCCGCCGGCCCCCTCAGTATGAGCACTGCTATTATAGTTCATAATCTTGTCACTTCACGCTATTGCAATGCCCTTTTTTTGGTCTACTCCATAAACTCCTACACAAGTTACAGTTGTTGCAGAACTCATCTACACAAATACTTACTAGAACTGCTACAATAGAACACATATCTCCTGATCTTCAACAGCTGCTTTGGCTTCCTGTTAAGCAGCACAATAAATATAAAATCCTGATTTTTGTTTATAAGGCATTATATCACCTGGCTTCTTCGTAATTATCGGACCTACTTCTAGCATGTGCAACTTATAGAACACTTAGGTCAATGTCCTCATCCAATGTAGTCCTACCTCGTATGCGTTTGGCGACTATGGGATCTCAAGCTTTTATCTACGCTGCCCCATACTGTGGAATTTTCTTCCTCTCGATATCCTCTGTCTCTATAGCTCTATGGTTTGGAGATGTTTGGGATCAAGGAAGGTTCCAAAATTTGAAAGGTATCCTAAACCAACATGGCTCCTATTCCATACATCGACTCACACCATGCAGTTCCGTCTGGACTGCGGCTCATTGAAACCAACTTCATCGTACAATAAGACGACGAGCCGAATCCTATTTCCGAGTTCTGAAAGTGTTATTTACAGAGCAAACAGTCATCTGGAGTGTTATCTATCATGGAATGACCTGCACAGGCACCATACCTAAATCCTATTGAACTGCTCTGGGATGAAATGGATCACAAGAAAGAAATCTCCAACTACTAAAGAAGATCTTCTGGATGTTTTGCAAGAGGTACTATACTATTGACTTGTAAAGAGCCTTCTTATGACAGTATAAGGTACAATTTGCGCTTTGGAGATTTGTTTTCTGGTGAGAGTGTCTTCCTTGAACAGTTAGACACTGGTTTTATCAGCACCAATATCACACCCACACGCATGACACTAATGTTCAGTGGTGTTGAGGGTCAGGGATCTATCCAGTGTGCATCGTCGTTCTGGAACCGTGTTTGGGTTCCTCAGTTCCAGTGAAGGCAAACTGTACATGTATCACATACTGACATCCAATACAACTGTGTGCTTCTTGTTTTTGTGACAACTTTGTTGTTTGGGAACAACCAATTATGGGTTGCTTTGTGTCCGAATACTTCTGACCTGTGTTATTGTTTAGGGTCTTTTTATTTTTTTGGCTGTGTGTGTGTGTGTGTGTGTGTGTGTGTGTGTGTGTGGTGGGGGCTGGGGGGGGGGGACAAACAGAAATAAACAAAATAACTAAACTATATATAAAATATACTACTTTAAACCGCACGTTGGGAATCTATTTTGCAGGGAGGGCCGTAAGATCGCCTGAACAAAATGCAAGGTCGATAAAATATAAAATAAATAATACAACATAAAAGCGTTTACGTTATTTAAAAAAATAGACACTCTTATTATTAATTCGATAAAACTTTGTAATTTGAAACGATTTTTGTAATAATTTTAGCGTTATTTTAATCAGGCACTAAAGCGCCAGCTATGCTGCATTGGGCCTGGTCCTGAATCTAAAAACGCCCTCTACCTAGTGCACATAGTACTGCATGAACTGAGATCTTACCCCCTATAAAGTGCACTATATGTGGATTGAGACGGTTCGGTTCCATCCTCGGGTTCGGAGACATGGCCGGGTTTCCGGGAGTTTCTTCTCTGTGTGAGAATCCCAATGAAGTGTTTCTGGATGTGTCCAAACTCCTGCTGACGTATGCGGACAATATTCTCAGGTAAACAACCACACTTTTGTAGGTGTGATTCGTCTCCTGTCCTCCTGCGTGTCCAAAAAACACTATCATCCTCCTCAGTGTGAAGAAGATCCGGGCTCTTACACTGATCTACACTTTATATGGTGGTGTAAAAGATGTAAAATAGATTATTTACATGTATGGCATGTATACAGAAGTCCTTATCCATTACATTCATCGTATTTATACATCTGAGCAGCTGTGAGGTTAAGGGCCTTTCTCAGGGGCCCAAAGGTGTCAGATTGGTACCAAACAGTATAACATTATGAGCACCTGCCTAATATTGTATTGGTCCTGCTTTTGCTGCTAAAACAGTCGTGACCCATCGAGCTTTAACAGCATGAACTTCTTCAGCAGTTTGAGCTACAGGAGCTCGTCTGTTGGATCGGACCACACGGACCAGCCTTCGCTCCTCACGTGCATCAATGAGCCTCGTCCCCCATGACCCTGTTGCCGGTTTACCACTGTTCCTTCATTGGAGCACTTTAGATTCTGACCACTGCAGACCGGGAACATCCTACAAGAGCTGCAGTTTTGGAGACGCTCTGAGCCAGATGTCTAGACGTCACTAACTCGTTCAAATCCTTACGCTCGCCCATTTTTCCTGCTTCTAACATCAACTTTGAGGACAAAATGCTATGTCTCATTTTCCATTTCTCTGTCTGTCTCTCTGTGTTTCTGTGTGTCTCATACTCACTGTTTGTGTGTGTGTGTGTGTGTGTGTGTGTGTGTGTGTGTGTGTGTGTGTGTGTGTGTGATTTTCAGGAACCCAAACGAAGAGAAGTACAGGTCTATTCGTATAGGAAACCCAACCTTCTCCACGAAACTCCTCCCTATCAGAGGAGCGGTGGAGTGTCTGTTTGAAATGGGCTTTGAGGAGGTACCTGATTCGCTCCACACGTCTGTACACCGCTGTATAGGTGTGTATAGGTTACACACTCTTCTTCACTTTCTGACCTTTCAGGCCGAGACGCACTTGGTGTTCCCGAAGTCAGCGTCTGTAGACCAGCTGAGACGAGTGCGAGAGACACTAGCTGCTGAGAGAGATCAGAGGCTGGGAGCGGACCAGCGTGCATCGTGCTCGAGCGCTTCCAGCTCCACGTCGTCTCCCGCTCCGACTCCTACCGCGGCGTCAGAACCTCAGCGCCCCATACAGCCGCCTCCGTCCGGGGTAAGACATCATTCGATTAAGGATTTGTATTGACACCTGACTGTTCCAGCCATATGTGATTCTTCCCCAAACTTTAACCACAAAGCTGGAGGCCTTTAGATGCAGATAGATGACTTTAATCACTGGCTGAATGAATCTCCACAGGACTCAATAAGCACACTGTGAAGTCTAGAGTGCATTGGAGGTTCTTATAAGAGGGGAATAAATGCGAAATGGGATGTTCAAAAAGCACATACCAATCTTATGGTCAGGTGTCCACAAACTTTTGATCATATATTGAATTTAAATTAGCTAGATCTAACACACACACACACACACACACACACACACCACACACACACACACACACACACACTCACTCACTCACTCACACATCCTGTGTTTTATTTTTTTTATTTTGCAGTTGGGTAGCAAGTCCTTCTTAGAGACAATGCAGGCAAACTTTCAGCATGTGATGGTGTACGAGAATCCTGAACTTCAGCAGAAAGCATTGAGGTGTTTACCGCATGAGCAGCTCTGTTCCAGAGCTAAAGAAAGACTTTGCAAGGCCAGAGAAGCAGACCCAGGTAAGAGCTCCACCAAGAGAAAGTCAAGATTTTATAGACAGATGTTTATGGAATTAATATGGTTGGATGGATGGATGGATGTTCACACAATATTGACTTAAAACCTGAACTCTGGTTCCTGAGCTCTATATCGTGACCGATCTGTTGGACTGTAAATTTCTGAATGCAGAAAATCTATAATGTTTTCCTATATTCAGAGTGCAGTCTTGCGGAGGAGGACATGCTGGTCCTGGAGCTGTTACAGTGGTTTAAGCAGGATTTCTTCACCTGGGTGGACAACCTGGCGTGCAGCAGGTGTGGGGGTAAGACGCACTCCCTCGGTTCCCTCCCACCCTCTACAGATGACCTACTCTGGAATGCCAGTCGCGTCGAGAACCACTACTGCAACGCTTGCGACCTCACCACCAGGTTCCCAAGGTAATGTAGTGTGTGTGTGTGTGTGTGTGTGTGTGTGTGTGTGTGTGTGTGTGTGTGTGTGTGTGTGTGTGTGTGAAAAATAAACCCTGCATCTTTTTTTTTCAGATGGTTTATTCCCATGCAGATGTTCTCCTTTTAATTAATGCCGTATTTGTGTTAAAACCTTACGCTTTGTTTCAGATCCATTGGGCCATCGTAATTCCACTGTCCAAATACTTATGAACCTGGGTGTAGCTATAGAGCTAGAAGTACAGAGGGTGGCGTCAGACCTGTTCCTCCAGCCTAGGCAGAGATCTAACTCTGATTTCTTTGAAGGTACAATAACCCTGAAAAACTTCTGGAGACCAGGAGGGGGCGCTGTGGGGAATGGGCCAACTGCTTCACTCTGTGCTGCAGAGCTTTGGGGCTGGAGGCCAGGTACATTTGGGACTCAACAGGTATTCTGAACACCTTCTCTCTGACTTTAGCATGTGAGATGTCAGAGTGTGGCCTTTATTGAAGTATTTCTCGTTTAGATCACGTGTGGACTGAGGTGTTCTCTGGGTCTCAGCATCGCTGGCTGCACTGCGATTCCTGTGAGAACGCGTGCGATAAACCTCTGCTCTACGAAATGGGCTGGGGCAAGAAGCTCTCCTACGTCTTTGCTTTCTCAAAAGATCAGGTATAAAACAGCTCGGGAAGTGAAATATTTCTCTTATGGATTTCCATTTCC
The DNA here is from genome assembly GCA_039877035.1 of Silurus lanzhouensis. Taxonomy (NCBI): domain Eukaryota; kingdom Metazoa; phylum Chordata; class Actinopteri; order Siluriformes; family Siluridae; genus Silurus; species Silurus lanzhouensis. The sequence goes on along the minus strand of JBCEWE010000431.1, from coordinate 287,277 downwards.
TGGATCCATATTAGGAATGTGGTAGAAAAAAAAAAATCATGTGACCTGCAGGATTTATAATTGATAGTATCAATTTCCAGTGTGTTTGGGTTTAAAATGTGTACCTTTTTATATAATCTTTCACAAACTAAATATAAATAAAATATAATGATACACTTGCACTTTTTAACTTGGTTTCTCTGCCCAATGCACAGAACTCCCAGATATTCCACTTTATTTTAGTGAAAAATCCTCAGCATTAGGAACAGCTTTCCACACTTTCAGCACCTGGACAGTTCTCCAAACATTCATTGTGTTGCATAGAAACAAAAGGAACATGCATGTGTTTTTAAAAACCATAAAAGACACTGTACAATGATGAAGTTGAAATCTAATCTAATCTAATCTAACCTAATAAATACTTGTAGAATTGAATCCTCTGATTGGGTTAAAATTGCAGGTGGTTGATGTGACCTGGCGATACTCCAGTAAACATAAGGAAGTTCTTTCCAGACGTACACAGGTTCAGGAAACATGGCTGCTACACGCCATCAATGGTCTCAATACTGTGGTAAGTGATATCCTGCCTATATACATAACGTCTAATATATATCATGTTATAAGATTACATTCATTTTTTTAAATCAATAAACGGCATTTATAAATTAATCGCAACTTAATTGTACCTTTTTAAAAAAAAAAAAAAAAAAAAAAAAGTTTTAAAAGTAATTTTTTTTTTTTAATTATCAAAATGTGTATATATATTTTTTAAACATAATCTATTTAATATTGTGGTTAAAAACTAATTTTATACTTGTAATAATAAAGGTCAAGCAGAAATGCGCACTGAATTAATAGTGCGTTAATAAAACGAGTTCTATTAAAATAAATTTGCGTGAACGCATTAATTTTGACAGCCCTAATAAATATAATGTGTATACACTGATCAGGCATAACGTTATGACATAACGTTATGATCATATGAATTTGGTATGAACTGTTTGCACAGAGGCAGCAGTCACTGAGTGCCGAGAGGAGGCAGGAGCTCCTGGAGAGGTTGTTAGTAGAGCTTGTGGAGTTCATTTCTCCTAAGAATCCAAAAGCTGGAGAGATGGGAGGTCGGATATCAGGCTCTGTTGCCTGGAGGGCTGCTCGTGGAGAAATCGGAGATGCTGTTGTGGATGCTTCCGATGCGGTGAGGGGTTTGCGACGTGCGTGTGTGTGTGTGTGTGTGTGTGTGTGTATGCTGTAACTGCTGTAATCTAATGCACTTCCCATAGTCATAGTAGTTTTTTGGTTGTTTACAGAAAGCCGCAGAGTTCGTCTTTATCCCCACCGAGTCCGAGAAGCGTGCAAAGACGTTCCACCTGCAATATAACGTGACCAAAGACTGTTACTGTAGGGTGCACAACGACCAAGAGAAGATCCAGGGCTGGGAAAAGGGAGTGTGGAAGAACGAGTGTGTGTTCAGGAAAGAGGAACCTGACTGGCAGATGGTTAGCGTGAATCTGAAACTTTTCCCGATTGTTCAGTTTATACCTTGTATTGCCTTCTGACTTTTATTCGGTGTGTGTGTTTGGGTTTTTAGGTATACCTGGCTCGGACAGAAGGCTCTTCTGCAGGCCGGCTGTGTTGGAGGATTGTTTGTGCTCCTGTGGGGATGACCATTAAATCGGTCTCGGTCAGAGCCATCGGTCAAACCTTCCACTCTGGAGCCGTCCGCTGCAGAATAAACTCCTCCCAATCCAGCATAGAGTTTCCTGCAGGTATAAACAAAACAATCACTTTTCTATAGATCGTTCAGAAAACCCAAATATTATGAGTCGTTGTAATAAATATGAAGTTATGTCTGTTATTATAGCCATAATAATGCAGAAATCCTTTATGCACTACATCTATGATGCACATTTTAGTGTTTAGTGGACACCTGAGCATAACCTCCACTTTCCTGGGAAGATGTTCCACCAGATTTTGGAGTATGTTTTTGGAGATCATGGTTTAGAGCTCTAAAGCAGCAGATCTTCCGTTTCAACACCATGTAAAACGTATCCTCATGCTGGAACGAGTTTGCGTCTCCTAGTTTACGCGAATGGGAAAATGTCACGGTTCTGCATCTAAAGACGTTTAATACAATCGTGTGCCTTCAAGATTGTGTAGACACTGTAGTACAAATGGCTGGGGAGAAAACAGGTCTCCCCATCCCCGTGTGCATCTGGAATCACTTTGAGGTCCAGTTATCATAGAGTAACTCCTCAGTGTCTCCTGAACCTTTTTTTTGTGTTGTTTTTCCATCCCAGACGGTGAAATGCACACACCGACAGGCCCGAAAGGCTCCACAGAAGTGATGGTAGAAGCCGAGCTGAGCGGAGGGGATGGAGATGCCGCGTGGCAACACGCCCAGCTGTTCAGACAGAGTTTGAAGGACATTGAGACGTCCTCGTTTGAGATTCTTGTTGAAATGGAGGAGGCTAAAGTGTAGTGTACTTCTACTTTTGGTTTCTGGGGGGATTGGGATCTGGGAAATCCAAGCACAGTCTCACTTTTTAAATGATGCGCTACTCGTTAGAAGAGTTTAGATTAAATACGAGATAGAAAAGTGCTCTCTGACGTGGCATTCTGTATAATTCTAGTTATCAATGGAGACGCATCAGTACTACTTTTGATATCCAATAGCAGAACCCTGTATCTGGTCTCCTGTGAATCATCTTCAGGGCGAGCGGAAGCGTTCTAGGACACGTGTAACTGTAACAAATGATGTGAACTGATCGTTTGCCAATAAGGTGTAATGATCAATACCTCCACCGTGTCAAACCTCTTATGGATCATTTTCTGTGGGGACGTGCGAGACTCTGACCTTGGCGCGTTTCTGTTTGTGGAATCGTCCTTTTGTTTTAATGATTTTATTAAACAAATTGTACAAGTGTCCAGAATATTATTTCACGTTGAACTTCGTGACCTCGCCACATCAACGAGTCTGTCAGGGGTTCTCTCTGGGTGTCTGTGACTTTATATCCGTCTTTGTCTTCCTTTGTGCATCTGTCTGGGTTTCTTATTGCAGCTCTCTCTCTCTCTCTCTCTGTAGATTTTTCTGTACCCATGTCTGTGTCTCTGTATCCGTCTTTGTGCATAATGTGTGTCTGCCTGTAACTTTATCTGAATCTTGTGCATCTGTCTGTGACTCACTTTATAACTGCCCATTGGTCACCATGTCCATTAGACTGTAACTGTGTGTGTCAATGTCTCCATCTGTCTTTTCATGTATCTATCTATTTATCTACACACACTATATTGCCAAAAGTTTGCAGACACCTGGTCATTGGTATGGTATGAACTTTTTGAGCATCTCATTCCACATTTAGACTCGATATGCTCCTCTAATTCTCTCCACTCTTCTGGGAAGATGCTCCACTAGATTTTAAGAGTTTTCCTGGGGACAGCTGTGTTTATCAGCCACACAGGTGTTTATAAAGTCAGGTACTGTTGAAGGTGCAGAGGTGCAGTCAGTGTTTACATTCATTCCAGATGTGTTCAATAGGGGTGAAGTCAGAGCGTTCTCTCTCTCTCTCTCTCTCTCTCTCTCTCTCTCTCTCTCTCTCTCTCTCTCTATATATATATATAAATAATAAGGCGTTAATTGTTTTTTTACCTAGTCGCCGGCAATTTCTTCCTATTGGTCGACTCGTGAGCGCCTCGCTTTCTCTGCTCCTCTCCTATTGGCGGACTTGGGGTGTGCTGCTCTGCTATTGGTCTGTAGGGAGTTTGGGGGCGGATCCCTTTTTGGGACTGTGTTCCGGACGGAGCACCGCAGCGCCAGTGTTCTTGTTTGTGAATGAAAACCCGGTGTCGTTGTGCCTGATCCCCGCGCTGCACCTGAGGGGGTGAAACACACACACACACACACACACACACACTCCTCGTGTTTAACCTGTACTACAATGTAATGTAAACATCAGGCGCGCGTGTGGGTGTGAGAGAGAGTGAAAGTGTGTGTGTGTGTGTGTGTGTGTGTGTGTGAGAGAGAGAGAGAGAGAGTGAGTGAGGGAGACACACTCAGCGGTCAGGCCTGCTCCTGTCCCGCGGCTCGATTCTAACAATAGCCGTAGTGCGCTTCACTTGTCGGGGGAAAGTCTCTCCGTGCCCATGTGAGTCCCGTCCGAGCCCCGCACTCGTGTCTCCTCCGGCCGGCCGGCGCACATGGAAGGCGGTTTCACGCCATAACTGCGTTAAAAGGGACGAGGAAACACTGCTCGGGTTTAACACCTCGGAGAGACAATAGGAGAAAATGTCTCACAGCGGTGCAGGAAGCGGAGCGCTGAACTGGGTGGTGAGTAAAAATACAACCTGGTCATGTTGCTGAAGGTGTAATAAAGGTGTAATAAGTGTAATAAAGGTGTAATAAGTGTTTTAACCCCTGTGCGCGCGCGTGTGTGTGTGTGCGCGCGCGCGAGCGAGCTCTCTCTGAGGTAACTTAGCCTCTTGCTAGCATGTAGTATGATGCTAGTTCAGTGATTACAAAGAAAGCTGCTGAAAATCACTTTTAATGCAACGTTATATCGCGGTATAGCGTTTATTTTCATGTTCTAAAATATAATTTCCTCACACAGGTTAGTTTCTGTTTGTTTTTCAACGCGTATTGTTATTAATTTTACTCAGATGCTAATAAGCTAAGCGGCGCTCCTTTTGTTTAGAGTCTCACTGGAGCACCGGGTGCACCCCCCCCACACACACACACACTTATTTCTTTATTATATTTAAATCTAATTATTTTACAATACAATTAAAATGAGAACTAAATATGAATGAAATGTTACAAATAAAATACGTGTTTTGATTGTAAAGATCGTCGGAATGTTAGAAATTCTGGACTGTGTGTGTGTGTGTGTGTGTGTGTGTGTGTGTCACTATCATTTCTGGAAGTCTTGTGTACAGAGGTTAATCTGTGTGTGTGTGTGTGTGTGTGTGTGTGAACGCTAAAATACAATATATTATGCAAAGCGTTTTATTATTAAATATAAAACTTTCTTTAACTGAAATAAATCTGAAAGAGCCGTAAAACACAGTAAACACCTTTATTTGTGTAGTTATTGTGTGATCTGTTTATTAGCGATACACACAGGAGCACGAATCTGTAATAAAAACTCACAATTAATGTAATTTCTATAGCACTTCGTCACAAAATCAGATTTGACAGAGATCAATAGTTTATAAAGTTGTACGAAATATAAAATTATATGTTTATTCCTAATAAGCGAGCGACTGTGGTGAAGGAAAACCGCTCCGAGAGTTCACGAGGACAAACCCGGAGAGGAACATCATCCTCATCTTCGTTGCGGTTCCGTCATTGTCGATGTGTAACGTTCGATCGTGGACTGATCCGTTGTAGAAGATTTTTCGAGATCAATTCCAGTCTGAAATCCATCCTGAAAGTTCTGGAGTTGCTCAGTAACTTCATGGAGCTTTAAATTGGTCACGTGGAAACATCCTCAGCTGCACGGCGTGGTCTTTATCTGAAGAGTTCTCCATCCTGAAGAACTCTTCAAACGAAACTCTCCTAAACAAAAGTTTAGGTTTAAGTTATAATAGTGCAAATGCACAAAAACAGAAGTGTGAGCATGTGTGGAGTGTGTAATGTAACATCATAGAGCGCCATAACGTCCTGCAGAAGAAGATCTGGTCCAGAGGTAGTCTGGATGGGATCGTTTTCAAAAGAGCCAACGCATGTACGTGCATCAGGGCTGGTTTTGTTCTAGATGGTGTGAAGAGGATGTGAAGAGGCAACGGAACTACTCATGAAGACACACTGATCATGTTGGAGTGATTTTCTAATCCGGTTCACTGCTATGCACTAATCAGTGAAGGCGTGATATTGACTGATGATGTCAGAGGATACGTGAGAGTGTGTCCTGGAATTATACATACACCTGGGATCTTCTTCTACATCCACGCGAGATCTTCTTCACACACTCCAACAACGTCACTTGATTTGGAGCATCCTCATGCTGGACCAGTGATCGGAGAGGAACATATTTGAAATGTAGATATCATGGTGGTGCACAGCTCAGGTTATTGTGTCTACTCGTGTCTGCGTGGGTTTCTTTCACGTTATCTGGTTTCTTCCCAAAAACATGTCTGTAGTCTGATTTAGTCGCAAAAAGTCATGGAAGCATGTCTAATACCGTTCTCATCGTCACAACAGACGCTCTTTGATAAGAACAATGGCACCAAAAGAGAGGAGGCGAACGGCGAGGGCGGGAAGAGCGAGATGTCCAAGAAAGAAAGCTCCAAGAAGATGTCGGTTGAGCGCGTGTACCAGAAGAAAACTCAGCTGGAACACATCCTTCTCCGCCCGGACACCTACATCGGCTCTGTGGAGCCGGTCACTCAGGTGAGGCCCAAGTTCTACAGCGGCTACGAAACTAAACACAGCTTCTGATTGTGATACGTAATTAATGTGAGATTATCGCACGCTCATTTCACGCTGTACTTCCAGCAAATGTGGGTTTTCGACGAGGACATTGGGATGAACTTGCGAGAGATCACGTACGTCCCTGGACTGTATAAAATCTTTGATGAAATTCTTGGTAAGTCCATGTTACATCCTCTATTAGTTTCCTTAAAAGGTTCACCATACGTGTATTATAGAGTATAAACACGCTATAGCGCCTCATAGAGCCCAGTATGCTCTTCTATTACCAGTCTGCTTCGCTTTGATTCCAGAAGGTGCACTTGGTTTACAACATCAAAGCATTTTGGTTTCACTTAGATTTATTGTTTAAACCAGGGGTCTCACGTTTTTTTTTCTGTGAGCGCCACATCATTTTGTTTTCTTTAACAGGGGGCCGGTCGGTCTGTAACAGAGCGGAGTGACTAGCAGTGTTATTATGGAGATTTTAATATGATTTTAAATGTATTATTATGCCTCCTAATTCTAGATTGATTTATTATTTTGCTCTCCGTGCAGCGCGCCGTCTCACGTGTAAAAACAATTCGCCACTAGAGGCCGCTCTTGGCCAGAATTCGAAAAAAAAACCCCTAATTTAATTAATCAATTAAAATGAACTAAAAGACATTTTAGTTTAAAGGTAACCTTTATTATGAAATACAGCTATGACCCCTGGTGTAGGATGTATTTATAGTACAGTCCCAACTTTTTATAAACCAACGGTCGGAATTATAAAGCCGTCTCTATTCTTCGCCACGAGGTTATAAAGAATCCTGTGCGCTCTACAGAGACATTTATTCCCGAATAGAAGCGTCTCCGATCGGTGTTACGCCTTAATGACCCGGTTTATTCATGGATCCAGATTTATCCTCGTTTTTCTTTGCTCCTCACAGTCAACGCGGCCGACAACAAGCAGCGAGACAAGAACATGAACAGCATCAAAATCACCATCGATCCGTGAGTGCCTTTTTTTTTTGTTCCCCCTCCATTCTCCTCGAGAAGCTGAAGCATTTCAAGCGAACATCCTACCACTTAATGAATCATCTCGCGAGGTCGCTCCCTCGTTCCCTACGCTCTCGTGATAAATAAATAAAGACGACAGCTCGCCCGTGTTGCAGCGCTACATTAAGGCAGATTGTTGTTTCTTTCTTCAGCGTGTTTGGAAGTGTTTTTGCAGCAGGGAGCTATTCAAATATCCACTGATCCTCCTCTTATTGTTATTTGTTTGTTTGTTTCCCCCCTCGGAACAGAGCGTATCAGGATGGCATGTGGGCTTCCCACAGGCTCGTTATACTCGCAGAGCGAATCTCCTTCACCGCAAAGAGACCATGCTGTTGTTTCTTTCTCTGCGCCATGCCGCTTTCGCAAACAGTGTTAAGACTTTCCAAATAAGACACTGTAATTTATGAGCAAAAGTTTTCGGACACCCGACTTTTCCATTCATGTCTGGTTCTTCTCCAAACTTTTACCACAAAGTTTGAGGTACACAATGCCTTCGAATGCAGGAGCATGAAATTGTTCTTTCATTTCAACTAGAAGACACAAAACCTGTTCCAGCATGACAATGCCAGATCTACAAAGATTTGCATTCCATGGGTTGGACTGGAAGATCTCCAGCTGTAGAGCTCAAACCCTACTGAGCATCTTTGGGACGATTGTGAACACTGAGTGCACCCCAGACCTCCTCACCTTCTCACCTACATCAGGACCTGTGGCTTATTAAATCACCACAACCACACTCCAAAATCTAGTGGAACACCTTCCCAGAAGATTGGAGGTTATTATAACAGATGGTCCAATCTTGTGGCCAGGTGTCCACTCCCATTCAGGGTTTTGTGCAGGCTAAGATGTGTTTCTTCTAACCTCTTTTTTATCCATGAGGTGTTTCACCCGAAGATCTTGTTCTCCACCACTCTGTCTGAAAAATCCCAGAAGATCTGCGGTGTCTGGAGAACTCGGACCAGCCCATATGGCACCAACATATTTTTGTCCCCGAGCTCCTGACATGCAGCTGCACGTTTTTTTGTTTTTGTTTATTGCATCAATGCCACGTGAATAACTGCACGAATACGCAGGTGTGCAGGCGTAGCGGTTAAAATGGAGACTGATTGTTGAACAAAATAAATAAATACGACCAGTTCGAAGGCTCCCTGCTTTATAAATAACGGCTAAACTCAGGAGAACGCCAGAGTGCAGAACATTCCCAGGTGGTAACAAGAAGCTGTAGACAAGAAGCACGTTAATGAACACATTAGATATTTAGCTGAGCAGTTTCTCATCCTAGAGAGGGTGATAAGAAGGAGAAACGTACCAGAGGGAGACAAATAAGGAGCTGATGGCATGCAGACTAGTCATTTCACCTTCATAATGCGTCAGCCAACCATGTCCTGCACACACACACACACACACACACACAAACAGATCAGCATATTATCCTCACCCACACACCATCTTATTTACCCCTCACTATCATTCTCACGATGCCTGTACCGCTCTCCTTTCTATCTAACGTGTGTGTGTGATTTCGTATAGTGAGTCCAACACGATCACCATATGGAACAACGGCAAAGGAATCCCCGTGGTGGAGCACAAAGACGAGAAGATGTACGTCCCCGCTCTGATCTTCGGACATCTGTTGACCTCCAGCAATTACGATGACGACGAGAAAAAAGTCACAGGTAACACGCTGCATCGCAAAACAGCAGGCCGTTAAACAATACACGTTATTCGTGCCGCCGTCTTCACCCCCCCGAGGCGAGTTTCTGAAAATAATTGTCCAAATTATACATTAAATATTGTTGAATATATTTCTACACAAACAGCCGTTTCAATGCGTTTTATACACAACAGCACTTATTTCATATAACGAAAATTCAACATATAAAATAAAAGTCCAATATATCTAAAAATTAAATATATTAATTCACTATATGGATAAAAGTCCTTATCGAACACCCCATTCCACATTTAGTCCCCACTTGCTGTGGGGATTCATTCAGCCAGTCTGGTGCTGATGTAGGTGAGGAGGCAAGGAGGTCTTGGGGTGCGGTCAGCGTTCCAATTCATCGCAAAAGTCCCTATGGAACACAGGGTTTTAAAAGCTCTATAGCGAGAGATCTTCCTCTCCAACCCATGTAAAGAATATTTCCATTGAGCTGGGTGCTTTGCGCACAGGAGCATTGTCATGCTGGAACAGGTTTTGGGTCTCCTAGCTCAAGTGAAGAAGATTTATGACTTTAGAATTACGTACCTTCTGCTTTGAGGTAGTTCGGAGAAGAACCCCACATGGATGGAAAAGTCAGGTGAACCAATACTTTGGTCCATGTGGAATGGGATGTTAAAAAAAAGCACAAACGAATCCTACGGTCAGGTGTCCACAAACGTGTATCTGAATTATAATTTGTGTAGCAAAAAAAACGGTCTGTGTCGAGTAATCAGTATTCAGTACGTTTCGTAGTCTCGTACCTGCCGTCTTTCAGCCTGGACCCCTACACACACACACACATTAAATTTGTACGTCTTATCTGTGTCGTACAGGTGGAAGGAACGGCTACGGCGCTAAGCTCTGTAACATATTCAGCACCAAGTTCACAGTGGAAACGGCCTGCAGAGAGTACAAACACAGCTTCAAACAGGTACCGGAAAAGCCACATTCCTGTGAAATATACATTTTACCACGAGAATAGACGTGTGATGGAATGACGTGGGTTTTATATGAATTTGATAGGGTTGTGTGACTTGCTGAGGTGAGTACAGTGTGTGAGATTATCATGGGTTCACACAGGTATCATCTATGTGGTGGTGGAATGAGGTCGGGTTTTCACTCACAGGTTTCTGGTGGTCTTTAGTTAATATTTATTTTTACACCAGATTGGATACTGTTAAAAATTGACTGTTGATTTTACTATTAAAATCCGACTCTCTGTTTCACGAACTATCGTTATGGATTTTCGAGTGACCTTCCGACGCCGTGGCGTGTTGAGAAATGATCTTTTGTTCTGTGCTCTCCAAGACATGGCAGAACAACATGACGAAAACCAGCGATGCAAAAATCAAGCACTTTGAAGGGGACGACTTCACGTGCGTCACGTTCCAGCCTGACCTCTCCAAGTTCAAGATGGACAAGCTGGACAAGGATATCGTCGCTCTGCTGACGCGCAGAGCTTACGACGTAGCCGGGTCATGCAGGGGCGTCAAAGTCAGTCTCAACGGCAAGAAGCTGCCCGTAAGTCTCGATGCTCTTCATGAAGGACATCAGATTCTGGGAACTGTATTATATAGATCAGCCATGACCTTGTGTTTAACATCAGACATCGACACAGCGCTACTTTTATACATAAATAACACCGATCCTTAACTATCCATTTCCAGTGTAGTCCTTTATTCATAAACCCTGCATGCTAATTAGGTATATCTCTAAATTATCAGCATGTTTTACATCATACTAAGCTCTCACCCCCTGGTTACATCCGATCTGAATGAAGTCGATGCCTCCAGCTTATTTTATTTCATTTTACAGCAGCAGAAAAACTTAAATGTTTGGATAAGTGACATGAATGAAACATCTGCAGCTGGAGGCTGTGGTTTTATCATTTCCTTTATGGGTGAAAACAGTCTTGTTTCTCAATCATTCATCACCGTACGCAGCAGAGCACAAATTCTAACAGTTATTACTACTACTAATAATAATAACAATCCAGATGGCATGAATAGAATGTACAGTCTCTTACAGGGCCACATCGAAAGAATAAAAATGTTTGTTTGTATTTTATTTCCCTATTTCGACGTTTGTAGTATAAAGGGTTTTTTTGGTTTATATTTTTTTAAGACCGTTCCTGCCTACACGAATTTCCTACACGTATATATTTCAGTCTCTGTTTTTTTTCTACCCGTCAATAATTTTAATTATTTTTATTGAAAACAAAGAACAAAAGCTCATCATGGCCGTTACAAAGTCAAGGCAAAACAATTTCCATAAATGAATTCACACTCACCTCAGTGGTATGTGTACACAATCCATTTATCTAAAAACTAAATAAATTTTCTCTAAATTGAGTCTAACCATAGATGTAAGTTTTATAAACGAAAAACCGCGATAAACGGACGCCACCCAAAAAAATGCTATTTTATGTATACGGTACTGTACTGTATTAAAATTTTGCTTCATTTTATAATTAATGATAATATTTTTAATAATAGATTTCATTATTTCAAAATAAAACTCCATAAAAACAATTCCCTATAAGTGTTTTGGTCTATCGTGCGTTCCACGAGAGGCCGGGAAAACCAGCCAAACTAATCATTTATGTGGCAAATGCAATTCCGCGATAAACCGCGGAAAAGCGGGGGATTACTGTAGTTCATTTACGATTCCCAACCATTCGTCTCTCATCGGAGAATCAAGGAACCATTTAGGTCTTGTGGCTTTCTGTCTGCTTGCTAAAAAAGTATTTTCAATAAGTTTTAGGTATTTTTCCGAGGTACGATGTAATAAATTAAAAATCCAACCCCACCCCTAATATTTTTCCAATTTCCGCTGCGTTGTATTCTTGAGCATGCCCAGAAAATATGGGGAGGATATGGATCCTCTAAGGTTCCACATCACCTCTAACAAAGGTGCAGGTTTTTGCTGTTAATTTGGGATTTATTAGGATTTTTTTTTTAATTCTTCCATCCAAACTATATCATATATACTGTATCCTATAATGTGTATTATAATAATAACATAGTAATGCACATTATTGCGTTTATTTATGTACGCAACTCGTAGCATAAGAACGTTTATGTCTCCAGTGTCTGTTGTATAAGAACAATAAAGCACTTTGGATTTTTTTGGGAAGTTTATACCTTGTTTTTGGATTTATTTATTCCCGAATTGCATGTTGTGTGTGAGTGAGGAAATAATCATCTACCCGGATTTTCCACGTCATGCGTCTCCGCTCACAGGTGAATGGCTTCCGCAGCTACGTGGATCTGTACGTGAAGGACAAGCTGGACGAGACCGGCGTGGCTCTGAAGGTAGTGAACGAGGTGGTGAACGAGCGCTGGGAGGTGTGTCTGACCATGAGTGAGAAGGGCTTCCAGCAGATCAGCTTCGTCAACAGTATCGCCACCACGAAGGTAGCCGGAGCTCTGAGCGATATGACCATAAAATATTGATATTGTGACATGAACGATCGATGTCGCGATACGATTAATTTTGTCTTATCGTCCGTCCCTATGCGCCTTCGTGTCAGCCCTGTGGGCCAGGATATCATTTTCACTGCCTCTTTTGACAGGGTGGTAGACACATCGATTATGTCGTGGACCAAATCGTGTCAAAGCTCATCGAGGTGGTGAAGAAGAAGAATAAAGCAGGAGTCTCAGTAAAACCATTCCAGGTTTGGATTTCGAATCATACCACGAGTATTGAGATGTTCGGGCACATTTTGGATCGTGATTGATTTAAAATCATGCACAGCACGCTGATGATGATGATGATGATGAAATCGTTTTCGTTTCAGGTCAAGAACCACATCTGGGTGTTTGTGAACGCTTTGATCGAGAACCCGACCTTTGACTCTCAGACTAAAGAGAACATGACTCTCCAGACCAAAAGCTTCGGCTCTAAATGCGCTCTCTCTGAAAAATTCATAAGAGCGGTAAGGCATCGTTTGATAATGAGGTTGAAAACCATTAGCTTCATTAAGTTTGTACGTGATGCTGGACAAACACACGTGCAATACTGAGTGTAATTAGCTGTCAGTAACCGCTTTCTTATCGCTGTTCAGGCTACGAACTGCGGCATCGTGGAGAGCATCCTGAACTGGGTGAAGTTCAAGGCCCAGACCCAGCTGAATAAAAAGTGCTCTTCAGTCAAGCACAGCAAGATCAAAGGCATCCCTAAACTGGATGACGCTAACGACGCTGGTGAGTTCAGACAGCTTGTGTGTTTTGTGTACGAATGCTGGGACATATGGTGGTGTGAAGCCGTTCTTTTCTTGAAGGCACTTTGTCTTCTCTTACAATTCCTGAATATTCACAGTCGAGAATACTGACTTTAAATAATAAGGATTTATATATATAAATATTTAGCATTTGATTGATCTATAACCCTTTGCCCCATCATCTTGGTGATGTTCTGGACCGTTTCTTAGGTGGGAAGCACTCGTCTGAATGCACTTTGATCCTCACTGAGGGAGACTCCGCCAAATCTCTGGCCGTCTCCGGGCTGGGCGTAATCGGACGAGACCGATACGGAGTGTTTCCTCTAAGAGGCAAAATCCTTAACGTGCGAGAGGCCACGCACAAACAGGTGAGCCAAGGTACCGTGATTTGTCAGCATATAGATTTAGATCCGGAATAATCGAGCAGAAGAAAGCACCCTGAAACAACATCGGAAGAAAATCAAGTCTCAGCGAAGAACCAACAGAAGGGGGCACTATAGAAAAATCACTAAAAATTAAATGGTGTAAGGTACACGAAATTCACGGATCGCTCACGTTTTAGTTTGATTTCGATACAGTTTGGGAGAAGAAACTGAAGAAAACAAGCGTTTTAAAATAGCGAATGTAAAATAGTTTACATTCCATTCGTTAGACCCCATTTGTGGAACGCACGTGTATATAAGTGTGTGTTTTACATTGAATATTTAAATTATCGGAATAATTGCATTTAATTATTTTCGGTACACATGTGCACTGAATCGAAAGTCCTGCATCGTAACGGTTCAATACGAATACATGTATCGTTCCCGCCTTAGTAAAGATTTATCACCGTATAGAGTCGTAGAAAGACAAACAGGACTAATGATATGTATATAGGAACGTGTTTATGATTACAGCAGCAGGTTTACAGTATCAGTGAAATGAAGGTAATAACAGTGGAAAGTGAGAATAATGGAGTAAAAAAGTGCGTTATATTGCGCTACGGCACTACGGCATGGCGTAATTGTATTTTTCGTTCTTTTTCAAAGATCATGGAGAACGCAGAAATCAACAACATCATCAAGATCGTTGGCTTGCAGTATAAGAAGAGCTACGATGACGCGGATTCCCTGAAATCTCTACGCTACGGCAAAATCATGATAATGACCGATCAGGTGCGTTACGTCTCAAACACACGTTATCTTAAAAAAAAAAAAGATTTATTTAGGATTACAATTTTTTTTTGTGTGGTTAGGATCAGGACGGCTCGCACATCAAGGGCCTGCTCATCAACTTCTTCCACCATAACTGGCCGTCTCTTCTGAAGCACACGTTTCTGGAGGAGTTCATTACCCCGATTGTCAAAGTACGAACCGTCGTATTCTGCAACTCGCGTGTTTTTCACGTGTGTTCCGGTTTCAGCTTTGATATCGATTATGCTTTGTGCGCAGGCCACGAAGAACAAACAGGAAGTTTCCTTCTACAGCATTCCAGAGTTCGAAGAGTGGAAGAAGCAGACGGAGAACCACAAAACGTGGCATATAAAGTACTACAAAGGTTTGTTTTTTTGTTTTTGTTTTTATTCCAATAAATCGGGCTTTAACTAAATTCCGCATGTCGACGAATCCTGCGATTAATTAACAATGCGTGCGATGCAATAGGTTTGGGTACCAGCACGAGCAAAGAGGCAAAGGAGTACTTCGCTGATATGGATAGACATCGGATTATGTTCAAGTACGGAGGAACGGAGGACGACGCCGCTATTACTTTGGTAGGTTTCGAGGTTGGAATTGACACGGTGCAAAACAGTCTCTATGTAAAGAAACAGGAAGTGGTTGCTCAGTGGTTAAGGCTCTGGGATACTGATGGGAAGGTCAGTGTTCAATCCCCAATATCTCTAAGATGCCACTGTTGGGCCCTTGAGCGAGGCCCTTAACCCTCAGGGTTCCTACGCATTTTTGGAAAAGTATGTAAAAGTGTGAAATTTGATTCGAGTGATTTTCCGCAAAGGCTGTGTTTACATTGCACTGTTTTAATAAAACGCTGTGCTTTGGACGTGGTTTGTGTTCATTTGTTACCGAGCAACAACCTTTGTGCGATTAATTATTTGGTAATTGAACAGGATACATCAGAGATTGTAACGTAACGCATGCGATAGTCGGAATTTAAAATCGCTATTTCAGATGTGAAATATGCACAAAGATGCATTTTGATGTCTTAGAGGAAGCACATGACAGTCTACGCCCCTCCTGATTGGTTGCTGTGATCGGTAGGAGTTGGCTGTGACTAAATTATGGAGTCTTCCTTACTTTCAAAACATGGATGTTAATGTCGATCTATAATGAGTAAGCAGAAGAAAACAGTGGCTTTTAAAAATCTTTTTTGTGAGATCTTACAATATTCTCTATGAAGATAATCATCGTCGTCCTTTACCTGTTTGTCTGCTCCGTTAAGGCTTTCAGCAAGAAGAAGACAGATGACAGAAAAGAGTGGCTCACTAACTTCATGGAGGACAGGCGGCAAAGGAGGATGCACGGTTTGCCTGAGGTAAGACCTTCCAAACCCTGTCCAGGTGTTCATCACACACCTCACACAAATTCAGGCAAAAAAAAAAGAAAAGTTTTATCCACACCGGAGCGTAACATTGTGTGATTTTCCAACATCCCATTTCCTACGTTTTCTCTTATAATATCCTTCATCCTTCTTATCTAGAAAGATGTTCCAGTAGATTTTGTGTCGTTTTCCTGGGGTGCAGTCAGTGTGAAAAATGTACCCCGAGTAGAATTTAAAGCTCTGTACTCAGGTCTTAGACTATATGGTGTATGAAACAAGCCTGTTAAACAAAATATCATTCTCAAGCATGAAGAAACCACACTGAGAAGATGAAGCTATTAATATGAAGGATTTATTTGTATTTTATTTGTGGACCTGTCAAGATAGTTCTCCAGTAAAAATGATTTGTGTGTGTGTGTGTGTGTGTGTGTGTGTGTGTGTGTGTGTTGCAGCAATTCTTGTACGGCACCGCAACTCGTCACTTGTCCTACAACGACTTCATCAACAAAGAGCTGATCCTCTTCTCCAACTCCGACAACGAGAGATCTATTCCATCCCTCGTCGATGGTGTGTGTGTGTGTGTGTGTGTGTGTGTGCGTGCATGTGTGCGTGCATGTGTGCGTGCATGTGTGTGTGCATGTGTGTGTGCATGTGTGTGTGTATGTGTGTGTGTGTTTTAAATTTACAATGTAATTATAATACTAATAATGAGCATGAAAGGCCATGAGTACAAACTGTTCTATCTTACCACTTGTATAAAGGAAGTAAGTGTGTGTGTGTGTGTGTGTGTGTGTGTGTGTGTGTGTGTGTGTGTGTGTGTGTGTGTGTGTGTGTGTGTGTGTGTGTTCAGGTTTGAAGCCGGGCCAGAGGAAGGTTCTGTTTACTTGCGTGAAGAGGAATGATAAGAGAGAGGTGAAAGTGGCTCAGCTGGCTGGCTCAGTTGCAGAGATGTCTGCTTACCATCACGGCGAGGTGTGTTTGTGTGTGTGTGTGTGTGTGTGTGTGTGTGTGTGTGTGTGTGTGTGTGTGCGCGCGCGCTGTCATGTTAATCGGCACTGATATTTGATTGCTGAAACTATTGGCAGAAATCCATAACGATTTTTCTGGCCTCTTCTTCAGCGGCCTGTAGAGGCAAATCACGTACGCCACGCGATGTTTGTTTTTACACGTGAGATTGCGTGCTGCACGGCGAGCGCTATAATATATTTATTACTTATATTTTATTAATTATATACCTATATTTTTTTTCATTTAGCATATTTTAATGATTCAGTACTGTTTTCTTTTTTTTTTTGTTAATAAATACAATACTATTTTACATGAAGTGTGTGTTTGTATCCTTATTAAATTAAAAATCGTTTATCGGCAAGTACTATCCAACATAGCTACTGGTAAAATCAACTATCGGGTGAACTCTATTACTGTCCGCGTTATAGTCTAGTTCAAGATTTGTTCATTTCTTCCTTTCAAGAATGTTTCCTGTTTGAGCTTCTTTTTGTATTTGGAAAGCCATAGGAGATGTTTGGGTCGTAATTACATTTTTCTGCATTTACCAAATCGTGTCCTTATAAATATAAATACCTTATCCTCACCAGCAAGCTCTGATGATGACCATCGTGAACTTGGCTCAGAACTTCGTCGGCAGCAACAACATCAACATTCTGCAGCCCCTGGGTCAGTTCGGTACCCGCATCAACGGAGGCAAAGACGCAGCTAGCCCTCGTTACATCTTCACTATGCTCAGGTTTGTTCGTCTGTGAAGAGTGTTCTTTAGATCAAAGGTTCTCAGCTTTGGGTTCTCACACTCATGTGGAGTTAGATTTGAGTTTTTTTGTTTTGTTTTGTCAGACAGCAAAAATTAAGCGATTATTAGAAATTGGACCTGTTTTCTCTGTTCAACAGTCCACTAGCCAAGCTTCTGTTCCCACCCGTGGACTCCAACCTACTCAAGTTTCTTTATGATGACAACCAGAAGGTGGAGCCAGAGTGGTACATTCCTATAATC
Source organism: Silurus lanzhouensis (assembly GCA_039877035.1). Classification (NCBI taxonomy): domain Eukaryota; kingdom Metazoa; phylum Chordata; class Actinopteri; order Siluriformes; family Siluridae; genus Silurus; species Silurus lanzhouensis. Next base: position 269,393 of record JBCEWE010000431.1, on the reverse strand, counting down.
CCCATGGTGCTAGTGAACGGAGCAGAGGGTATCGGGACCGGTTGGGCCTGCAAGATCCCTAACTACGACCCACGAGAGATCGTCAACAACATCAACCGCATGCTTGAACACCAAGATCCTTTGCCCATGGTAAAAGCCTTATTTCACAGATATGAAAGTGTCAGTTTGTAGTGATGATTCAAGTTCTTATGGGTTCCTCTTTCTCTTGTCCAGCTTCCCAGCTACAAGAACTTCAAGGGAGTGATCCATGAACTGGGCCAAAATCAATATGTGGTCAGTGGTGAGGTCTCAGTCCTGGACAAGAACACCATAGAGATCACAGAGCTTCCGATACGTACCTGGACTCAGGTATGGTCTACATTTCAATTCATATGTTTAGCCTTTACATTATTATAAATAAAGAAAATAAAGACTCCACAAATGTAAGTTAAGACTTAAGGCTAATTTTGGCACGACCCACTTTGTACCAATGTCCTATGGTCCGATTTGAGAAGAAATTTTCCTTCTTTATGCCACATGCAGGCCTATAAGGAGTCAGTATTAGAGCCCATGCTCCAGGGCACGGAGAAGACCCCAGCGCTCATCTCTGACTATAAGGAGTACCACACAGACGCCACAGTGAAGTTTGTGGTGCGTATGTCTGAGGAGAAGCTGGCCCAGGCCGAAGCAGCAGGCCTCCACAAGGTCTTCAAGCTACAGTCTTCTCTCACCTGCAACTCAATGGTGAGACCTTTCACACTAAATAAAACACACTCGTGAGCTTATGATGTCATAAAGTTGTCATACCTCAACTGGACAAAGCATTTTTTTTATATATAGTAACCAGAGCTTTTATGGTATCACTCAGTGCTGAATTGAGCTGTTCTAATAAAAGGTCGACCGATAGTGGATTTTACCAATATTTCTATTTTACCACTATTTCTAGGTTGGACCGTACTTAGTAACGCTCAATTGTACAAAATTACAAAAATAAAAAAACAGTACTGAATCATGAAGATGTACTATTTGAAATAAATATGAATATATTCAAAAATACATTTGGCAGACGCCCTTAAAAAGAGCGACTTCCACCACATTTATACAACTGAGCAGATATGGGGTTAAGGGCCTTTCCCAGGGGCCCAGAAACGGCAACTTTGTGTGGCTAGGATTTGACCTCGCAACGTTAAAAGAAACTGTATGTAGTGTCTGAAACGCCTCTAGAGGCCACTCTCAACAGACGCGACACAGAAAAACTATTGCAGAGTTCCAGCAATTAACTATCGGTGCAGATTAATCATCAAAACCGATTAATCGATCGACCTCTAGTTCTGACCTTTATTACAGCTCACAAATAGAAGTTACAAAAACCACAAAATATATTTCTATACTGTAAACATGACACAGTTCTCTTTGTATGTACATGAATATCGTGTATATCTTCCTCTCTCATAGAAAGACGTATTTACTTCACTGTGAGTTTTTTAAATTTATTTTATTTTAAATTTACAGGATTTTTTTAAAGCACCACAAATGTTTCTCTTCCACGCACAATCATGAGCTTTGGTCTTGTCTTTTCTGGTTTAGTCTGAATCGAATTGTCAAAATGACATCCACTATACGAGTCTCTCTGTGGTGTTCCACGTGTGTAGGTGCTGTTTGATCACATGGGTTGTATGAAGCGATACGAATCTGTGAATGATATCCTGAAGGAGTTCTTCGAACTGCGCTTGCACTATTACAAACTGAGGAAGGACTGGCTGGTTGGCAGTCTAGGTGCCGAGTCGGCAAAACTCTCCAATCAAGCACGGTTTGTGCTCGAGAAGATCGAAGGGAAACTTTCAATCGGTGAGATACTTTTATTTATATAACAGAGCTTGTTATTTGGATGGATGGATGGATGGATGGATAGATCTTTATTTGTATTGCATGGTACAGGTACACAGCAGGGAAATGCAGTGCAAATAGTAGTGCAGATAAATATGCAGATTTAGGTACAGCATGTAAATATATGTACAGGAAATAAACATAAAGGCTATAGCAGTGAAAAATGTAAAGACACTGTTGAAAAGGTGCAATAAATAAATAATGCTGACGTTATAAACATATAAATTGGGGTATATTTTTTTAATAGGTTTACTGTTTAGTCATATCAGTTCAAGTGCAGGCCATAAATCTAATCTAATTTAATGGACAAGGATATTCATAGGCTGTGTGTCTGATTTAAGTCTAGACAATGACACTTTGGTGTTTCCCCGTCTGTCATATAATATCAGTGTTTTCTGTCCGTAAATCAGTTTGCTCACAGCGTGTGTGAACATTCTATCCCTATAGAGAACAAGACTAAGAGGGATCTGATCCGGATGCTGTTGCAGAGGGGGTACGAATCTGATCCGGTGGCAGCATGGAATAAAGCTCAAGAGAAGGTACAAGACACACACACACAATTAGTGATCCTTCATCCTTCGTGTGTTAAAGCAACCAACCTTTTCAGCCAAATGTGGTTCTTCCTCAAACTTGGAGACACACAATTGTGTAACGGCGTCTTTGGATGCATTTGTCCCTTCACTTGAACTAGGAGATCCAAACCTGTTCCAGCATGACGATGCTCTCCTGTTTGGAGGATCTCCTGCTTTAAAGCTCTAAACCTTATTGGACACCTTTGGGATGATTTTAGAACGCTGACTGCTTTTGTCCATATATTGTCTACAGATCGATTCAAAATTCCACTCGATCAATTTCTGTCTGTAATTTCATAATTTCAGGCTTTGGAGGAGGAGGATCGTGACGGCAACGTGAGCGACAGTTCAGTCGACTCGGGTTCCTCGTCAGGTCCCAATTTTAACTACATCCTCAACATGCCTCTGTGGTGCCTGACCAAGGAGAAGGTGGACGAGCTCCTCAAACAGAGAGACATGAAGGTACATTGCAACGGGAAAAAAATCTTTTAGACAACATTCATCTTGCATGCAGTCTTAAGTGTTTGAACTCTCCAATTTGTAGACACTCCCTAGAAGCCCTGCCCATTTGCAACCATCTCATATAAGCAATCAGAATCGATGTGCATTTCGTGCTGTAATTTCAGAAAGCAGAACTGAATGAACTGCAGAGAAAGTTGTCAGAGGATCTGTGGCGAGAAGACCTGGCTGTGTTTATTGAGGAGCTGGACGTGAGTCTTATGCCTTGATACATGCATGCTGTATTTTTACTTTAGAGTGGTAGTGTTTTAATGTTCACGTGACTATTATGCGAAATTACCGAGTGCAGAAATTCTCATCGTTTTGATCGTAATAGAATAAAAAAAAATGAAAATTATGAGCTTGTTAATATTTTAAATTCTTTTGAACTTTCCTGTGATTCAGCGACTGGAGGAGCAAGAGCGAGAGAATAACAGCATGGGAAAAGCAGTAAAACTGGTTAAAGGCAAAGTGGGCAAGCCTAAAGTAAAGAAAATCCAGCTGGAAGAAACACTGCCATCGCCCTTCGGTCGGCGAATAGAGCCTCAGATTACGCTCGCCATGAAAGCTGACGCCTCCAAGAAGATGACTAAGAAGAAGAAGGTTAGAGAGAGAGAGAGAGAGAGAGAGAGAGAGAGAGAGATAGTTGTAATAACCAGTTATTTTAAATTCACATTATTTTAAGAATATAAGCAATGCCTTATTTTTTTTTGCACCATTTCTACTTATATTTATATCTACTATATGTAATAAATATTTATTGTTTTTTTGAGTTGAAATGAGTTCGAGTGTGTGTACATGAGTGTGATGTTCCTCCAGCCACTCTATATCTGTATGTACGTGTGCCTTCCAGGGTGATGCGGAAATGTCAGTAAAGGTGGAATTTGACGATGACGGCATGATGGACGCAAACGGTGCCGCAGGAGACAATTCGATGATCTCACCGTCTGGTCTGCCGAACCCCGGATCCAAACCCAAAGCCCCTCGTGTTAAAAGAGAGAAGAAGGAACCTGGTAAGGAATAAAATAACATCACAACACATTCCTTTTCACACCAATCAAGACATTATAATTTTATACAGCATGGTTTCTCCCGATCAGGAGCTCCGAGACAGAAGAAGACCCCGGGTGTAGCGAAGGTCACGCCTAAGAAGGTTAAGAAGAGAAACCCCTGGTCAGATGATGACGAAAAATCTGACAGCGACCTGGATGACAGCGAGCAGCCTGTTATTCCCAGAGATACGACTTCCAGGAGAGCTTCAGGTGTGTGTTTACCTTTTTCTCCATCTGCTCGCACTGTAGAATCCTTTTACGCTGAAAGCCAGATGATGCAAGTTAAGTGCAAGTGCTGTGTGAACGCATTTCTTCATCCCACACATCTTTCCTCTGGCTTCCAGGTTTCATCTTAAACAGCTTCTCTTTTCACATTTAGTCTCTATTTGCTGTTATATTAACCTCCACTCCTCTGAGGAGATGTTCCTCTAGATTTCAGAGTGTGTTTCTGGAGATTTGTGTGTCAGCGTTCCAGGGTTGAGATCAAGATCTTAAGGTCCAACCTGTATTTTAAATCTTCATGGAGCTGGCTAAATTATTTTTTTTTTGTTTTACATCGCAGCTGCAAAAGCCAAGTACACCTTTGACTTCTCCGAAGAAGAGGAGGACGACGAGGTGGACGCCGACGAAGACCACGATAACGAGCCACCCACTTCGCCGGTCCGCTCATTCAAGGAGAGCTTCAGCACTGCGCAGAATAACAACGACGAAGAAGAAGATGACGATGATGACATTTTCCCTCCTAAACCAGCAATCATTTCGTACGCGCATGTTTATTCACGTTTATCCGATTTTCCTTTTGTATTCTTTCATTCGTTTATATCTCATTTCTAAATGGTTGTATTTGTAGGTCTGCACCAGAAGTCAAGAAGAAGAAGGAGCCAGAGAGCATATTCTCTTCTTCCAAAAATACCTACTCGGAGAAGAGCAGTGACAGTGGTGTGTGTGTGTGTGTGTGTGTGTGTGTGTGTGTGTGTGTGTGTGTGTGTGTGTGTGTGTGTGTGTGTGTGTGTGTGTGTGTGTGTGTGTGTGTGTGTGTGTGTGTGTGTGTGTGTGTGTGTGTGTGTGTGTGTGTGTGTTTTTCAGTCCCCAATAGTTTTTATACACTTTTAAACAGGACCAGATTCACATCAAATTATAAACGTGTCTCGTGTGTGTTACAGAAGCCAAGTCTGACAGTGAAGATGACAGGGATGCGACGTTCTCGTCCTACTCCAGCAGCTCAGCGTTCGAGAAAACATCTCCTGCTAAGAAAGGTTAAACATTTATTCTCTTTTTTTAAATAGCAGCTGCTACTGCACTTCGTTTCGGACGCTTTGGCCGAAACAGTTGGAACGTTTAATGTAACAAAACATTCAATTCTCACTCGCTGTTTATTAGGAACACCTGTATGTGGTACAGCTGTTGGTGCCAGATGGGCTGGTTTGGGTATGTTAGAAACCTCCAGGGATTTTTACCCCAAAACACACTCACACACATACAGAGCGGTCTCTGTGGTTACCTCAGAAAGATTGGAAAAACAAAAACATCCAAAATGTAAGTGGCAGTTCGCCTGGCTGAAGAAAGAGCATTGGAGAAGAAAAGCATCTTAGAAAACACAAGTTGTCCAACCTTCATCAGGAAAATACCACATCAGGGTTTCACTCCAAGAACAAATCTGAGATTCAGGCTTCCATTTCCAGATCGGGTCCAATCAGGTTCTACCTTGGCTTCCATCAGGTCCCAACACTTTTTTCATCAAGTTATACATCAAGTTCCACATCGGGTTTCTGAATCTGAAAATAACAGGATCATGAATCTGAAGGTGTAAAAGAGTTCCCTGAGACTATAATATGATGATGGTGATATGAGCGTCAGTTCCTGGTCTTATTATGCCACATTTTGCGTCATGGTTTCACGATTACTACCATTATTCACGCTTTTCTCGCTTCATATTGCAGTTAAGAAGCCTTCCGAAGCGGCGCCTAAGCCTCGGAAACCTCCCGCCAAACCTAAGAAACCAGACACCTCTGTGTGGGACTCGGACTCAGACACGGCAGCTAAGAAACCCCTGTCTGCTCCATCACTCAAAGGCCCGGGCAAAGGCAGGGGAAGAAAGAGGAAGAATTCTGATTCGGAGGAAGATTACAACCCTGTGAAGAAGACCGGAAAAGCTCCGCCCAGCAAAGTGAGTGGGGACGGGAAAAATGATTCTGTAGCTATGATTTATTTAATTAGATTGTAAAACTCTTCCATAAGTAAAGGGATTATAATTTTTAATTGAGTTATACCGAATTCATGGCCTTTAATTATATATATTTTAAAATTATTTATACAGTGTTGCACACAAATCACTCAGCAGGTGGCCTTTATTCAATCAATTTACTGAATTAGACACTCTGGTTTTAATTTAGCCACTCCGATACATTTGAGTCACTCACATTTGAGTCACTCTGTTACATTTAAGTCCCTGTCACATTTAAGTCACTCTCACATTTGAGTCACTGTTACATTTGATTCACTGTTACATTTGAGTCACTGTCACATTTGAGTCACTGTTACATTTGAGTCACTGTCACATTTGAGTCACTGTCGCATTTGATTCACTCTCACATTTGAGTCACTGTCACATTTGAGTCACTGACACATTTGATTCACTCTCACATTTGAGTCACTGTCACATTTGATTCACTGTTACATTTGAGTCACTGTCGCATTTGAGCCACTGTCGCATTTGAGTCACCATTGCATTTAAGTCACTGTGTTTTGTTTAAATTACTTTGTTACATTTGAATCTCTGTCGCACTTGATTTACTTTTTTACATTGGACTCACTTTAGCACTTGAGTCACTGTCACCTTTGACTTTGTCACACTGAGTAACTGTTACATTTGAGTCACTCTGTCTTGTACTAATGTAAAGCGCTGAGCGTTAATGGCAGACGTTTGTGTTTGGGTGCAGAAAATGAAGAAGGCAGCCTCAGACGAGGACGAGAAGGATGTGAACAGGAAGAGTTTCAGCCACCTGGACGCCTCTCGTGACCGGTCAGGACGAGCCAAGAAAGAGGTCAAGTACTACGCCGAGTCTGACGATGACGACGACGATATGTTCGATTAGGCAGCTTCCCAGTACACACACACACACACACACACACACACACACACACACACACATTCGCTTGATACATCTCCTGTCTTTTGTCCCGCAGACTTTTGTACATTTCTTCACTTGCCAGGTTTTTATTTTCTTTGTGACGTTCGGCGCTTTTTACTGTGTAGCTGTTTTACAATTATTATTATTATTATTGTTATTATTAATATTATTTTTATTGTTATACAAGGTTTTTTTTTTTTCATCAATCTGTAATTGTCCTAAGCAGCTTTTAGAATTTTAGACTGCGGTGCTCCAGCACATTTTAAATGTCGAAAAGTTAAGACCCATGTACCTTTTGAGATGAACTTGGAAATAAACATGAACTGTAAAAGTGTTTGTGATCGTCTTTATACAGGTTTATAAACAATACCCTATGGTTTCCATAGCAACAGCTGCTTCACAGGGAACTTCACGGTGTAGAAAAATGTCCGATTCTCTCAAGTGTTGTTGTGAAGATGATGTGAGGTTTTCACTAAAAACCTGTTCCATAACATTTGGAGAACTTTTTTTTGGGGGGGGCATGCAGCACGTCGTCATCACCAGCACAGGAAATACAACAAATATCTCCGCACATCTTTATTTTAAAATAAATATATTTTCATTAATTCACCAAAGAGAGATGATGGTAAACAGGATATGGACATGGTTAACGTACAAACAGAAAAAGAAACTCTGAAAGGGTTTCGCGTCTTTCCGTCCGTCCTGCTCACGTCCAGAAGTCCATTAGGGTTCGTCCGGTCCTGCAAAATTTTCCAATAACATGACGAAGGCGTGCGATTCGATATTTTTGACTTGAGAATCAAAAATCCGGAAAAGTGACCGTGTTTCGGCATCATGTTTATAATGTTGGTTTTGAAGAGGAGAGCAGTGGGATGATACGTGTCACGTGTCCATCACTAAATCAATTCTCAGGGCTTCGTTAATTATTACAGGGCGTGGCCAGACTTTTCCAGTTAATGAGATTCTTTTCCAAACTGTGACCAGTAGGAGGCGCACAAACCTCCTTTGAAAAAAAAAAAAAATTCCCCTTTACTTGAACTATGAAACCCAAACCTTAAGCATGACGATGCTCCTGTGCACAAATCCAGATCCATAAAGATCTGCTTTACATGGTTTGGAAGTTCTCCTGCTACAGACCTAAAACCCTATTGGGAGGAATGTGAATGTTGACTGCACCCCAGATCTCCTCATCTTCACACCTTCATCAGTACATGATTTTATGAATCTCCACAAACACACTCAGTGGAACAGCTTTTTAGAAAAGGCGAGTGAAGGTTAAGCAGGAAATTGGGATCAAATGTGGAATGTTCAAAGAGGACATAATTTGCTCAGGTGTCCACAAACCCATATAGTGTGCATCTGCCAAGAAGAAATATCTAAACCTCTGTGCTTGAGTGACGAGTACGGCGTGTGTATTACATTCAACGTCACACCCAAAACACGATAATCAGTCGTGATGGTCTGGAAGGTCACGCATCTCCAGACACTGAATGAACCTTTGAAGAACCTTGTGAAATACTTAGGATGTCAGATGTTTATGCTGATCATCATTTCTACATGGAGATGTTCTGATTAGGAGCTGAGGCTTCTGAGGCATGAGGAAGAAACATAACATTCATGAGCTGTATGACAGAGCGGATGAACGAAGAGGCATCTTGGTGATCGAAAAAAACAAAAACATTAATACTGTAAAATGCAAAATTATTTGAAATCAGTGCAAGTGGAAAAATCTTCAATTCCAGTCACATATGGTTGAGATATCGATCAGCTTTCCTAAGTTTTCTACGTGAAGCTTCCTCGAAAGATCTCAAAAGGTTTCTGAAGTTGTGATTAAAAGTACATGCTATGTGCAAAAGTATCGACTTTTCCAAGCCATATGAGGTTCTGCTACAAACTGTGACCACAAAGATGGAGGCTCTCGTTTGTATAGGACGTCTTCGGACGTGGTGGGACACTAGGAGATGAACTCAAAGCCAGCTGAATGAAGATATACTTTACATGGGTTGGACGTTATGTAAAGATCTTGTGTTATAAACCGTTAAACACTATCGGGATGAATGTGAAGGCTGACTGCATCCCAGAACCTCCTCCCTTTCTCACCGACATAATTAAGTACCTGACGTAAATCAAAAAACCCATTCTGCAGAAAATCTTGTGGAACATCTTAAGCTCCACTCTTCTGAGAAGAGCAAATGGAGACTAAATGTGGAATGGGAAGCTCAAAAAAGATCTTATGCTCAGGTGTCCACAAACCTTTGTCCGTAGAGTGTGGCTTACAAAGAAAATAATTTTTAAGTGCTGCTGTCATTTCAGAATCTTGCATCAGGTGTGTGTGTGTGTGTGTGTGTGTGTGTGTGTGTGTGTGTGTGTGTGTGTGTTTATCCAAATGATCGAGGAGTGAAAACTGTTGTTTCACCACCCAAAATACGTCAACACTGTTACTGAAATGAATCCTGAAGTCTGGTTTGGTGAACGTTCTCCACGAGTCTCTCTGGGTTTTATCTGGAAAACCGGTATTCCCATGAACTTCGTAAAAAAAAACCACAAAAAAAAACATGCTCGTCCACGATGCTCCTGGGTGTGAATGTGTGTCCACGATGTCCTATAATGGACCGAAGGACATTCAGGATGTCTCCCTATCTGGGGGGTTTTCCTGGGGTAGGAAGTGGGTTCACCACTTAGACTTAAAAAATTAGAGTCACATATGGAGTGTGTGTGTGTGTGTGTGTGTGTGTGTGTGTGTGTGTGTGTGTGTGTGTGTGTAAAAGATCAGACTGCCATATTGCCTTTACGCCAGGACTTTTCTACAAAGCCGTATTTCTTTTTAAAGGAGCCTTGAACGAAAGATGCCCAGGGAAGAAACTTCTCCATTTCAATTGAGCTGCAAAAACGCATTAAAAACAGAACAAAACAAAAAGCTCAAAGTGGAGCTGATCGTTGTATGGCGCCCTCTGGTGGTCAAATGTAAATCTCTCCTGAAATAATTATATTAAGATAAAAACAATTTTTTAAGCACGACAAAATGGATCTTACAGAGGTCTAAGTATTCATACGATGATATGTACAATGCGTGCCAACGTGAACGAAAGCTGTACAGTGAAGGAGAGAGAGAAGGAGGGAAAGAGGGATGGAACGGAGGACGGATTAAGCGCCTGTCATGCAGGTTTAGCAGGAAAAAAAAAAAATTATACACAGCAGACCTGAGGAGTTTCACCTCTGTGTTAGGCATTCAGTAACACACAAATGTGCTCGCATACACACCCGAGTGTGCTGCAGGTTTGGAAGTTCAACAGTACGACTGTTCGTACAAGTACGAAGCACGTATTCGTCCTTGTTTCTGTAGTTGCACGTGAAGTTTCTGTAGTTGTATCGACGGCCCACTTGTGGTGGTGTGCACAAGAAAAAGACGAGTTTTTCCTAAGTTTCCTCGCTCGACGAGGAATTAGGCTCCGGTGAGGGCGACGTGGTGGACTTGAGATCCACTGAGCTGCTCTTTTCCTCCGAGCTGCTCTTTTCCAAAGAGCTCTGTCCATCCTGGCCCTCGGAGTTCTCCAGCATCTCCTGTATGAGAGGAGGCATGGAACCAGGGATCTCCATCTTCAGAGAGATGACTCGCTCGGCACCTGGAGACAAATAACAAAGGAAGATGAGCGACATCGAACCCGTTTGTTTATCGAATCATCTTTTTTTTCTCGAGTCGATCGACGTGCCATCACCTTTGGCGCTGATGCTGCGAAGATCCGTGATCTTCATGAGGGTCTTGGGGAACATGTGTGGCATGCTGGGCCTGCGCTTTCTCACGTAGATCTTCAACGCTTCCAGAAGGGGTTCCTGGAGCTGGTCTACCTTGGACGGTTCCTCCAGATCTTGACGGTCTGCAAAGAGTCACATGGACAGGATCAGATTTTTATGAAAAGTTCACCTCATGTTGTTTTGATCGTAAATATCATTTGGAAGTTCATTACTTCCATGCTTTTGATGTTCAGGTTCCTAATAATTTCCTTTAGATGTTTATGTGCAGTCGTATAAATAAGTTACAGGGTGCAGGTACTTCTGCAGCCACTAGGTGGCAGTGTTTCTATATATTACAAAAAAATCAAATAATAAACGAGCCTCTCCTCATCTCCCACTCTGTGAGGGGGCAGAAGTGGCGCTACAGAACTGTGCACAACTTTTCTCTTTTCTTCACACTCTCCAGATTACGCAAGAGAGTGTAAGAGCGGCTGCAGCGCCGAGCTCTCAGACCTCCGAGACAAATATACAGTGCTCACATAAGCATGGCTTATTCTGACACTAAACCGTGGGAATGAGAAGGCTTTGTGTGTGTGTGTGTGTGTGTGTGTGTGTGTGTGTGTGTGTGTAAGAGTGTGTGAGAGAGTGTGTGTGAGCTCTGGCACTATTATAAACTCCTAATTTGTGCCAGGAGACAGAGAGAGACAGGCTGGAGGCTCTAATTTCCTTCACAGTGGGCACGGGGGACGTGGTTTTATGAAGTCTGTAAATAATTGCACAGTGATAAACACCCACAAGAACAGGAATCAGGTGAAACTCAATAACAACGTCTCATCATTCCAAATTTACAACCTGCTGGATTGGAGCTTTCTGTCTGTCGTCAGTGCTGCTACAGCTAGCGCGTGAGTTAGCTCAGGACGTAGGACGCAAACTAGCGACGCGCCGGACTTAATTGCGTGTCTGATTTCGGTTTGAACAAAAGGTGTGGGACAAAATCCTTCATTTTGATTGCTGAGCTCCCATTTCCCCTTTAAAAAATTATTCATAGACGTATCCGTTTATTTGTTCAGGTACGTTCCAGTGTTTACAGTCGACAGATAAATTCCTGATCTCAGGAGCCTCGTTTCTAAACAGGCCCACCTCCGGAGATGAGGCAGATGGCCGAGAGCAGGCCTGTCTCCGTGTCGTCCATCTCGATGGGCAGAAGCTGGTTGGCAAAGGTGAACACCAGGTCTGTGAGTGGCCCAAATCCGGCGTTGTGCATCTGCGTCCGGTTTAGCGTCAGACCATCCGAGAAGGTCATGGTGTCCTGATCGGGGGTGTACCGTGTGCAGATACGCAGGATCTACGTCCACACACAAAACAAAACAAACGTCAAGTCAAATTCGGTCACACTTATCCATTTACACATATTTTTGTGTTGTCAAAAGTATTTGGACACCCAACTTTTCCACCCAGACGTGCTTCTTCTCTAAAACTACATCCAGCTCCATGAAGATCTGCTTTACATGGGTTGGAAGTTGTTGAAGATCTCCTGCTATAGAGCTCTGAACTAGTGATGGGAAGATCATTTTAGTGACTCGGTTCCTTGAATCTCATTTATCAAACAATTTAAACGTCACTAAAGTTCATTTCATTTCTTTAATCAGAAATAAAATAAGCAGATCCCCAACACATCTACATACACAAACTTTACTATAGTTCCAATAATTTATTCATGTATATAAAACTTACTCGGACCAGAGGACTCATGAGATGAATGACTCAAATCTGTTTCCTATGTAATGCACAGCATAGCGTCCAGGTGGCAAAAGTACACACATCCTTTACTTAAGTAGAAGTACAGATACTCATGTTATAAAATACTCGGGTAAAAGTTGAAGTACTGATTATACTTTTTTACTCAAGTGAAAGTAAAGAAGTTTTGGCTCAGACATGTACTTAAGTAAAAAGTAGTTATTACTTCTACCTGTTTTAGCTGTTAACTGGACCTCACATCATATTAGATAGATAGATAGATGGCTTGTGCCTCATCTAAACATGCTTCCCAATCTGATCTCTTCCATGGTTCAGTGGGTTAAATCAGGTGTCGTGCTTTTGGTGTGGTTCAGGGTTCGAATCCTGCTTTCTGCCTGCCAGTCACGATCAGTATTCACTTCCTACATCTTTCTTTAGCGATATATTTTTGTTTTTAATGGGTTGAAAAGAAAGATAGATCTGCTCTAAACAAGCTTCCTAGCCTGTCCTCACCAATGGTTCAATGGGTTAACGTTGGTGTCTCGCTGGTGGAGGGGATCTTGGTTCGAATCCTGCTTTCTTCCTGTTATTTACAATGTGGGTTCAACTTGTACTACTTACATCTGTATTCGCTTCCTACATCTTTCTTTAGCGTTAAATTCTTGTGTTGATGGTTTGAAAAGAATAATAGACCTGCTCTAAACAAGCTTCCCATCCTGTTTTTTTTTCTGATGGCTTAGTGGGTTAAGGCTGGTACTTTGCTAATGTTGGTGGTCAGGGTTCAAACCTGGATTTCTGTCTGCTAGTCATGAGGTTGGTTAAATTCCTGATTCCTACATCTTCATATTCTTGTTTTGATGGATTAAAAAGAAAGCTAGACCTGCTCTAAACCAGATTTCCACCTTGTCCTTCTTGATGGTTCAGTGGGTAAATGCTGGTGCTTCACTAATGGTGTGAATCAGGGTTCGAATCCTGCTTTGTCCCTGCTAGTCACGATATGGGTTTGCTTCCTACGTCTGTCTTTAGCGTTATATTCTTGTGTTGATGGTTTGAAAGAAAAGATAGACCTGCTCTAAACAATCGTCACAGCCGGTCCTTCCCGATGGTTCAGTGGGTTAAGACTGGTATTTCGCTGTTGGTGGGATTCAGGGTTCGAATCCTGCTTTCTGTGTTTCTGTCTGGTCTGAATTTCTTGTTTTGAAGCATGAAACGAAGGATAAACCCCCCAAAAAAAAAAGAAGTTGTGTTGTGGGACTTGATGGCTTTGTGGTAAAAAGCCTTGCCTCTGAGTTCAGAGGTTGCTGGTTTGAATCTGGCTTGTCCCCACACTGGGTAAGTTGTGTGGAAAGTGGTGAGCAATGGAGTGGGTGATGGTGAACAAAGGTTGAAAAAAGACCTGCTGCTTCACAGCCTCAGAAAAAGTGAAGGTGATAGGTTTTTGGCAGAATTTTTCCATATATATGCAAAACTAAGTCGATAATTTTTTGGACATTTTTGCTTCATAACCTCCTGTTTTCAGACGCTGGGGGGGCAGATGCCCAGGATATTGCCCCCCTGATTCAGGATACACCCTCCAAAACCATCCACATCCAAACTTCCACACAGCCATTCCTGACACCTTCCTTACTCTTAACTTTGAGCCCTGGCCTGGGTTTGAACCAGCAACCTCTCAAACCAGAGGCAAAGCTCCTCCAATTGAGCCACAGGATCTCCTGCAAGAACCTGATTTGTAGGACCTTTTATAGTTCTTTATAAAAACCTTTTGAACAATTTAAAGGAAAACTAAGCAGTAGGAATCAAACCTGGTGAGTCAGATAGCAGAGACCGCATCATTACCCATTACACCAACACAGGAGAGGCAAAAAAGCCTTTGCTTATTGGACTCTTGGCTTTTTAATAGTTAGGAGACCAGTGTTTTCTCTTAGATCATGATGGTAGAGGGTCAAAACTTCTCCTTCCTGTACATTCTCTCAGTAACTCGAAGTCTCTGAGAAGTAACTCAGGTACAAGAACCACATCTCCAAAACCTGCACCACTGATATACCATGATTTACCAGCAACCAATTTTAATGACCTTTTATTGTTCTGTTTTTAAAAACTTCTTATAATGTTCAATATGAAACTAGAGGTAAGAATCAAACCAGGAAAGTCTTTCATCATAGATCACTAATGGCATTACTTCAAAACTCAAAA